>JBBDGP010002835.1:712500-1148467 GCA_037952835.1 Lithobates septentrionalis
TTGGGACCATTCACATTTATACAGCGATCAATGCTATAAAATTGCATTGATTACTGTGTAAATGTGACAGGCAGTGAAGGGGTTAACCACTAGGGGGCGGGGAGGGGTTAATATGTTTCCTAGGGGAGTGATTACTAACTGAAGGGGGAGGGGACGTACAAGGGGAGGAGACCGATCAGTGTTCCTCCATTCTGGGAACACAGATCGCTCTCCTCAGAGCTGACAGGCTGTGGATCTGTGTTTACACACACAGATCCACGGTCCGCCCCGGTTAACCGGCAATCGCGGGTGCCCGGCGGACATCGTGGCCGCCGGGCACATGCACCGGGTCCCGAGGAGCGCGGCGCGCGCGCTCCCAGCGGCGCTCGCGCGCCCCCTAGGCGGCCGGGAATCCCAGGACGTCATATGACGCCCACCCAGGATGGGAGATCCCATCTGTGGACGTCATATGACTATACGCCGGTATTGAAGTGGTTAATGTACACACAGCACCCCATATTGACAGAAAAACACAGAATTGTTGACATTTTTGCAGATTTATTAAAAAAGAAAAACTGAAATATCACATGGTCCTAAGTATTCAGACTCTTTGCTCAGTATTTAGTAGAAGCACCCTTTTGATCTAATACAGCCATGAGTCTTTTTGGGAAAGATGCAACAAGTTTTTCACACCTGGATTTGGGGATCCTCTGCCATTCCTCCTTGCAGATCCTCTCCAGTTCTGCGGGTTGGATGGTAAACGTTGGTGGACAGCCATTTTTAGGTCTCTCCAGAGATGCTCAATTGGGTTTAAGCCAGGGCTCTGGCTGGGCCATTCAAGAACAGTCACAGAGTTGTTGTGAAGCCACTCCTTCGTTATTTTAGCTGTGTGCTTAGAGTCATTGTCTTGTTGGAAGGTAAACCTTTGGCCCAGTCTGAGGTCCTGGGCACTCTGGAGAAGGTTTTCATCCAGGACATCCCTGTACTTGGCCGCATTCATCTTTCCCTCGATTGCAACCAGTCGTTCTGTCCCTGCAGCTGAAAAACACCCCCACAGCATGATGCTGCCACCACCATGCTTCACTGTTGGGACTGTATTGGACAGGTGATGAGCAGTGCCTGGTTTTCTCCACACATACCGCTTAGAATTCAGGCTAAAAAGTTCTATCTTGGTCTCATCAGACCAGAGAATCTTATTTCTCACCAACTTGGAGTCCTTCAGGTCTTTTTTTTAGCAAACTCCATGCAGGCTTTCATGTGTCTTGCACTGAGGAGAGGCTTCCATCAGGCCACTCTGCCATAAAGCCCTGACTGGTGGAGGGCTGCAGTGATGCTTGACTTTCTACAACTTTCTCCCATCTCCCGACTGCATCTCTGGAGCTCAGCCACAGTGATCTTTGGGTTCTTCTTTATCCCTCTCACCAAGGCTCTTCTCCCCCGATAGCTCAGTTTGGCCGGACGGCCAGCTCTAGGAAGGGTTCTGGTCGTCCCAATTGTCTTCCATTTAAGGATTATGGAGGCCACTGTGCTCTTAAGAACCTTAAGTGCAGCAGAAATTTTTTTGTAACCTTGGCCAGATCTAAACCTTGCCACAATTCTGTCTCTGAGCTTTTCAGGCAGTTCCTTTGACCTTGTGATTCTCAATTGCTCTGACATGCACTGTGAGCTGTAAGGTCTTATATAGACAGGTGTGTGGCTTTCCTAATCAAGTCCAATCAGTATAATCAAACACAGCTGGACTCAAATGAAGGTGTAGAACCATCTCAAGGATGATCAGAAGAAATGGACAGCACCTGAGTTAATATATGAGTGTCACAGCAAAGGGTCTGAATACTTAGGACCATGTAATCTATCAATGGATCCGCACTTCAGACTTTTAAACAACTGCTGCCCCCCTATGTAAGTAGGGAACACCTCAGTGAAACCCCAAAAGGATAAGATCAAAATATAGGGAATGGCGCTGTGTTAAAAAAGAAAGTGTTGGTGTGAAATATTTCTAATTTCTAAAGTGACGAATGCTCTACTGCGTGGTACGATCCCTTCACAAATATAAATAAAGTGTAATATTAAAAAATTGTGTATATTATAAGGTGGTAAATCCTTAGTTAGTGACAAAGGGAATTGTCAGCTATACATACAAGCAATTATAATCCCATATAATAAGTAAACACAAACCGTATATTATCAACACTATAGACCATGTGTTGGCAATAACTTATATAGGTCCACTAATTAAGAAATGCAAAGTGACAAGTGCCAAATTGTGCTATATAGAAAATGTGGTTATCAAACCACTGTGCAATAATGTGCAAAAAAACGCTAGAGATTATAAATAATCGTTTATATAGAAAATTCTTAACTAACTGTATATCAAAAAAAAAAAAGTCCCATATACTGTTTAGTGTAAAATGTTCATAACAGTAATAAAATGTGCAGTGCAAAAAATTCCCATTAAAATCATATAGCGTGTCTCCCAGGAGATTTTTCTTTGATAGTGGAAAGCCGTGCAGTAGTTATTGGCAATCTCCCCCCGATGTGATTGCACTCACCGGAGCGCTCTTCCCCTGCAGGGGTATGAGCGTGTGATGTTAATCCTCAACCATTAATCTCTCCGATTCCACAGGTGCCGGTATCCTTCCACGTAGCCCAATCTGGATAAACCACTCGCAGAGAGGGAGGAGGGGGGACTCACTGTCCCTTGTTGTAATACAAATCCCAGCCGGACATCCACAAGTCTGTGAATCTGCTAACCCAAGGCAGCCTTTGGGGGATTTACTCTGGTCTTGGGTTAGCAGATTCACAGACTTGTGGATGTCCGGCTGGGATTTGTATTACAACAAGGGACAGTGAGTCCCCCCTCCTCCCTCTTCGCGAGTGGTTTATCCGGATTGGGCTACGTGGAAGGATACCGGCACCTGTGGAATCGGAGAGATTAAAAGTTGAGGATTATCATCACATGCTCATACCCCTGCAGGGGCAGAGCGCTCCGGTGAGTGCAATCACATCGGGGGGAGATTGCCAATAACTACTGCACGGCTTTCCACTATCAAAGAAAAATCTCCTGGGAGACACGCTATATGATTTTCATGGGAATTTTTTGCACTGCACATTTTATTACTGTTATGAAGTATATGGGACTTTTTTTTTTTTTTTGATATACAGTTAGTTGAGAATTTTCTATATAAACGATTATTTATAATCTCTAGCGTTTTTTTGCACATTATTGCACAGTGGTTTGATAACCACGTTTTCTATATAGCACAATTTGGCACTTGTCACTTTGCATTTCTTAATTAGTGGACCTATATAAGTTAGTGCCAACACATGGTCTATAGTGTTGATAATATACGGTTTGTGTTTGCTTATTATATGGGATTATAATTGCTTGTATATATAGCTGACAATTCCCTTTGTCACTAACTAAGGATTTATCACCTTATAATATACACAATTTTTTAATATTACACTTTTTTATTTATATTTGTGAAGGGATCGTACCACGCACTAGAGCATTCGTCACTTTAGAAATTAGAAATATTTCACACCAACACTTAGGACCATGTGATATTTCAGTTTTTCTTTTTTAATAAATCTGCAAAAATGTCAACAATTCTGTGTTTTTCTGTCAATATGGGGTGCTGTGTGTACATTAATGAGGAAAAAAATGAACTTAAATGATTTTAGCAAATGGCTGCAATATAACAGAGTGAAAAATTTAAGGGGGTCTGAATACTTTCCGTCCCCACTGTATGTACATCTGACTAATGGTCTAGCCGACCTATCTGGTATACAACGGTTATCTCTAAATGGCATGCTATTGGCTCACATGTCTGATTTGCTCATATTCTTATGCACTTCTCATGGCGCACTGGACTCTATGCTATGGTTCTTCCAGCGGGCTTTGAGAAATGGGTTTCACTAGTCATACTTTATCCCTACTCATGTCTAGACTACACTTAGTTTCCTGGAATGTTCGGGGGCTTAACTCCAAAGTGAAACAATCACTAATGTTTGAATATCTGACGAGACATAATCCGCATGTGATCCTTCTCCAGGAAACCCACCTCCATGGATCTAGGGTCATGGCCCTTAAGAGAGCGAAAATTGCATACGCTATTCATTCCATATACTTCACATATGCCAGGGGCACATCCATCCTCATAGCTAAATCAGCACCTATCAGTATTAAACATATCAAACATGATCCTAATGGTTGCTTTGTAATTATTGTGCCTGAACTCTTGGGTAAGCCCTACACGGTGACTAGTCTGTATGCTCCACCACCCTTCACTAAACTATCCTTTGAACGAGTGATGAGCTCCATATTGGCAATAGCGGAGGGCCCCTTATTGATAGCGGGTGACTATAATACGGTACTTGATAACTCCATCGATAGGTTCCGATGCTCTACACTGCCCCCACACCCTTGGATTCTTTTCTGACTCAATTTGATCTAGTGGAGGCCTGGAGATGGAAGCATGTGGATGGGAGAGAGTACTCGTGTCAGTCTGAATCACACAGTACTTTGTCTCGTATTGATCTCTGTCTAGTTTCGTCAGATTTGCTCACTATGGTGACCGAGGTCAAATACCTCCCTAGGGTGGTGTCTGATCATTCTCCTTTGCTGGTGAACCTCGCCCTGGGCACCCCCTCATCCTATCGGGTATGGCGATTGAGCCCTTTGTGGCTGGCTGATCAGGCTGTTGTGGACCAGAGTGTGGCCGAAATGAAATCCTACTGGATAACTAACCGGCAGAGCACCTCTGTCCTGGTGGTTTGGGATGCTTTTAAGGCCACCACACGCAGCGCTTTTGATGCAGCAATTGGGCAGGCTCGCAAGGCATCTCAGTCCAGACTGGTGGACGCGGAAGGAGATCTTAGGGAGGCGGAAGCTGCTTATTCTGTGGGCCCCACCCCTGAGACACACACTGCCTGGAAGCACAGGGCCAGAGAACTAGACCTGGTACTTTTGGAGCGCACCCAGAAGTAGTTGCTGTATCAGAACCAGCGACTCTTCGAGTTTGGAGACAAAAACAGTCGATTACTGGCTTATCTCTCCAGACCTGACTATCAGCCATGCAGCACACCAAGAATTAGGAACTCAGAGGGAATAGTGGTAGAACAAAACAAGGAGATAATGGATGCATTTTCACATTTTATTCTTCATTATACGCTACTAGAGCTCACTACACAATTGTGGAATTGGATGACTATTTATATGAAATCTCACTGCCAAAACTTCAGAACCATCAGGATTTACTCTTAGATGATCCTCTGACAACTGAGGAAATTGGGGAGGCCATACAATCCTTTGCCAAAAATAAAACGCCAGTAGTGGATGGATTTCCTATCGAGTGGTATATGCACTTCAGAGATCTACTAATACCTCACCTAAACAGGGTAAATAACTTTGCTATGAAAACAGGACAGTTGCCACCCTCTATGTCAGAGGCGCTGATTGTCCTCATTTCCAAACCCCATTAGGATCACCTAATCTGCGAATCGTATAGACCGATCTCGCTCATTAATTCATTAATTCAGGTGTCAAGATTCTGGCCAAGGTGCTCGCCCGGCGACTGAACACAGTCATTACTACTATTACTGGTGCGGACCAGACTGGGTTCATCGACCTCCATCAACTTGCCCAGACTTTTTACTAATCTGCAAGCCACTCATGATAATGTGGGATCTCGGGCCGTTTTGGCCTTGGATGCACACAAGGCATTTGACTCGGTCGAATGGCCATATCTGCTGGAAGTCTTAGCAAAATTTGGTTTCAGCAACACCTTTATCAGATGGGTTCAACTGCATTATCTGAAGCCCACCGCTAGACAGAGTGAATCCCTGTCTGATCCCTTTCTGATAAAGAGGTGCACCAGACAGGGATGTCCCCTGTCACCGCTGCTGTTTGCGTTGGCAATAGAACCTCTGGCGGCGCTGATAAGATACAGTGGCTAAGTTGTGGGACTGACGATTGGGGGTCTGGAGGAGAAGGTGTCTCTATACGCTGATGACATGTTAATATACTTATCGGACCCCCAGTCGTCTCTCCCAGCCCTGCTGGAAACCATTTCGGAGGTTTGGTCATATCTCTGGGTTACAGGTTTTCTGGGACAAATCTTTTATTTATGATAGACCAGGCGACGACGATTAGTACTTCCTCCCTCTTGCCCACTACAAATAGTCAGCTCCTTCCGATACTTGGGGGTTATGATTCAACATCCATTCTCCTCCAATATCAAAATTAACCTAGACCCCCTTATCGGAAGAATGAAACCACATTAAAGAGGTGGACCAATCTCCCTCTGACATTACTAGGTAGGATAAACATTTTTAAAATGATCTTCTTACCACGATTTTTGTATATCCTGAGTAATTCGCCAGTATATGTCACGAAAGTCAAATTTAAGGAAATAGATTCAATTCTTACCACTTTTATCTGGAAGGGGGGAGCAGTTAGGATTGACAAAAATACCCTACAGTTGCCGGTAATGGAGGGCGGGCTGGCTTTACCCTGCCTTCAAACCTACTATATCACCTCACAATTGGCCCATACGCATCGGTGGTTTTATCCCGAAGTCAACAATGCGTCCACTGCCCTGGAGACAAGTATACTTACCTCCTATGAGTCCCTCCAAAACCTGATTCACCGCATGTCCCTTTGAGGAAGAGAGGGTGCAACTATCCTAGCGATGACCCTCTGGATTTTTAGGCTTACTAAAATGCTGTCATCCAATGAACACAATACATACTCACCAAATACTCCACTATGGGGGAATCCAAATCTACAAGAATTCTCCCGCAGGACTGACGGGGAAATCTGGTCTAAAACGGGGGGTGAAAACAATTATGCATTTATTTGAGGACAACATATTCCGCCCTTTTGAGGTATTTCGTTGAGACTATAATCTACCACGCACGGCCTACTTCCTTTATTTACAGATACGCCATACTGCGGCAATGCAGTTCGGCCTTCGTAACATAGTTGTCCAACTTTCTGCACTAGAACGATTACTGACTGACTCTTCTCACACTAAACAAGTTTCAACATATTATAGGTCCCTCTTACATTCTACAACTCATAGGCTCAGCAGTATGGCCAATAGATGGAGAGCTGACATTCCTTAACTGACGGAGGGCATCTGGCAGGAAGCTCTTCCCCTCCAGGTTCCTTCTGTCATTTTTTCCTGTGACAAGGTAATACAGACTAAATTGCTATACAGATCTTACTTTACACCATGTTTACTGTATAAATTAAATAGATTACCCTCTGCATTATGCTCCCGATGCGGCATGGCTGATGGCACATTCTTTCATCTGATGTGGGAGTGCAAACCGATTAGGAAGTTCTGGTCGGAGGTCACGGCATTCATCAGCTCCCTAACTCAGATACCTACTATCTGTAATCCCCTACGGAGTTTACTGGGATACATTGATGATCACGGTATATCTAAAAATGTACAAACTTTTATGCGTATAGTATTGTTTTATGCTAAGAAATTGAAAACCATCCATCACCATAGCCTTTTGGCTCAGTACCATTAATCGTGCTATACCATTATACAAGTTGACATATGAAGCCAGAGGATGCCCAAAAAAATTCCTAAAGAATTGGGGCTCTTAGGTCAGCTCCGAGAGTACCATTCCACCTGCTCCTTGAAAGATCGAATGAAGCCCCTGACCACTAAATGGTCTCAAATGAGAAAAATAGAGATATGACCTTTGGGTTGCTATGTATCCACTGAATGTATACCATATTTCGCAATGGCTTGAGCGATGTTCGCTCCATGTACATGTTTGTTTGTTGTGTACTGAAAATAAATACAAAAATTTACCCTTAAAAAAAAATAGATCATAGAGCAGCTGCATGCCATCGGAGAGGACATCAAAGATATTCATATTGTTGCCCTGCTTCTCCGCAGCCTTCCAGAGACATATACTGCTCTCATTTAGAAACCAGATCCAAGCAGGAGCTGACACTGGAATATGTCAAAGGCAAATTAATCTAATATGACAGAAGGAAAGAAAATATGTACCATGATGACAAAGCTCTTAAGATGTACAAAGGCATAAAGCACAACAAAGAAAGCAGACCCTGTTTTCGCTGTAAGAAGAACGGTCACGTCTGGAAAGCTGAGCAGTGAAAGCTAAAGCTATCCACAAAAGAAAGAGACAAGGCAATCACAAAGGAAACTGCAGACACATCATGGAGTGGCACCTTTAAAAGTGACACAGAGCGGCAAGCCATGCAGCTGATGCATAGACTCACACATGACTAGCGACGAGACCTACTTCACAAACATTGATTACAGTGCAAAAGACAAAGTTTTCCTAGCAAATGGGAAAAGCATCACTTCAGAAGGTAGAGGCCAGGACTTCCTGAACTGCATTACACCACAAAATAGAAAATGGATAAATTACAGCGCTCACAATAGTGCAAAATAATCCGATGAATGATCTCCTTGATGACGCCCCGTGGGAGGGTAAAATGCGTTGATGCAATTTCCGGTTGGCAATGTCCAAACAACGTCATTTCCAGTTGTCGGTGGAACGCACGCCAGTAGCGGCGCTTCCTATTGCAATTTCTTGCTAACACATGCTTGATTTTAACCTACATTCTGTAAGTACCCTTTTAAGTTTGTATATTATCTATACATGACTGTCATGATTATGGGAGATCTTCTGTGCATCCTGATGTGAATTTGCCATCCCTGGCCAACAATCTAAGCCTGAATGACCCCTAGACTGAAAAGCTAGGGGTCCATTCCATGCGGGGAGTGGGGACACAGGAGGGGGTGTGGCGCACCTTGAATTTTGAAGCACTACTGCACTTTATTGATTGGAGCACTTTACTCAACACTATAGGGACATTAACTTATCTTTATTTATCAATTTGGTTAATTTCACTCAGTCATCTGATTATTTTGCACTATTGTGAGTGCTGTAATTTATCAATTTTCTATTTTGTCCATTGAGTAGCACCTTGTGTACAGCAGCTGCAATTTTTATTATATATATTTTTTTCACATACTTTTTCACTTCTAGCGTGAGAATATATATATATATATATATATATATATATATATATATATATATATATATATATATATATATATATATATATACATACATACATATACATACATACATATATATACACACACACACATATACATATACACACACAATTTTTTTTTTTTTTTCGCTGCATCACACAAGGCAAACAGAGTAAAGAAAGTGCTGCATGTTCCAGAACTAGAAGGCAGCCTTCTATCAGTGAAAAGTCTTGCAAACAATGGTCTCACAGTTAAGTTCAAGGGTGGTGAATGCACAATTCACAATAATAAGCGATTCCTCGCAAAAGGAAAAAATAGTTGATCACATATACAGGCTCATCACAGACCAGCAAGCCAATGTAGTCTCTAATGACCTACACAGCAAATGTATTCACTTATGGCACAGGTGGCTGGGACACAGAAGACCAGAAGCTATACAGGACATTATAAAAAGAGGTTTATCAGAAGATTTAACAATAGCGCCTTGCAAAGTGCTCATGAAATGCAAGTGCTGTATTGAAGCAAAAGCCACACGTGCTCCCCTTCCACAGGCTTCTCAAAGAAAAACTACTCACCCCCTGCAGCTCATACACAGTGATGTATGCGGTCCAATGAAAACTCCCACGTCAGACGGGAACAGATATCTACTGGACTTTCATTGATGATTATTCCAGGTACACAACTAATCTGATGAAACACAAGAATGAAACAATAATGAAACATCAGAGAAACTTCAAGAGTTCATTGCCATGTCTAGCAACAAATTCCAACGCAAACCAGGAATAATACGCACCATCAATGGGGGAGAATACATAAGCAAAGAAATGGCCTCATATCTGAAGGGACAAGGAATAGTACACCAGACAACTACACCATACACTCCTGAACAAAACGGTGTAGCAGAAAGGAAAAATTGCACTCCTATAGAAATTGTTTATTTTGATAAGAGCCCATCACCAGAAACACTGATCCCTGAAAGCTGTGAAGTGAATATGCCAAGCAAACCAGAAGAAAAGGTCAACTAAAGCTAACCTTTGCAGGAGTCAGAACAAGAGGTGGAACTCACATTGCCTAAATCAAATTCTCCACCAGATCCTGCTGAACTGCCTGATGTCAGAAGATCCACTCGGACTACAAAGGGGATACCACCCCGCAAGCTGTCATACACTGTCAAAACACACAGCATACTTGAACCAACATCCTGGGAAGACATAGAAAAATGGAGGAAGGCAGCAGAAGAAGAATTAAAGTCACTTCAAGAAAATAAAACCTGGACGCTCACAGAGCTCCCTCCTAACAGCAAAACTATAGGAAAGTGGACTTTCAAAGTAAAGTCAGACACAGAAGGCAATATCCACAAATACAAAGCCAGACTAGTTGCCAATGGTTACTCTCAAAAATTCGGTGAAGATTATGATGAAACATTCGCTCCCGTCGTAAAACACTCCACCACCAGAGCGCTTCTTAGCGTTGCAGCCAGGAAGGGCATGCAAGTCAGACACCTAGACGTTAAAACTGCTTTCCTATATGGAGACATTAAGGAAGATCTCTACATGGAGCAACCACCAGGGTTTGAGCAAGGAGACGACCTTGTGTGTAAACTTCAGAAGAGCATCTACGGTCTTAAACAATCTGCAATGATGTGGAATGAGAAAGTGAATAAAGTGCTTACCAGAGAGGGATTCTCAAGAAGTAAAGCAGACCCCTGTCTCTACTCCAGAAATCAAGAAGACAGATGGATATACATCTTTATCTATGTTGATGACATTATAACTTTGAACAAGGTGATTACAATCAGCTGAAAGAAAATTTTGAAATCAAAGAGCTAGGGAACGTTAGCTACTATCTGGGAATCAAAATAGAGACAGAAGATGATGAAAGTTTTCTTCTCAACCAACCTCAGAAAATCTCCGATATCTTGGAACAATTCCATATGCAAGATGCAAAAGAAGTTAAAAACTCCTATGGAACCAGGCTATCAAAAGAGCAACGAAACAGAAAACTTGCTACCCAACAATGACACATATCGCAGAACAATCAATAAGTTGCTATGTTGCCACTGTGACAAGACCAGACATAGCCGCAGCAGTGGGCATACTATACAGGAAAGTCTCAGCTCCCTGTCAGTGTGACTGGAAAGCAGTGAAAAGAGTGATGCAGTACCTCAAAGGAACAATTCATATGAAGTTACGGTTACCAGCAACATCCAATCCAAGACTGGTTGGATATGTGGATGCTGATTGGGCTGGGGACTGTACAGACTGTGGATCCAAAAGTGTATTCATCTTCCAGTATGGGGAAGGAACCATGGGTTGGTCTAGTCGAAAGCAAGCAACTGTCACTCTATCTTCAACTGAAGCAGAGCACAGTGCAGCAGCACACGAATGTCAAGAAGCAGTATGGATTTGTCAACTTTTTGTGGACATTGGGATGGACGTGTCAAAACCAGTTCCCATTTTTGAAGACAACCAGGGATGTATAAAGCTTACGCAATCAGAAAGGGTCATTCCTAGGACCAAAACACATCAACGTCAAGCATCACCTACTAAGGGACAATCAAGAGCAGGGTGTTATTGACATTCAATGCTGCCCATCAGAGGAGATGACTGCTCATGCACGTATCAAGCCTTTGTTGAAGAAACGTCATAGTTATCTCCAGAAGAGGCTGAATAGAATTTGACAAAGCACATGCTGTTGAGAAGGGGTGTTGGAAGAACAACAGCAATCTGCTTACATACTGTGACCGTGTATATGCATTATACCTATCTATCAAGCAGGTGGCACTGTAGTATAATAGTGTGTTATCTATGGTAAGGTAATCAGAGGAAGTATCATCCTTATTGTGTTATATGTTCTTGTATATTCCTGCTTCCTGTTTTCTGTCTGCATGATGTAAAGCCATGATAAAGATAGCCTCCATGAAAGTAAAGGTGTTCTGCTGTATACAAGAAGCTTCCAGCCCATGATATCAATACTCTGCCAATATTAATTTGCACAATTAACATTGGGTGAAAGACCCTTAGGGGGCACACTAGACCTACTTATAACAAACACATTAGAGCAGGCAACCACAGACAGATAGCTTGCTGATGACATCAACATCTGCTATGAGTCCCATAGTGTGGAGCAGTCCTTGCTGGAAATGTGGCATCTATGCCCTTAACATGGACCCCGGGCCAGAGTCTGTGTGTCTTGGGGAGACATGGACTTGAATCCAAAGTAACTAGACCACTCCATGGATACGCCAGGCATACACCTTCCAAAGCATAGTGTTCCCTTAAATGCTGGGTCCATAGTCAGTGGGTAAGAAGCTTGCTCCCAGTCCTCTCCAAAAGACCCTGTCCTAGCTAGGTCTGTCACACATATACTGCAAGTCCAGCTTAATCTCCAGCATGTCCTCAAAAGTCACAGACCAGCTCTCGTGATAATAGCGGTTATGAGAGGCAGAATTGGTTATATTTGCCATAGAAGATCTCACACTGTAGATACTCAGCTCTAAAGCACCATATGTGTAATGGAAATTTGTAAGTTCTGTATATAATTGTATTCTATTTTGTATGTATTGCACACTGCCCTCACTGTGCACAGGGCAATAATAATGTTTCCAGTACACGTTTGCATTCTTTCGAGTCCTGATTAGAATTAACCTGCCTATGTAACGCCCCTTGTTACCATAAATATACAATTGTAATATTAATGTGATGTGACAAAAATGAAAACTCAAACAGCTGCGCCCTCCTTGAGTTCTCACCTCTGCGCTCAACGCCAAGCAAAGGGGTGTTAACCCCCTGTGAAAAGATATGAAAGTGTCCTAGTGGGGTTAATCCAAAGCTGCCACTTTAAATATAAACTGAAAAGAACTTCCTATTGTTTCCAAGAGCCCATAGAAGACCCCTGCAAATCAATATAAGTGGCGCTAATAACAGTGATGACACTATGTAGTGTTCAAAAAGCTGTGCAAACCCTTATGCTAAAGTGATCTAGTGCAGTAACGTGATGATATGATGTACCATACATGGAACAATCTATACCAAAAATAATATCGACATGAAATTGAATATGAAATTAAATACCGTGACAGTGCATAAAAAGATATAACATACACAAAGCAATTACAATCACAGATTGTATCAATAGTGAAAGCATGTAGAATATAAATATTTAATCCATGAAAAGTCCATAGAGACCACCGTGAAGGAAATGTGCAATTTCTAAAAACAGTCCACCAATTCACTCAGTGCCAGTGATTCCTCTCCCCTTGAACTCAACACTCACCGACTCAATATGCCTCACACTCTCGTGTTTTGGCAATAAAGCATGAACATTTAGATGGTCAGATGAAAGTGAAAGCTCCGAATTCCTTTTTATCCCAGTGTCATCTCAATCCATAAAAAATAAAGATACTCAAATAGTGTGATACCGTAAAACATATAAAATTTATTCAACTTCAATCTTCAATCATTGCACTCACATAAAAACCTCTTGAATCAAGCCAAAATCACACTGCAAATCAAACTCAATCCTCCTCTGTGAAACGCCCAGCACCACTGTGGAATGAAGGTCGCGGCGGACCCAAGATAAGCGTTAGATAGGTTCTCACCCCCGCTCACTGACGCTCTGCAGATGTAGCATAGATCTCCAACTGGCACACGAAACCAAGAAGCAGCTCCTCTATCGAGTACAAAACTCCCGCCGGTGCACGGAGATAAACAGCAGCGTCCCGTCCGTCACTCTCTGCTATTGATTGATGCCATACAGACACGCCCCGACATGTTTCGTCATACCTGACTTAATCATATTAATGTGATACCTACGTAATCAAGTGTATAAAAACCTTCAATTGCGCCATAATAAAGCAGAACGGTTATTTGGAAAGATGCTGAGCGTATCTTTTGTGTCTGTTCCCTACAGTAATTATTATTAATTTGGAATCACTGATCAATATGAGGATAGGAGTTGCCTATCTATAAAATGTCCAGCTCAGGTGGCGAGCTTTGCCTGGGAGGAGGATTTACAGGTGACCCTGAGTATCCGAAACAAGGAGCTTGAGACTATCCGGGAATTTCTGATAATCAGAAGCCTTTTGCTTACATTTGAGTTATCAGACTTCCTTGATCAGTAAGGCATTTTTGGGACAAAGAGCACCTATTTTACTCCCCTTAATCGAACTGTATTGATTGGTGGTTATATGTTATGTTGTCACTGTCTACTGTCCATCGGAGTGTTATAGATAAGAAAGGGTAGAATGGTGCTGTTCACATGTATATGTAGTACATCTGTTAGATAAAGTAGTTTAGAGGCAAGAGGGTATAGGCACACGTAGAGAAGACTGGCCAGTCATTATGGGCATTAAATGAAGTAAGGGAATGAAGGGTAAGAGACCCTCAAAAATGCCCAGCGCAAGAGGAGTGATCATAGAATCAAAGAAGCTAGAGTATGTGAAGTGTGGGATTACAATACATGGGATGCAAAGGATATCAGAACAAAATAAGGAAGGTAGAATATAAGCAGGGAAATATTAAAGCGTTAAAGAAAGTGAGAGAATAATATACATGTGTTGTGTACAAATGGAAAAAATGTAAGCAATTTTAGAGAGATATTCGTGTATGTGTGTGAATGCCGGAACCTTTAGTTCTATCGCTTGTGTGTGTCATGTATGCAGATGTGACCCCCTCCTTTGCCCTCTCCTGAAAGAATGTGGCTGGGATGAGAGGTCAGTGATGAGCTGGAAGGACACCATGCCAATTTCAGTTTTTTAGACAAAACATTTATAACAAAATGTGCCGGGTTAATGAATCTAATGATAAACAATGTGATCAAAATTATTTTTGAATCTGTTTTCCAAACATGGTAAAATGAAGGTTACATTTAACTGTGTATTACACTAATTGAATATCCTTTGATAGTGGAAACAGTGCATTTAAAAAAGGGAAATTAAGTAAAATTAAGTAATATGTCCCCCTTTAAAGAAATGTATCTGTGGATATATATTAGTGCGTGATATTGAAATTATCATTTGAGTATTAATTTCTAATATGAGTTTAACAATTTTATCAATAATATAATAATAATAATAATAATATAGATATATTGAAACTGGTTTAGACAACCTTTGGTTGGAAATGTTGAACAAAAAAAAAGGAGTTTAGGGACTTTAAGGAAGACAAAACCTGATAAAAGACAAAACCTGATAAGGTCACGAATTTCCATCCCTATGGGACTTTAAATGAAATCATGGCCCAGCAAGGTCATGTATTTCCATCCCTATTGAATCAAAAGAAGGGGGCGAGGAGGGTGGGACTTTGTGTGAAGCAAATGGTAGCGAAAAGGTAGTTGAGTTGAACAAAAGGAATTTTATTTATATAAAAAATTTGTAAACATACATATACATATGTAACCACTGATGTCAGATGGTAAAAAAAAATAGACATGATATTGAACAATAGACAAGTTAATGGCAATAATACCATAATAAAATTCCATGGTTCAACAAGGCAAGTCATCAGGAGCATGCACATGATAGTCTAGAGTAAAGAAGATATAGAAATGATCAGTAATCATTGAAACATGAATAGGGGTAGAGTAGAACCCCCAACAGCACCGAAGTGCGTACTTACTAATTGAGGTTCGCCGGCTAATAGTGTGGTGGTGGGGCGCCAAAAACATCGGGGAACAACTCCAACCGGGAGCCGTTGTGGGCAGTCCGACAGGGACGAGGTATCTCTGTGGGGGAGTGAAGAATATATATATATATATATATATATATATAGCCGTCTCCGGGTGGTCCTAGTACTCGAGGCTCCCTGCACATCGGACTTCACACAGCCTGGAATCTCCCTCCCTTTTTGGTTCCTCGTCCGCACAGGTATACTTGCACTCCTGCACCTTCCTTCACTGGCCATTTAGTCCCTCACTCTCACCACTTGCCTTACTATTGCTCTCTGTCACTACCTCCCTTGGCAGCCTCTGGCCGTGATTTCTCACCTTAGTAATTTCCTCCTCACCAGCATGGGCCCTTGCCCCACACCCTCACCTCCAGCCACCTATGTGTCTCCCAAGCAGGGGCAGACTGACCATTGAGCGACTCGGGCACTGGGCCACTAGGGGGCCCCATCAGGGTTGCCAGCCTCAGTAAAACCAGGGACAGTATGTATAAATCTGTGTTTTTTTTACATCTGTCTGTGTATACTGTGTGTGTGTACATGTATGTGTATACTGTGTGATTGTATACTGTGTGTGTGTGTATACTGTGTGGCCCCATAATCTCTAATTGCCTGGGGGCCCCATAATCTCCTATTGCCCGGGGGCCCCATGAGTTATCAGTCCGCCCCTGCTCCCAAGCCTATTTTTTCAATTATCCTTCACTCCCCCACAGAGCTGCCTCGTGGTCCTATGCCCGCCCTGATGATTGCCTGTTTGCCTGTCCCTGTCGGACTGCCCACCACGGCTTCCGGTTGGAGTCGTTCCCTGATATTTTTGGCAAGAGAATCTGAGAGCTGACCCCTAACATGAACCACCTCCATCCCTAAACATAACAAAGAAACAACCCTAGGACTTTAAATGAGGTGCTCATGATGATCAAAAAGGTGAACAAGTATAAGAGTAAAAAGATTTATTGAATGGTAGTAACATCATCCAACGTAAGACATGAGTATGGGTGACAAATTCATAAAACAGCAACATAGCAATATAATCCTTTGAACATAGCCATAATAATGTAATAACACAAGTAATACAGATATGCATGATACATCTCTAACCCAACGTGTTTTGCGAGCTTTCCTCGCTTCATCAGGGGCTGATGTGCATATCTGATGTCTGTGAAAACAGATAAAGTATATATTAGAGTATCGGTTATGATTGGACAAAAGCAAGAAGCCTGAACCGATCATCCCATACTTACTTGTCAGATAATAGGCTTCAAAGACTGAACCCAAAACAGGGGTCGGCAGAGGGTATCTCCCCTGGGAGCTGAAGGGACAGAGAACTCAGCAAGGCCCGAGGCCAGACGTAGGGGGCAGCATGGCAAAAAATGGAAAGGAATGTGTGGACCCAAAATTCTCCCATAGGTCTTGCAAGGCATACTCACTGTATGGAATATATAGGTATAGAGTATGTATGTAAGTTTGGATGGAAATGTCTGAAAGTATGAAATAATATACATTGTTGTACAGGGTTCAAAGGGTATAGAAAGAGGGTATGAAGTAGAGTGGAGAAGGGCAAATGAAAAAAAAAATAGTGAAGAAAAACAAAAGAAAGAAGAGGAAGGAGAAGTGGGGGAGTGAGGAAATGCAACAAGGTGAAGTGGGAAGTAACAGAAGTAAAGGATAAGTGGGCTGGGGGTATGGCAAAAAAAAAATCAGAAAAAAAGAGGAAAAATAATGAAAAAAATGTGTGTTGGGATGTAAATCAAAAACACAGGGTGTGCATATGGAAATGAATACGCAATGGGATTGAATGTAAGGGTATTGAAAGTGTATCAAAAAGTACCTACCGGTGTGGTTGAGCCTCCCGCCTGTGTTGAAGGGACACAATGGAAAGAGAGTTTGCCATGCCAACACCCCCCGCCTAAATACCCGGACATCCGCCGCATTCTCCGCTCCTAACGTCATGCGTCTGGCGGAACGGGGAGGAACCGCAACGCGCCCGCCAACACAGCGGCACGCACTCGCGATCCCCACCCACCGCCTGGATGACACACCGCGCCCAACAGATGGGGATACCGCCAGAGTGCGGACATCCCCAGGTGGGCGCGGAAATAACATGACGTCGATGCACAGGTGGCTCCGCCCATCCGAGGGAAACAGAGAGACGGAGACAGCAGGGGAGAAGCACTCCCCATTTGTGCATCGCAGCTCCCGGAGGGTAAACAAACCACCTCCCCCAGAAAGAGGGAGCAGTACAAAGGAGCCAAGTGTGCAAGTGCAAAAATTTGAATAAACAAGTTAGATAGACAAGCATGTCAAAGTGGATCTATCACAAAAAAGAGGGGACCCAAGGGGGAGGAACGGGACAGATACCAGTTCCACCCAGGGAAAAAGAATTCATCAACAAGGAACCAGCAAATTAGCAAAAATATGAAAAATGTAATATTGAAATTGAATAATTCCACATGTACACCAAACACAAAATCAAAGAATATGACAATAAGTGAACCCAAAACCTGACACTAAGAAAATAAAATAGACAACGCTGTCTAAAAACAGAAAAACACACAGATGGCCACCACTAAAAAAATGAATAAAAACCAAGCGCTGATGTGGATAGATATGTGTGATATAAATAAATTGTGCTTAAAAATATATATATACCAATATAGTTAGTGCTATGAAACAATCAGTAAATTAAAGCTGCTATCAATATAGGGTGATCAGATAACCAAACAAATAGTACTAAGTATAAAATTGATGCGCTTTAAATAAATAGTGCACAATATGCTGCTGCGACTAAGCTTAAATCCAGGAATAAAAAATGCATACATGTGAATAAAAATAAATAAATAATTATGGTGCTAATACATGTGTTAAAATTGCCAAAATAAATCTTCAAATTGGTGATGTGACGGTGAATATAAATAAAATAATAATGACACTCTGAGTACAATGTCCAGGCAGAGATAAATAGTGGGAGAAAGTAAAAATAATTAAACAGTTCCTTCCCTTAATCCAGATTGATTGACTCACTGGGTTAGATCGTTTGTATCAGAATATTTAGTTTTTCTTGCATCCCACTTCAGCAATTACACTGCTGGTGATTCGGCTAAACTCCCGGTCTATTAGAAGCATTCAAATAAGCAGATTGCAGTCAGCCGCTGTGGACGAGGTTTCCCATAGAGAAACAGCTGCTGTTAACCTTCAGGTGTATTGCAGCACTGAACGTCCTAAGCTCCTCCCACGCGTTACATCACTGACACGTGACTTTTTCAAGGATCTAAGTGGACGCTGACCTACGCCGCACTCAGGCGGCACGTCTTGACACGCCTCCGCTCCTCACTACCGTTGCTGGTAACTGAGTACACAGATCTACGAAGCCCTATCCAGTTGGCCTGATCTGGATGCAGCTGTTCCGTACTATCTGAGATGGTCCAAGTAGGACTGGAATGATCTATATGCCTGCCGAACTCCGGTATCCCTGGACTGGTGAGACTGTATCTGTTCATGTTCTAATCGTGACTGTTGTCACCATAGCTACACAGCTGTCTCCCACCTACTGTTCAGTTTACATGCGGTGATCATTACCGATGCAGGCACATTTATAGCTTCATTTATGTACAGTCTCTACACAACCGCTTAACTACATTACTAGCCATTGTATGATACTCAGCTGCTAGTGCCTTAACCAGCTACCTCCATGTAACATACCTCAAGGCTCATCTAAGGCCTGTCACTGGCATCCTGCTAGGCGGACTCCCCTCAACCATACGGCTGCACACACCCATCTCCCAGCTTTGACCAACAACCTTTTGGGATACTCATGAGACTTTTTATGTTATGTTGTGTTTCCTTTCATTCATTAATTCAGCTGGGCGTCTTTGTGTGTGTTTAGTGGTGGCCATCTGTGTGTTTTTCTGTTTTTAGACAACGTTGTCTATTTTATTTTCTTAGTGTCAGGTTTTGGGTTCACTTATTGTCATATTCTTTGATTTTGTGTTTGGTGTACATGTGGAATTATTCAATTTCAATATTAAATTTTTCATATTTTTGCTAATTTGCTGGTTCCTTGTTGATGAATTCTTTTTCCCTGGGTGGAACTGGTATCTGTCCCGTTCCTCCCCCTTGGGTCCCCTCTTTTTTGTGATATGCCTTTAATTCAGAGGAACACACCCTGCTATTTTAATTAGATCCCCCGGGTGTCTTGCAATTAGCTTCACTTATATGCAGATGTTGTTAGGGTACTTCCCTCATCTGTTATTTTCTATAATGAATTAAGCTGAGTCTTTTGGATCATAAATTCCCTCCCCCCCCCCTTTTTTTGTTTACAAAGTGGATCTATGGTAAAATTAACAATGTTGACCATAAAGATCTGGGCTCAGCATCAGACAAAGGGCATTTAGGTGTCTTCTACCTGGGTACAATTGAAAAGAGAATCTGAGAGCTGACCCCTAACATATTTTTGGCGCCCCGCCACCACACTATTAACTGGCAATTTTCAATTAGTAAGTACACACTTCAGTGCTGTTGGGGGTTCTACTCTACCCCTGTTCATGTTTCAATGATTACTGATCATTTCCATATTTTCCTTACTCTAGACTATCACGTGCATGCTCCTGATGGGTGGCGTATCAGCCACGAAACACATAGAGATACCTAATGCCGTGTTTCCATTCATCCATACCCAGTTTTTTTTAAGCTACTATACAATCCTTACCTTTACAGGTTCAGTGAGGCCCTAGGTCCTGCAGGCATTACCTCGTAATTATCCTTTTATCCAACCTTGCCTTGTTGAACCATGGAATTTTATTATGGTCTCATTGAGACATTATTGCCGTTAACTTGTCTATTGTTCATCATCATGTCTATTTTTTTACCATCTGACATCAGTGGTTACATTTTGAGACAATTTTGTTATCATCATGGGTGCTGTTGTTATTGTGTTTATTATTTATCCTGATATTAACAGTATATTGCCCCATACACACGGTCGGATTTTCCGATGGACAATGTCCGATCGGAGCGTGTTGTCGGAAATTCCGACCGTGTGTGGGCTCCATCGGACATTTTCCATCGGATTTTCCGACACACAAAGTTGGAGAGCAGGAGATAAAATTTTCCGACAACAAAATCCGATCGCGTCAATTCCGACCGTGTGTGGCCTGTTCCGACGCACAAAGTGCCACGCATGCTCAGAAGAAATTCCGACACGGGACAGCTCGTTCTGGTAAACTTAGCGTTCGCAATGGATACAGCACTTTCATCACGCTGCAATGTTAAAAATGGTTTGATACAGCGCACTCTCTTCTTCTTTATAATGTGACAAGAATTAAGTAGTTTTGCTGCTCATATTCACACACACTTCTCACAAACTTTTCTTTGTGTTTTTTTATTGGGATTCCCTCAATATATTGTGATTAGTTGTCACATCTGACAGTTTTTTTTTTTTTATATATATTTTTGTTTTTTATTTTACGCCTTTTTTTTTCTGTAATGTTTGGATTTTTTCCAAGGCTGATCTTTGTTCAATGTTATTTTTATTTTTACTCCAGAATATTTTTGTGTGTGTTTTTTGTGTCAAGTTACCCCAACACCATTGATATCTTGTATTATTTAATCTCAAGGAGATTGTTTGTTGTTGGTGTCCCTTGTTCATTTCACATTGTATATTTGAAATGTACCTGAATCCTCACAAACAAACCATAATTTTTGAAGTAAAACACATAGGAGAGTATAATTCAAAACAAAAATCCCTTATTAAGGGATCAGAACCAAACAAAGAGGAAGGCAACACTGGATCAACAGGAGAAATTAGTGAAGCCTGGGACCCCCACGGCAGACATCAATTCTTCAACATCAAAATTGGTGGCCTGAGGAGTCCATATATAAGGGAGGGCAGTCTGGTCCGGGATTCGCAGAGATCCGGATAGCAGCAGATGACCTGTATGTCCCCAGGCTGTGGTACCACAAGAGGCTGCATCTTTTGGCCGACCAGACTGGATCCAGGGTCCTCACTTTCTGGTCTTCCTTTCACGCTTCCTTCCGGGCTGTGCAGTTGGAGATGTGGCAGGAGGAGGAGTAGGACTGGGAGGACCTGGAGGAGAGGGAGGACGAGGAGGAGGACCTGCAGGAGGAGGAGGAGGACCATCACAAAGGTGTGTCTCAGGTGTAATTTGGCCCCTCATACCTTTCTCCAGAGCCTCCGATATGAGGGCCTCACACATTACTTGTTGGCCCTCCTCCATCCTCTGCATTTTATATGCAATAACGGCAGCAATGTCCTCCTCCACGGTCTGTCGTGCTCCCAGGACCTCTGTAGCCCTCCAAAAGACTCCTCCGGTAGCCTCCTCTAGGGCACTCCTCCTACTGCCACTTTCTCTTTTCAGGGGGGGTGGAGGGACCTGCAGATCAGCTAGCCGGCTCGGCCCGGCCACCTCCTTGCTGAGACTTCCCTGTGTATGAAAAAGGGACATGGTTTTAGTTTTTGCTTCATGAATCACAATCCTAAATTAGTACTCCCAACTAACATCTAGTTAACATCATTGATTGGACAAGCAGAAATATTTAGAGGAATGCTATACCTGGCTCAATCTGGGCTCCTCCACATGCGGCCTGGAAGGCCCAGGTTGGGCGTCAGAAGCCTCAGCCGGGGGGGGAAGGAAGCGTGGAAGGAAGACTGGAGAGGGATGGCCTGGGTTCAGTCTGGCCTGCCAGAAAATGCAGCCTGTCGTAGGACAACATCCTGGGGACATAGATGTCATCTGCTGCTCCGGATCTCTGCGAATCCAGGACTTTCTTGCGCTCCCTCAGATATGTGCTCCTCAGGCTACCAATTAAGATCTTTAAATAAGCGATGTCTGCCGTGGGGATCACCTGCTTCACAATTACCAACAATTGCACCAGTGCTGCCTTCCTCTTTGCTTGGTTCTTGAAATGGGGGTGGTTAATCTCCCACAGACATGGCAGCTCCCTTACCATATCTATGAATACTGACATGAAGTCATTATCTTTGAGTACCATATCCATGTTCACTGCAAGACACAACACAAAACAAAGCCTAATGTCAGACAAAACTCTCCTAATCTCGTTACAATATAGGCCTCAATGTAGAAGCAGTATAGGCACAAGTTTGTCTCTTACCTTCGTTCTTACGATCGGCGCCTCCAATGCTCCTTCCTCCGCTCACAGATCGTACGTAATACGCACGCGTGTAACGCTTTATATACACTGCGCATGCGTGTAACTCCGCCCGCCCCTGACGTTCTTTCTAGTCTATTCCCCGCCCCTTTTCGTTCGGCGCCGTGGGGGAAGAGCACATGGCGGAGTCACAGCAGTTGCGTGCTAATTGCAGGAACGAGGAGGAGGAGGAGGATAGCCCGGATCCGGACACGTCCCGATCCAGAAGGAGACGTTTTAAGGCCACAAATGTGTCCTTTGGGGAGATGTTGGAGATGGTGGACATCATGAAGAAGTCCGACTATGACGGGAAGTATGGGCCTTACCCCAACCCGAACATCCGAAAGGCCAAGATCATGGCGAAAGTGGTCAGGAGTCTTGAGAGGAATTTCGGGGTCCGAAGATCAGCTCCGGAAGCGGTGGTCAGACCTGAAATTGAGAGAGCCAGAGCAGTACCGAAAGATCCGGAGAGTGCTGCAAAAAAGTAAGTAGTTGTGCTGTGTTCCTATTCTTTCTGTCTTTATTCCGTTCGTTCTGCTCCATATGCTTTTAGTAATTGTAACGTTTAAAAGGGCAACTTTAATGTTCATGGGCCCATTATTCGTTCGTATCAAACATTTTTCTTTGGGCCTCTAAAACACCATTGTTTAGGCCATATGCATTTTCCCACATTTTTTTTGGGCCTACTTGGATGCCAAATATTTGTTTGTGTAGATGGGTTTGTTACTAGAATGAAATGCCAACTAGATTGTGTGTAAGGAGAAGACACTGAGCAGCTGTTTTCACATCTGGACACTGGAGCACTAGTGTGGGACACAAGAACACCATTTTTATTAGGGGGGCCACACAGGTGCTCCAGTGTATACTATAGGGGGGTCTCCATCTGTGAACTTTGTACTAAACCGGTAAAGTATTGCAGCTTGACAAAGGGCAATAAGAAAATTACATCTTGGAACTCGGCTAAAATCGATAATTTTACCCCACTTCCAAGCAATGTTTCCTATTTCTAGTTCTGCCATCAAATATCTGTGTGCTAAGTATACCATTTTTGTTTTACATAGGGGAGAAAAGACTCGGAGGACACCCCTCATCCCAGGAGACCACAGACCCCCCACCTATGGAAGAAGGTGAAATACCCCCAACCCAAGAAGAAGAGCAGGAGGAAGAAGAAGATGTGGTGGAGATTGGCACCACAACAGGTGAGTGTCTGCGACCACAGGCTCAGGTAAAAGAGATGCATGGTGGCAGATTTTTGATACGTGTTTTTGTTTTCTTTATCTCTTTTTAGGTGATCATGATGTGAGGGATCCAGAACGCTTTACTTCAGAAAGTGCCCAGATCCTGATCGGGGAGATCATGGGGTGTAATCTCGAATTGCACAACATACAGCAAAAAATCAGTGATGTTATTAAAAAAAATAATAACATCATTGATGTTTTGGGGCGAATTTAAAAGCCCAGAAAATCACTTTTTGGATTGTGGTCCAATCTTTTAAATATTTTTGCAATGTTTTGAAAAGCCAAATTTGGAGGATGCACACAGTGTGCCAACATGTGCTATCTGACATCACGGGAGATCAATGGACGCGTTTTGGGGGTGCAACACCTTCCTCAATTATAAAGTAGCGGTGAGGAAGGGCTTGCTCCCCCAAAACATGTCCCTTGATCCTCCCTGATGGAAGATAGCACATGTTGACATTCTGAACTTGGTGTGCATCTTCCAAATTTGGCTTTTCCAGGGGTGATTTCCCCCCATCTGAACGCTATATCAAACACAGTTCCTAAATACTCATGTCTGATATAGCCTTCAGGTTTTACCATATGTGAACTTTGTAAGTTCAAGTTTTTTGGCTTTCTTGTTGGTTTTACACAGGCCTGTTTTATCAGAAAAGGACATTTCGATTTTTGATTATGCTACAGCAAAAATTGTTATACAACAAACATGTTGGTTTGTTTTAAAAACCTTTGGTAAATGCACATGTGATTGTGCAGCTATAAAAAAGTTGGTTACTCAAGAATGTGTGGATTATTGTCTCAACACTACAACACTTTTGGGGTGATGTAATTGCTGTTTTATGCAAACATGGGGGTTATTTCCTAAGGGCAAATACACTTTGCACTACAAGTGCAGTTTCAGTGCAGTTGCAAGTGCACTTGTAGTGAAATGTGTTTTTGCATTTAGGAAGTACCAGCCAACAGTGTTTTTTATAAGGTTACCCAATCACGACATTTTCTGCACTTAACACATTTCTGTCAGGGTCAGCTAAAACAAACACAAGCAGTAAATGTCCACAAAGAATTTCTTTTGGTTGTTTTTTATTTGAAAAAGGTTTCACAGATTGTCTGGCATATTGATAGCCCCCCTACCCGCAAAGAACTCCAGGTATCGTAACCGGACATCACGGGCATTCAGGGAGGGCAAGCCAGGACGGCTAATTTCAAGCGCCGTCAGTGTTGATGGATTTTGGATTCCGGCCTCAGGCCCAACTGAGCCAGCATAGTTGGCTGAATGTTTTCTTAAAAAATTATGGAGAACACAGCAGGCAAGTATTATATGGTTCAGTTTATACTCCGCCATATGGATGGGTGTCAGAAATAGTCGGAACCGGCTGGCCAGGATTCCAAATGTGTTCTCCACCACTCTTCGGGCTCTGGCCAGCCGGTAATTAAAAACCCTCTGTTCCGGGGTGAGGGTCCTCATCGGGAATGGCCACATCAGGTGGTCCCCCAGCGCAAACGCTTCATCAGCAACGAACACAAATGGGAGACCTTCAACATTGTCCTCTGGAGCTGGCAAGTCCAAGTTGCCATTCTGGAGATGCCTGTAGAACTCCGTCTGGGCGATGACTCCACCATCGGACATCCGGCCATTCTTCCCCACGTCCACATACAGGAACTCGTAATTAGCCGACACCACCACCAACATCACTATACTATTAAACCCCTTGTAATTATAATAGTACGACCCCGAGTTGGGTGGTGGGACGATGTGGACGTATTTCCCATCAATTGCCCCTCCGCAGTTAGGAAAGTCCCACCGCTGGGCAAAGTGGGAGGCCACAGTCTGCCATTCCTGTGGCGTTGAAGGAAACTGTTGAGGAAAAAACAATAAACATTACTATTTTTTCACAGAAACATGGCAAGCAGATTAGACACAAACATTATGGGGCAACCTCCAGATAGCATTTATTAAGGGGAATTTAACAACACCAAAGTATAAGGTACACCTATCATATTCCCCCCCCCCCTCTCATGGGCCATTTCTAACATTATAGGGGGGGGGAACTCTTGGACAGGTAACCCTCTTCACTTCATTGAGAGATGAATGCCTAAATAATGGGTATTATTTGGAACAGCCCCTCCTTAGTTACACTATTGGCAGACCACTGGACAGGTAAGAAGTGTCTGAATACAAAGATATAAATACACACTGTACACATTTGAGGACATTTGAACATTCTGCTATTACCTATCAAGATAATAATAGGATACAAAAACTTTAAAAACAGTACCATTGGAAATTATACAGGCAGGCCCTTGTACTACATGCTTTGGGGAATTCATTCATAAATCTGACCAGTAAAGAGATGGGTATAGTGTGTATGGGATTGGCAAAGTCAGCAGATAGATGATTGAGGATAGAGAATTGGGATCAGCTGACTTAGCAGTTGGGGGGAGGGAGGGTTACAAAAAATTTGGGGACACCACAAAAAAAAGCCTCTGGCACTCTGCCTGAATTTAAATAAAAAAAAACATTACCAAACATTTTAGGGGGTGTTTGGGGTAAAGCACTACTATGGAGCTGATAAAATACATTGTTAAGTGACTACATGAGGTGAATATGGGCCAGGAGACACCATGCTGGGGAGGTTATTGAGGGGCAAATATGTATGAAGGACCTAAAATAATAATTACATAAAAATCCAGCATGCATGAGGACAAAGGGGACATTCACAGCATATTACAATCATGGGAATTAGGGAATGAGGAAAGAAATACAATATATTAGCAAACATTCAATACAATAAAATGTGATATTAAAGGATAAAAATCTTACCTTCATATACTCCTTCTGCAGGACCTGGATGATGGCAGAACAGGTCTCTGGGATAATGATCCCCAGAGCCTGGGGGGAGATGCCTGTCAAGAACTTCAAGTCCTGCAGGCTTCTCCCTGTGGCCAAATACCGCAAGGTAGCGACCAACCTCTGCTCCGGAGTGATGGCTTGCCTCATGCAGGTATCCTGCCTGCTGATATAGGGGGTCAGCGAAGCCAACAAATGGTGAAACACGGGGTCCGTCATCCGGAGAAAGTTCCT
The DNA here is from genome assembly GCA_037952835.1 of Lithobates septentrionalis. Classification (NCBI taxonomy): domain Eukaryota; kingdom Metazoa; phylum Chordata; class Amphibia; order Anura; family Ranidae; genus Lithobates; species Lithobates septentrionalis. Next base: position 739,679 of record JBBDGP010002835.1, read on the forward strand.
GAAATCATCAGGATTATTCTCACGGAGCAAAGGCATATGACAGAACTGGTCACGCTGAAGCAACCAATTCTTGGTCCATGAACTCCTCCCCACCCTGTTCATGGACTGGACTTGTGTCAAGGTCAGGACCCCAACACCAAGCCCCCGCACAGCAGGAACTCTACGAGGAGTACGCATACAAAACATGGCTAGAAAACGGTCGGCTGCTCAGAACGAAGTAACAGAACGCACTGAAGAACAGCAAGGCCTGTGAAGAGCGACCTGAAAACCAGTAACGAACGAACAAGAATACAATGACTACTTAAAGTCACACGGAACTTGCTGCACGCACTGAAGAGCAGATACAAACCCACAAGCACAAACTGAACGGCAGAAAACGATCTGAAAGCCACGAGTCTGAAAAAGCGCGAATCGCCTCTCACCAAACTTTTACTAACACGAGATTAGCAAAAGGAGCCCAAAGGGTGCCGCGCTTGGTTCTGAACCGGCCTTTTCTAGTCTCGTCGTACGTGGTGTACGTGACCGTGTGGTTGTCGATCGGAAATTCCGACAACTTTGTGCGACCGTGTGTAGGCAAAACAAGTTTGAGCCAACATCCGTCGGAAAAAATCCTAGGATTTTGTTGTCGGAATGTCCGAACAAAGTCCGACCGTGTGTACGCCCTATAAGTATGTTTACAAATTTTTATATGAATAAAATTCCTTTTGTTCAACTCAACTACCTTTTCGCTACCATGTGCTTCACAAAGTCCACCCTCCTTGCCCCCCTTCCTTTGGTTGGAAATGAAATCCAGGTTAATGGGGAAATTTGTAATGAATGGGATTAGTTTAGATTAAGATAACAATTTTGTAATTTTACATTTATACAATAAGCCCTTATTGAGAGAAAAAAAAAAAAGAAAAAAAGATTAAGATGAAGTTGTTAATTGGAATACAGCTGCCATAATATTTAACAAAGCCAAGATGGATGGGATACATAAAAAGTTTTTCTACAAAAATGAAATCTTAAGGTCTGATAATAACTTGATGTGCAGTCCATGATGTGAGAGTAATAATAAATCAAATTTAAAGATAACAGACCCATCACATGAAGTCCACACACTGTTAGGATAGATCCCACCTGCAGCCAGTTGTTTTTATAGTTTTTGATGTGGCTGAGAGCTTTCTGTTCTGTCATATACAGATTGTTGATCCTTTTGTTTTTATTTTTGAAATCCAAAGCAGAATGTGTAGATTGTGAAATGATGTGCCCCTTTTCCTTGTAAGTGCAGTGGTATGAGCAGAAGAATATTTTGCATGTATGGACATCTCTGCATGACCGCAGGGTATTGTTATAATTTATTATAATATTGCCAGGAAAAAGTTGTCTTTTTGAAACATGAAACTGGAGTTCTTACACAAACAGCATGATAGAAAACAAGCCATTGTAATATATTTATGCAAGCTTGACCCAGTAATGAAGGGTTCATCCCGATATATCAGAGCTGTAGCTTTATGCAAAAGGTGCTATTAGACAAAGTTACAGACATTATTTTGGTCAAATATTTAATTTTTAATGGTCCCACATTCTGCGCAGCAAATATACAGCTAACTAAAAGTTTGTCTAATGAAAGGTTCAAAATATGAATGTTTGTTTATGTACAAATCTAACAATGAAAAATGCGTACATTTGAATCAAGCCACCTTATTGCCTCTATTGGAGGAGGCCGGAGACAAAGAAAAACCACATGTGTTAACCTCCCTGGCGGTTTTCCCGAGTGTGGCTCGGGGTTAAATTTCAGTACCATTAGCGGCAACTCCGAGCCACACTCGGGATTGCATTGCAGGATCCTGGTGCGGTATACTTACTTTGTCCTCAGGATCCTGCAATGTTCCCCCGCTGTGCCTGCGGGCTCTGTCCTCCCCCTGAAGCCTCTGTGTGCCAGGCTCCGTTCCCTGCGAGCATCGCGACGCACGGGGGTGGAGCCCGGCGGCAAATTAAAAAAATGTAAAAATCATAATACATACAGTACACTGTTATTATATGAAATTATTTCACATCCCTTTTGTCCCCAGTGCTTTGTCCAGTGTCCTGCATGCAGTTTTATATGATATATACTGTTCTTTCTGCCTGGAAAATGGAGATTGTCCATAGCAACCAAAAAGTGTCCCTTTACGTCAAAAGTGGTTTTAGACCAGCTAGAAAACAGCGATAGTAAATTAGAACACTTGCAGAATTGAGCGATAGTGAATCGTGGGGAAATTAATTTTATTATTATTATATTATTTTTTGTAATTATTTATATTTATTTATTATATTTTATGATTTTGTGTTTCAAACTTTATCATACCCAGGATATCTACTAGACTCTTGTTTGGACAAATTTAAGTGTGCTATTGCTAAGAATTACAGGCCTACAATATAAAACGCCAAATTTCTATGCAAAATAATTGTACCGCTTTGAGACGCAAAAATCTGACAATCATACCGCAAGGGAGGTTAAATTGATGACGTAGGAATCAGCTGCTGTGAGCCCAGTGCAGGACACACTCCCTGAAGACCCAGATATTTAAATGTTTGTAGATTTGATCCCGGTTTTATACTGAGGATGGCAATACCCATACTGAGTATGCAGTTTATCACCCAGAAGGATACTCTGTATTTAAAGTCATTGCATCATTTTTCCCCAGCTCAAGAAGCAGAGCTCCATGTTTTAGCAAAGCCTGTGAGCTATAAAAAGAGTGTATATTTATATAGATAGTCGAGATATAGAGAGCTTGTGGTTCCATTTGAAGGACCAGAAGTTTGTTTTTACTTCGGCAGGTAAACCAATCAAGCATGCCAAGTTAATTTGATTGGCTGTTTTCAGCCTTCCAGGTACTTGCTGAGGTAGCCATAGTAACATTAAAACTCACACATGGAGGCAGACCAGGTGACTAAGGATGCTGCATTACAGCCCTGGACACTTGCTGGGTCTGTGCAACTCACAGATTCCACCCTAGTTCTGGCCCAGTATAGAGGGATTAATAATTCAACTTTAAGGACCACAGAACGAGAAGAACAAGTGATCTACAGGGGGGAACTTCTTATGAAACAGGACTTTGGAAAAGGTGATCATTTATGTCTGCCAGCACTCTTTTCCCTCTAGCTTGACATATAGACCGTGTCATCAGTCACAAGCAGTTATGGCTGCCTTAGTAAATGAGCTTGGGATAGAGCCAGGGTTCACCACAGTTGTTTTTTTAACATACCACTTCTTGTTTTACCTGTTACCAAAAGGTGTTACCAAAAGCTGAACATCCCTTCCAGACATTACAAAAAGATATATCCAGAGGCCCAAGTCAGGATCTTAAGAGTATGTATTTTGTCTGTATTGACATGTTTTCTGGATGTCCAGTGGCAAATGCTACTGCAAAGGACACAGTAAAAAGTGTTATCAGAAGTAGTTTGTAAGTACAGAGTTCCAGAATCTACAGAGAGTAACAGAGGAAATCATTTTTATAGGAGGGTCCTTACTAAAAGTTTTGAGGTTTTATTTTGACACTCCCTACTGTCTACAATGTAGCGGAAAAAGTCGAGTAAGAAATTAGAAAACTTTTGCCTGAATGTTTTTTTTATATTTTATCAAACCCCTAAGGGGATGTTGGATTCTCTCCCTATGGGATTTTGTTTGGGAGTGTGTTACTTGCTTATATTTTGTCTCAGCAGATGAAGTCCTCCATTCGGATCTGACAGAAAACGTTGCTGATCTTTTAAGGTTTTTGATAAACTCATTTATGTTTTGTTTTTTCTCCCCAATTCCAGATCCTAAAAGTTTGGAGGGATCTAAAACTAAAGCCAGGTGACTTGTGGATTGTTAAGAGACATTTATATATAAGGAAATGTTTGGAGACTCAATAACAGCATCTATTTCATGTACAAGTTGTGCAAAACTTGACGGAAAAGTCACCTGGATCCACACCAGACACTGCAAGAATGACTAAATTAAAGAAATCTCTGCGATTGATTGATTTGTTTCCCTCTTGCAATCACAGTCTAGGGTACTTTTTGATTCAATTACTTTAATTATAAGGGATATATATAATGTGATTTGAAAAGTAGTTTAGCCATGTTGAAGTCATATTGGTCTTTTGTACGTCCTCCATTTTATGTAGAATTGTCTGTGTTTACATGTGCTGATAGGTCAGCATGCCAACAATTCAGCTAGAAGGCCATTCCAGCCACAAGAGTGTACAGCCAGTACTCTGTAAATATGTCTTATCAATCATTTGTTTTTCAGAATGAAAAGTCATTTTGCAATGAAAAAAGCTGCTCAGCTATTATTTTCTCCACAATGGAGTTTTTGCCAGGACTACCTCCACCTAAGCCTGTGGAGGTTCTAGGTTAAAGGTGATAGCAGTATGGTTAGTGATCAAAATATTGATCAAAAGAGAGGAGACTGTACTGGAAATTTGTAAGTTCTGTATATAATTGTATTCTATTTTCTATGTATTGCACACTGCCCTCACTGTGCACACGGCACCAATAATGCTTTCAGTACATGTTTGCATTCTTTCAAATCCTGATTAGAATTAGCCTGCCTATGTAACGCCCCTTGTTACCATAAATGTACAATTGTAATATTAATGTGATACCTACGAAATCAAGTGTATAAAAACCTTCAATTGCGTCATAATAAAGCAGAACAGTTATTTGGAAAGATGCTGAGCGTATCTTTTGTATTGTAATCCCACACTTCACATACTCTAGCTTCTGTGATTCTATGATCAGACGGGCAGCCATAGTGCTCATCCCATCTTCCCTCTCTGACAACATATAAAGTATTCTGTTTTAGCTCTCATTTCTCAGTTTCTTGACTTTACTAGTTGTAGTGCCTGACCCCAAATTTATCCCACAACTTAACATGAAAATATCCCTGTCTAGTGTTGTCACCCTTAATCCATCCTGCTCACATAGATAGCGGTTTACTCTGCATGATTTTTAGTCCCTGTGGACTTTGGTGGTAACCCAGTTACCCATTGTGGATCCCTGCCCACTTTAACCATTAATCTAGGGGCTCAGTATAGGCAGAACCGCACCTTTGGTTCATATATAGAGCTCCTCCAGCATGTACTCAAAAGTCACAGACCAACTCTCGTGATAATAGCGGTTATGAGAGGCAGAATTGGTTATATTTGCCCTAGAAGATCTCACACTGTCTGTAGATATTCAGCTCTAAAGCACCATGTGATAGAGAAACGTGGGAACTTGTTGATAACAGGGAGATAAAAAATGTGGCAAAATATAATGGCTGTGCCTTCACCAGAAAATGTATCCAGCATTGTGGAGACTTTACTGCAAGAATAGCTCATGTGTGATGTTACCTTGAGCCAGTTACTGTTTAAAAATAGTATACTTGCAGTTGAAGTGTTACGAAAACCACAACAATAAAATCAGGCTGTTTATGCAGTAAAGCATGCTAGTTATACTCACTATGGAACCTTAGGGGTTAATCCACTGCATTGTGAAAAAAGGCTATTTGATCCTGGCTTCTCTGATCCTCCCCTCCTTCCACTGTCCCTTAATAATTTCCTGATAACAGAGTCTATGGAGTCAGGCTGCACATGCTTAGGTTCGTGTTTATTGCTAGAGACCTTTTTTTTTTTTTTTTTTTTCTTGGGAGGGTGCATGTGATTAGCACAGGGCCAATTAGCACTGTTCAGACAGACGGTAAGGAATCCTGCAGTTTCAAAGGAGTTAGAAAACTCCTTTTACAAGCTTTAACCAGAGCTTAGCTAGACACTGATAGAAGTCACGAGACTACTCTTAACTGCTGATGAGAAAAGGTATTTAGTAGTTTATACTTACTAAAATAATTACATTTCCATATTCTGTGTACTGTGGGAGACCAGATATAGTGAATGCAGGGTCCTGGGTTTAGTAACACTTTAAATACAATTCAAGTAAATGCAGAACAAAGATCCCCTGAATGGCAAATTCCAGCTGAATTACTTATGTATACAGCAAGACTAATTGCAAAAAATAGCAGCAAGGGCAGATGGTCCAGTCACACATTAACCATGCCTGCGAACAGTATTATATTTCTAGAGACAATGTGTTAGAAGAAAATTATAGCTTACAGGTTAAGCTGCTGTTCGGAAGCAGAAAAAGCTCCTCTAAATTCAAAAAATATAAAAAGTAGCTAAACAATAGATTAACCAATTTCTTAATTGTCCCTTCCAATGTGTTTTACATTTTATATTCCGAATATGTGCAAGATTGGACAGAGATGTTAACAGTACACCATAGTTCAGGTGCATTGGCTTTCATGTTGGCATGCATGTAAACAGAATCCATATTTCCAGCAGTAAAGATAAAAGGAAAAGCCAACAGAGCTAATTCAATACAAGAAACGCAGACATAATTCTAAAGGCTTGCTAGCTGCCAACAACGCATTTCCTATGGTTTTTTGTGAGCCACTATATGAGTAATGCGGTTTACCAGAACAAATATAAAATCCTATTTGATCTATTTGTAGGCATGATTTATGCAAGTGAGTCTGGAAATATCTTAATTTGTTAAGAAATCTGTACAACCGAGAACCTGTCAGCCTCCTGTGAAAGCAGGGTACTATGGTCAGTAGTCAGAGTCTAAGCTGCTGATATTAATTTCTAACTGCAATTACTTGCAACACAAGTTAGACAAAATAGGTATCACTTAAACTATAACATTTTGCATTATACAAAGGCTAACACAGTTCATGTCCTATTTAATCTATACATTTTATCATCTGTTCACACATGAATTGTTTATTATGCAATCATGTATTCATATTTTTTTACATAATGATATTTATCTTTTGAAATATTCTATATAATTACCGTATTTATTGGCGTATAACACGCGCCGGCGTATAACACGCACCCCAAGTTTAGGAGAGAATTTTAGGGAAAAAAACTTTTAGGAGGGAAGTTTAAGGAAAAGAAACTTACATTAAAATGCCCATCAATGCAGCCTCATCAGTGTTCATCTGCAGCCTTGTTAGTGTCATTGCAGCCTTTTCAGTGTCAGTGCAGCCTTGTCAGTGCAGCTTTGCCCCAGTGCAGTCTTGTCAGTGCAGCTTTGCCCCAGTGCAGCCTTGTCAGTGCAGCTTTGCCCCAGTGCAGCCTTGCCCCAGTGGTCAGTGCAGCCTTGTCAGTGCAGCTTTGCCCCAGTGGTCAGTGCAGCCTTGTCAGTGCAGCTTTGCCCCAGTGGTCAGTGCAGCCTTGCCCCCAGTGTCCATGCCTACCGCCGCCGCCGACATACACATAGCTGCATGTTTTAAATATGGCGCCGCGGAGTTCGGAGGGAGTCGGCGCCGGCGGAACTGAACGAACGCCGCCGAGATACATAGTCGAGTGTATTCGGCTCTTTCCGGCGCCGCTCACAGTCCCGCCCTATGATGGACATAACACAAGGTCCAAGGGCAGGACTGGGCGTGACTGAGCGGCGCCGGAAAGAGCCAAATACACTCGACTAGGTGTATCTCGGCTCTGATTTCGGCGGCGCTCGTTCAGCTCCGCCGATTCCCTCGGAACTCCGCGGCGCCATATTTAAAACAACATAGCGGGGATCGGCGTATAACACGCATCCACGATTTTCCCCTGATTTTAAGGGGAAAAAAGTGCGTGTTATACGCCGATAAATACACTGTTATTACTTGTTGTTGATGTTATCCTTTATATTTTTTCTATTCTTGCTCCTTTTTATATATTTTCATATGTAAATAAGGTTCTGTGTAACTTCCTTATTTAGGAGCATGGGCCGTGCACTGTTTAAGCCCTTGTTTAGGTAATCATCGTGCGGTAGACAGACATTATCCTAAACCAGCTTGAGAAAGGAGCGCGCAATTGTGTCTTCCACCATGCATGCTCTGAAACGCATCACAGTCTTGCGATGTCATCCGGGTCGACGCTGCATTCCAGCCCTCACTTTGAGCGCTTCCTTCTCTTCATCCATCCAGCCTGCCAGAACAGCCTTGCAAGCAGTGGTAACCATCCCAGTGCCAGCTCATGTAGCACACAGACCGGCAGGTCAGGAAAGGGGGTGGGGACGAGCAAGCACCCCCCCCCTTCTGAACCGTACAAGGCCGCATGCCCTCAACATGGAGGGGTGGGTGCTTTGAGGCATGGGGGCCATGTGCCTCCCCCGCCCCATGCCAATATAAGTAGTGGTACACTGTGCACCCAGCATTAGAGCGGGAGAGAGCGTCGGGTCAACATCGGAAGAACAGAGGGAGAAGGAAGCTGAGAAGACCCAGCAAAAGAGCGAGAAGATAGCAGAGAAGACCTGGCAAAGGCAGAAGACATCAGCGGAGAGGACCTGGAGAAGGGAGAAGAACCGGCAGAGGCAGAAGAGATTAGCGGAGGAGGCAGAAGACCTGGAGAGGGGAGAAGAAGTCGGAAGAGACCCCAGAGCTGCTTAATAAATTAATTTAAAAACATGTGTACTGTGTTTTATTTTTGACAATTTTTTTAGGTGAATGGGTAGGGGTACAATGCACCCAATACTCATTCACATAGGGTGGGGGGCTTCCAGATTCCAATAAGCTCCCCGCCTGCAAACCCCGACAAACAACGGCCAGGGTTCTTGGAAGAGGACCTTGTCCTCATCAACATAGGGACAAGGTGCTTTGAGGTGGGGGGGTACAGGGCCCTCCCTGCCTCAAAGCACCCACCCTCCTGTAATGGATGCGATTAAGAAATGTGATTATGGTCAACATGGTGAACTGTCTATTCCAATACATGCTTTATATACCTAACATATATAACTCAGCTTCTACGCTTAATACACCTTAACCTCCCTGGCGGTATTCCCGAGTCTGGCTCGGGTTGGATTTTTCATACCAAAAGCGGTATCCCCGAGCCAGACTCGGGCTTGCATCGCAGGATCCAGGAAGAGTTTACTTACCTTGTCCCCTGGATCCTGCGATGTCTCCCCGCTGTGATCGGCGAGCCGCTGTGTCTCGTTCAATTCACAGTGCTGAGCTCCGTTCCCTGCGAGCGCTGCGGCGCACGGGGACGGAGTTCGGCGGTAAATTCAAAAGTGAAACACACAGTATAGATACAGCATACTGTAATCTTACAGATTACAGTACTGTATCAAATAACTACACATCCCCTTTGTCCCTAGTGGTCTGCCCAGTGTCCTGCATGCAGTTTTATATATATAAAACTGTTCTTTCTGCCAGGAAACTGGAGATTGTCCACAGCAACCAAAAACTATTTATAGTTATTTATTATATTATAATTTTTTATTTCGTTTTTCAAACTTTATCATACCCGGGATGTCTACTAGACTCTTGTTTGGACAGATTTAAGTGAACTATTCCTAAGAATTACAGGCCTACAATATAAAACGCCAAATTTCTGTGCAAAATAATTGTACCGCTTTCAGCACCTAAAATCAGAAATAATCATACCGCCAGGGAGGTTAAGACATATTCAGATATTCAAAGCTTGCTTAGGAACTGAACTGACTGCAACAGTTAACAGAAGTTTGCGTCTGCTTCCCAGAATACATTCAGAATATAACAACATAACACAAATGAATTAAAAGGAGCAAGAAATGCTGCAGGAGTGCTGCAAGAACAAAAGCAACTTCCGCAAATGAGCACCCAGCTAAAACCAAAGTTTTATTACCATATGTATTTTTATTTGTGGTTTGTATGCGCCAGTCTTGTTGACGTATCTCAATCTTTAATGGAATTGTATAAAAGTCTTGAGAAGCGGAAATATTAAACAGAAAGTAATTTGACTCTGAACTAGTCTCAGTGTGAGCTTACTTGAAGCATGCATGTTTTAAAATCAATCTGACCAGGGGTAGATATAATATCATCGGACTTTTGTCCTGATCAAAATCACCACTATGTTGGAGGCATGCGGCCTGGTACAGTTCAGTAGGGGGGCTCTCGCTCATCCCCACCCCCTTTCCTGACCTGCTGGGCTGTGTGCTCGGATAAGGGTCTGGTATGGATTTTGGAGGGACGCCCACGCCGTTATTTCAGCGTGGGGGTTCCCCTAAAATCCAAACCAGACTGAAGGGCCTGGTATGCTCTTGGAGTAGGAACCCATGCCATTTTTTTTTTATTTGGCGTGGAGTTCCCCTTCACCAGTCACATGCCAAAGTCGGATCAGTTAATACAGTGATCAGACTTCAGTGATATTCAATGGGCTGAAGTAGGATCAAAGTCGGACCAAAGTAGTGCAGGGACTACTTTGAAGTCGGCGCAATTTGAAGTCATACTAATATTAGTGGGTCAGCCTGACACACCGCTACTCCGATCTTGGTAAAGAGCCTCCGGCGGAGGCTCTTTACCACGTGATCAGCCGTGTCCAATCACGGCTGATCACGCTGTCAATGGGAAGAGCCGTTAATCGGCTTTTCCTCACTCGCGTCTGACAGACGCGAGTAGAGGAGAGCCGATCGGCGATTTCTCCTGACAGGGGGGGGTCTGTGCTGATTATCAGCGCAGCCCCCCTCAGATCACCACACTGGACCACCATGGATCACCACTAGGACCACCAGGGAAGGGCCAACATGTGGATGGCAAGGTATGTACCCCATGGCCATCCACATGTGCCCAATCTGTGCCAATCAGTGCCCACAAATGGGCACTGATTGGCACCATTATGTTCCAGATCTTCCCAGCAATGCCCCCAATATATTTTATCAGTGCCACATGTCATTGCCCATCGGTGCCACCTGTCATTGCCCATCAGTGCCACACAATAGTGCCACCCATAAGTACCCATCAGTGCCACCCATATGTACCAAACAATGCCACCTACGAATGCCCATCGGTGCCACCTATGAGGGCCCATCAGTGCCGCATACCAGTGCCACCTATCAGTGCCCGTCAGTGCCACCTCATCGGTGCCCATCAGTGCCGCCGTATCAGTGCCCGTCAGTGCAGCCATATCAGTGCCCGTCTTTGAAGGAGAAAACGTACTTATTTACAAAAAATTTTAACAAAGAAAAACTTTTTTCGAAATTTTCGGGTCTTTTTTTATTTGTTGCGCAAAAAATAAAAAACGCAGGGGTGATCAAATACCACCAAAAGAAAGCTCTATTTGTGGGAACAAAATGCTAAAAAATTTGTTTGGGTACAGTGTAGCATGACCGCGCAATTGTCATTCAAATTGCGACAGCGCTGAAAGCTGAAAATTGGCCTGGGGGGGAAGGTGTCCAAGTGCCCGGTATTGAAGTGGTTAATGACCAGGCCATTTTTTACTGCACTGCATCGCTTTAACTGAAAATTGCACGGTCGTGCACCGCTGTACCCAAACAAAGTTGAAGTCCTTTTTGCCCACAAATAGAGCTTTCTTTTGGTAGTATTAGATCACCTCTGCGGTTTTTATTTTTTGCGCTATAAACAAAACAAAAAATTTTTTTGAAAAAAAACACAATATTTTATACTTTTTGCTATAATAAATATCCCCCTTTTTTTTTTAAAAAAAAAGCTAATTTTTTCCTCAGTTTAGGCAGATATGTATTCTTCTACATATTTTTGGTAATAAAAATTGCAATAATATTGATTGGTTTGCGCAAAAGTTATAGTGTCTACAAACTATAGGAAAGATTTATAGCATTTTTTTTTTTGTCAGGACTGCGACATTATGGCGGATAGATCGGACATTTTTGACACATTTTTGGGACCATTGACATTTATATAGTGATCAGTGCTATAAAAACACACTGGTTAATGTCACTGGTAGGGAAGGGATTAAAACTAGGGGGCGATAAAGGGGTTAACTGTGTTCCCTCGTGTGTGTTCTAATTGTAGGGGGATGGAACTGACTAGAGGAGTAGACAGATCATTGTTCTTAGCTGGTAGGAACACATGATCTGTCTCTCCTCTCCTCACAGAACATGGATTGGGGTGTTTACACACACACACACACACACCCACCCCTGTTCTGGCTCTCATGCCTGCGATCGTGCGTGGCCGGCGGCCATCGCGACCGCCGGCCACGCGCATCGGTTCCCCCCGCAGTGCAGCACATGCACGCCTGCTATCCCCGCTTAAAAGGCTAACGTACAGCTACGACGCAGGAACGTGCTGACCTGCCGCAGTATAATGATGGCAGCTGATCGGCAAGTGGTTAAAAGGAGTTGTAAAGGCTGGTCGGCAAGCGGTTAATAGAGTTGTAAAGGCAAAGGGTTTTTTGCATTGCATTAAGATAAAAAAACATGTGTGTAGCAGCCTTACCTGAGCCCCATCCCTCTTCAGCGATGTCCACGAGTGTCTTACCTGTCCGGGACACTCCTCCTGATTGGCTGAGACACAGCAGCAGCGCCATTGGCTCCTGCGGCTGTCAAAGTCAGCTAGCCAATCAGGGGAGAGAGCGGGCGGGGTCTGAATGGACACACAGACTTGGCTGTGACTTGGCTCGGGTGCCCCCATAGCAAGCTGCTTGCTGAGGGGGCAATCGACCAGAGGGAGGGGCCAGGAGCAGCACAGAGGGACCCGAGAAGAGAAGGATCCAGGCTGCTCTGTGCAAAACCAACTGCACAGAGGAGACAAGTATAACATGTTTGTTTTTTTAAATGAGGAGAACCAGTCAAAAGCACCTTTCCTGGCTCACCTACTGTTCACACACTTATGGTTCAGCTCCATGCTGCAATCCCCCACTAGTGTTTTTTTTTTCAGTCCTTGAGCCAGCAACCTCCTCTCTGGTGTGTGTATATAATATTATATATATATATATATATATATATATATATATATATATATATATATATATATATAAAAATAACACACACACTCTGTGTTGGCAGCAACACTTCCACAAGAGCAGCGTGACCCCAAGGTTGGGACTCTGAGAATTGTTCAATATGGCCTTGGACATGGGACATCTTATCCTTTCATAGTGACAATGAAGATCAGATAATGAATACCGCATCTTTTCCCGAAATGGGGTTTGCTTTTGTCTAGTCTCCAAAAACATACAAAGAACCAGTGTTCTTCAGACTTTAGGGGGGCTGGAGTGTGGCCAGTGGGAGTAGAAAATGTCCTGGCATCATTGGGGGTTAACAATGCCATCTTTAGTATTAGGGGGAGAAATACTGCTTCATCATTGGTGTCAGTGGGAGAAACAGTTCCCCATCAGTGTCAGTGGGAGAATGTGTGTCCCAAGGGCCAGATAAAAGGCAAGCAAAGGGCAGCATCCAGCCTCAAGGCCACATTTAGAGACCCTCTGGTTTAAACGAAGGGGGAAGAATTTTTTTTTTTTTTTGCCTTTAATCTGGTTGTAAACTTTTAAAATTTACTTTGTGGAAATCTGCTGCAGCAAAAGCATTATGAACCAATAATTTATCGAAGGGCCAAAAAAATAATTGAATAAAGTTATACCAGTGATTTATGGCGGTCTTTCAGGGAGGAAACTTTGTGTTGGGAAAAAAATAAAATAAAGACGATACAGCCTGCACACCAGTATGTTGTCTCTAGAGAGAGTGTACAAGTTGCACTGGCTCAATAGGGACCACACAAGTGATTGGAAACACTGGAAAAGGGAAGTAGTCTGCAGCAATCTTTTTGAAGGCATGTACAGCTTAACATATGGTACTAAGAAACAGTATAGTAGTAAATGTAAATACAAGTTTTTTTTTTTTAATCAGTTGGGTTATTTAACACTTTAGTGACGGTGTTCTTTTCCCAGCCTCCTCCATTTGCTTGTGCCATCCAACGGTCATGGTATTCTTCCTCACGGCCACTAAATCTACATCAGACCTTCTCTTGTAAAGAGCTGTATTGTTAGGCATTTTTAGAAAAGAGCATCTTGAGGAAAAATGAGGATTTCTTTTTGTTACTCACTGTAAAAACCCTTTTTTCTGAGTTCATTGACAAACACCGCTTCTTTTCATTCTAGACCATAAAGTTTATAAAGCCAACTACAGGAGTAGGACACTAGGCAGAAAAGAGCACAGCACCACCTATGGGCCGTCCTATCTGGTATAAACCTCTTCTCTGCTATAGACAAGCCAGTCAGTCACAAACCAGTACAAGAGAAAAAAAAAAAGAAGACAGAGGCGCGTGTGGTGTCCATCAATGAGTGCAGAGAAAGATTTTACAGTAACAAAAAAATCCATTTTTTTCTTCCGTTCATTGAAGGACACAGCTTCTCTTCAATCTTGACCAGAGGGATGTCCCAAAGCAGTGCCTCAATGAGGGGTTGGCAGCAAAAGAAGCAAAGAAGAAGGCGCATCTAAGTGCATTAAAAAAGCAGACACTTTAATGACAAGGAAGGGTTTAAAACACTTACAAGATGGAACTAAAAAAACAGGCATATCAATGAATCCATGTCATCCAGCGGGATGCCTCCTGGGAGTAAGGCAGCTGCAGGTGGAAGTTCCAGCGGACCAGCGGTGGTAAACACTGGGGTTTATTTTCTAAAGCTGAAGAGTGCAAAATTTTGGCTCATTTCTGCATAGAAACCAATCAGCTTCTCACCTCTGTTTGCTCAATTAAGCTTTGGCAATAAAACCTTGAAGCGGGTTGGTTGCTATGCAGAGGTGAGCCCGATTTTGCACTCTCCTGTTTTGTTAAATAAATCCCTATGTCTCTCTGATCCAAGATGGAGGGCTGTGTTGTCAGGACCAGCATGGAATCCAGGCAACCGGAAGTGAAGTCAGAGTGGGCGGTACATGTTTCGGAGCATGCCCAGTCGCTCCTTCTTCAAACCAATGGAGTAATGCAAGGGGAAGGGGTTTATATGAGTCAGGAGCGGGTCAAATGGGCAGGACTGATAATGACTGCCATAGCATTAGATGGCAGTATGCAATGGAATAAAACGCAGTAAAAAAGGTAAAAGATACACAAGAAACACTGACTGGGACAGAACTTCAACAAGTAGAACATAGATAATCCAAATACCAATATTTAGACAGTGTAGACACTAATGTGGGATGCAAGGTGTGCAGCATGGGACTACGAGTGTCAGCAACACCATAAATGGGGGAAATATGACAAGTATAATGAAGGTAACTAGACAGATAAAATACTGTGCAGCAGGGGATGGTAAGTTACAGCAACATCACAAGTAGAGAAAACCATAAAGAGAAATAAAAAATGTAATACAATATGGTCATTACTGTGAGCATATGAACATGATACATTGGGGACAATATAAATGTGGTGGATGAGTTGATATATCCAGAGGGCTGCCCCTGCCGGAGGGTCTCCCTCCTTTTTATATCCACACATACAGAGTTCTTCTTGCAAGTAACTGGAACAGCCATGGGTGCCAACTTTGCACCCTCATATGCGAACCTCACTATGGGCTTCTGGGAACATAACCACATCTGGCACAATAACCCCTTTTTCTTCCCACATAGTATACTATGGAAGATATATAGAGGATATCATCATCATCTGGGATGGTAGTGCCACACAACTTGTCACCTTCTGCATCAACCATATGGGCTTCTCTTTCACCTCGGTTTTTGACCAGGATAAACATGCATAAACAGGATCTAGGTTTTTGACCAGGATAAACATGCACTCCTAGATATAGAGATGTACCACATTGACAACCAGATTCATGCCAAGAATTACAATCAAGTCCAACCTATGTGTGTGATTATATGTCAGTATTACCTTGTATATCCCTGTATGTTGCGGTCGTTCAGGTGCCTATCTGATAGCTTATTTGAAACTATCGATGCTCCCCGTTGAGACTACCGCCTGTGGAAGGGAATTCCACATCCTTGCCACTCTTACAGTAAAGAACTCTCTATGTAGTTTAAGGTTAAACCTCCTTTCTACTAATTTTAATTAGTGGACACGTGTCTTGTTAAACTCCCTTCCGTGAAAAAGTTTTATCCCTATTGTGGGGTCACCAGTACGGTATTTGTAAATTGAAATCATATCCCCTCTCAAGCGTCTGTTCTCCAGAGAGAATAAGTTCAGTGCTCGCAACCTTTCCTCATAAATAATATCCTCCAGACCCTTTATTAGCTTTGTTGCCCTTCTTTGTACTCGCTCCATTTCCAGTACATCCTTCCTGAGGACTGGTGCCCAGAAATGGACAGCATACTCTAGGTGCGGCCGGACCAGAGTCTTGTAGAGTGGGAGAATTATCGTTTTATCTCTGGAGTTGATCCCCTTTTTAATGCATGCCAATATTCTGTTTGCTTTGGTAGCAGCAACTTGGCATTGCATGCCATTGCTGAGCCTATTATCTACTAGGACCCCCAAGTCCTTTTCCATCCTAGATTCCCCCAGAGGTTCTCCCCCAGTGTATAGATTGCATTCATAACTTTTGCCACCCAAATGCATTTTTTTACATTTTTCTATATTAAACCCCATTTGCCATGTAGTTGCCCACCCCATTAATTTGTTCAGATCTTTCTGCAAGGTTTCCACATCCTGCAGAAAAGTTATTGCCCTGCTTAGCTTAGAATCATCTGCAAATACAGAGATTGAACTGCTTACCCCATCCTCCAGGTCGTTTATGAACAAATTAATTAGGATTGGTCCCAGCACAGAACCCTGGGGGACCCCACCCCTGACCATTCCGAGTACTCCCCATTTATCACCACCCTCTGAACTCGCCCTTGTAGCCAGTTTTCAATCCATGTACTCACCCTATGGTCCATGCCAACGGACCTTATTTTGTATAGTAAATGTTTATGGGGAACGGTGTCAAATGCTTTTGCAAAATCCAGATACACCACATCCACATGCCTTCCTTTATCTAGATGGCAACTCACCTCCTCATAGAAGGTTAATAGATTGGTTTGGCAAGAATGATTCTTCAGGAAACCATGCGGATTACTGCTAATGATACCGTTCTCATTACTAAAATCTTGTATATAGTCCCTTATCATCCCCTCCAAATGATGTTAGGCTAACTGGTCTGTAATTCCCAGGGATGTATTTTGTGCCCTTTTTAAATATTGGTGCTACTTTGGCTTTTCTCCAATCAGCTGGTACCATTCCATTCAGTAGACTGACAGTAAAGATTAGGAACAATGGTCTGGCAATTACTTGACTGAGTTCACCAAGTACCCTCGGAGGCATCTGGTCCTGGTGATTTATTAATGTTGAGTTTCCCGTCTAATTTTACTTGTCCTCTGTTAACCATGGAGGTGCTTCCTGTGATTCAAAAGAGTCAGTTCTGCATACTGAAGAACAACTGCACCAGAGCCTCAGACTACAACACCCAGAGTGAAGTCCTAAAAACCAAATTCCTTGAAAAAAGGATACCGCACAGACATCATTGACACTGGTTGCAATTTATACAAGGGCAATGTCCCAAAACCACGTCATTCCACTGATCCTCATTTTTTGAAATATGCTGTCACCCAATTTCACTCCCATCATAGGCAGATGGAACACATCATCAGAAAACACTGGCCACTTCTGAGACAGGACCAACATCTCCAGTTTATGTTACCAGATAAACCCATGTTTGCCTACAGAAAAGCATCCAGCATTAAGAGCAAACTGGCCCCCAGTAAGCTTAACAATAAACCCAAGCCACCTGGTCACTCCATACCCACCTTCCTGGCTATCACTGGGATGTACCAATCCCATAAGCCTCTTTGCCAAACATGCAGCTTTGTCCAACATGGGCAAAAGGAGTTCCATGCCAAGGGTAAACCCTACCCCATTAGGGAATTTTACACCTGTTCCTCAGAATACATGATCTATTGCTTATCCTGCCCATGTGGTGTCCTTTATGTGGATAGAACAATTTGAACACTGCGCAAGCGCTTCGGTGAACGATCATCATAGTGTACCCAGACCTTTCTTAGAACACCACCATATATCCAAAGATTTAAATGTTTGGGTCACTGAGGCCACTCCCAGGGACCTCCCTCTGGCCGAGCGATTCCATAAGCTCTGCCTGAGGAAGATCTACTGGATATACGCCCTGGATGTTTTGTCCCCTGGAGGCTTGAACAAGGAGCTGGAAATTCATACTCTATTATAGTTTTATAAAGTGGCATCATGCCACTGCATCTGCACTAGCCCCTAAGCATGCTCACTTATGCCAAATAGCACCATGGATTTTGTGTATGTACCTGTGTGTATATAAAAGAGGGAGACTCTCCTGCAGGGGCAGCCCACTGGATACATCAACTCATCCACCACACTTACATTGTCCCCGATTTATCACGTTCATATGCTCACAGCAATGACCATATTGTATTGCATTTTTTTTTTCCTTTATGGTTTTCCCTACTTGTGATGTTGCTGAAACTTACCGCTTCCTGCTGCACAGTATTTCATCTGTCCAGTTACCTTCATTATACTTCGTCATATTTCCCCCATTTATGGTGTTGCTGACACTTAGTCCCATGCTGCATACCTTGCATCCCATATGTGTCTACACTCTAATTTTCTAAATTAATCTAATTGGTATTTGATTTATCTATGTTCTACTTGTTGCAGTTCTGTCCCAGTCAGTGTTTATGTCTTGTGTATCTTTACTGCAGCAAGTTTTTTTACGTTATTTTACTGCATTTTATTCCATTGCATACTGCCAGCTAATGATATGGCAGTCATTATCAGTCCCACCCACTCCATGCCTATTTGTCCCGCTCCTGACTCTTATATAAACCCCCTTCAGCTTGCATTACTCCATTGGTTTGAAGAAGGAGCGACTGGGCATGCCCCGAAACATGTACTGCCCACTCTGACATCACTTCTGTTTGCCTGGATTCCATGCTGGTCCTGACAGCACAGCCCTCCATCTTAGATCAGAAAGATAGTATCTACCACCGCTGGTCAGCTGGAACTTCCACCTGCAGCTTTCTTACTCCCAGGAGGCATCCCGCTGAGCGTTAAGGATTCATTGATAGGCCCGTTTTTTTACTTCCATCCTGTAAGTGTTGTTAACCTTTCCTTGTCATTAAAGCGTTTCATTACTGCACTTCAAAGCGCCTTCTTCTCTGCTTTGTATTTCCTATAGTGTGCGCTTCCCTCTTCTGAAGTGCTGCTGTGGTGCATTAATCACATCTCAAGAGCCAGTCATGTACTGTTTGTTAAAGTCTCCTTGTTATCCAGATTGCCCTAGTCTCCACACTCCTTGAGCAAAAACAGGAGCCATATGGCATGCCTATAGCAAAGGGGGGGGGGGGGTTTATAGCAGCTAGAACTGCCCATTCTTCTCTGCCTAGTATCCCATGTACCCTACCTGCCCGTAGGTGGTAATATAAAACTCTATGGTCAAGATTTAAAGAGGTACTCCAGTCTCCCCCCAAAAAAAATTCAGTCAGCAGCTACAAATACTCTAGATGCTGACTTTTATTATAAAGACGCTTACCTGTCCAGAGAACCAGCAATGTCAGCACCTGAGCCGATTCCTTAATTGGCTCCGGGTGCATACGCCGAGCATCTTAAGTAAGGCAAACCGGCAGTAAAGCCTTCCGGTATCACAGCTGGCTTCCTACTGCACATGTGCAAGTCATGCTTCACTTTTTTTTTTTTACACAGGGAGATCTGACATCTTCGCAGATCGCCGCATAATCTTAGCGAGAAGTGGGAGTGGTTACCTTTCAAAACCAGGTACCTTTCCCTCAACCTGGGAAAGAAACATAGTATTGCACAAGAGAAATACTGTACTCATCCAAGAGTAAATGCAAGACTGAGGTTCCGAGCACAGTTTGAAATAATTGAACCCACTTATTCACCAGAGCACTGTGAAGGCTAGAGAATCTCTGCGACTGGGCACAACCGAGCACAGTTTGAGTCTAGGAGGGCCACATCCAACATTCCTAACGTGTGAAAGAGGTTCTAAAGCCCTCAGAATGAAAATCATTCTCCAGAGTATAGATGTTGATGACTGAGGAAGTCAGTCAACCAAATTTTCTTGCAGGGGATGGGATGGCAGTCATGGCTGACGAAGGAATTCCTCATCCAAGACAGCAGCAGATCTGCTTGCTTGTAATTTGCAAAACATCAGATTATTCCCTGATGGTTGATGTAAGTCAATGCCATGGCATAGCCCAACCATAGACCTCTTGCCTGCAAGTTCATTCAACCTAAACTCAGTTGAAAAGGGAACTGAAATGCCCATAGTTTTAGGACGTTGTTAGACATGGAAAGTCTTTGTGGCCTTAGGGGATCTAAAGAAACAAAGACTGGGAATATTGCAGGTAGAAGGAAAAAGTCTGATCCCTCTAGTTTCAGAGTGGTGTGCGCATCACATCAAATAGAGCAAAAACAGTCTTAAAAATTGTGGGTATTGAAAGAAGACCGACTCCGTGGCAAGGTTGACCAAGGACTGGAGCGGCTCAGAATCAAATTCTAAGTGTCTGAATGCTCAGATGCCAATAGCAGATCAGATACAGAATGTTTGACAAAGGAGGAAAACCTCTGAAACGCATTATCCAGCCCCCTTCACTTCTCACTGACACGATAGGAATTGCCACGAGGCAGACTGTGTCCATGTAAAACGTCAACTATTAGCATGCATTTGACAGCTGTCATGGTCCAATCCCTCCAGAGCCAGCCAGACATAGGACTGGTCTACATCTACCAACAACTTTACAGTCTATCCATCATCCTGACAGCCCCATGATGTTGTTATCTTCTACCTGTGCTTTCTAACAAGAAGTTGATATGATGCCATGCTGCTATCTCTTTGTTTGACCATTTCATGTGGATGCCAATGACCGTTGATTGGACCTTAGATTGCGCTTTACTGCTCTGTCTTTTAACTATGTAGTGCAAGGACCTTGCCCGATTGGATACAGAGTGATTGGATTAATAGCATGTCCTCCTATTATATAGTTTTGGTACATCTAAAAGGAGATAGTACAATCAGATGGTATAGGGTATGGGTACCTGTATACACCCATGGCATCATACGCACACTGCTGCTGCTAAAGTAGGCTCCTCAACTCAATAAAAAGCATATGGGGCCAATTTACTAAAGCCGAAGAGTGAAAAAGATGGTTACCATGCACAGCTGCACCAATCAGCTTTTAACTTTTTAACTTCAGCATGTTCAATTAAGCATTATCAAAAGCTGATTGGTTTCTATGCAGAGCTAAACCAGATTTTGCACTCACACAGACTTTTACCAGAGTTTAGGAGCAGCAGAGTTTAAAAAGGCAGTAAAACTCACCTCTCCTGAAGGCAGTAAAACTCACCTCTCCTGAAAGCAGAAAAAAAAAAAAAAAAAAAAAAAAAAATCACATTCAGGAGTGTTTTCACAGAAAAACACACCTAAATGCTAGGCACGCTTAGCACTTCAACATTTATTTATATGGCCAGAACAAAATTAAAATTCTGGCCAATGAAATAAACACTCAAACTCCAAACACTGCTAAACTTGCCTAAGCTGGTTTGAAAAAAATGCTGCTTAGGAACGGAGAGACACAGAGTTTAAAATAAACCAGTGTGCATGAATTCTAAAATTGCACTTTTGGCCATTAATGAATTGTCAACAGCACACCCCAAAAGCAGAAGCAAATACATTTTGCCATGTGAAAGGACAAACGCAGGAAAATGCACAGTTAAAAACATGCAAACCGCAACACTTCAAAATGTCCTATGAGCTAATTTGCTAAGTGTTGAAATCAATGGGCTGCGCAATGCAGGTGTTAGGTGAGAATAGGGCCTGAGTGAAATAGGTGTGTACACATAACAATGAGGCTCGACTCACATCTGCATGTTTCTGAAAGGAAATGCACGCTTTGCCATGTGTTTTGCAAACACACATTGCATTTCTACTAAATGTTAATGGCACCCCAAACGCAGGTAGCAGGTGTGCATTTTCCATGTGACAAATGCACCAAAGAGCATGGTTAAAAAAAAGAAAAAAAAAAAAAAACGCAACATGCTCCATCCCCCCCCAAAAAAATTCTGGAGATTCTTTGGGGGGATTGTCAGACATAGCCTAACACATTCAAGTGAATGGGCTACCCCATGCTTGAGAAGCAAAAACACTCCAAACTGCCAAAAAAACAAACACACACAGAAAAACATGTGCAGGAATGCGAGTTCCTGCTAGATGAACTGGGCCTGAGAGCAAATTGTCTCCGTCCACTCCCTCTTATATACTTGTATAAAGCTGGCCATACACTATGCAATCTGGATTGTACAATTTAATTTAGATTTACAAAACTATGCAGGCCCTTGCACTACATAGCTGATGGTAGATCTAAAGGAGATTTACAGAAAGTGGGTGAAAGGTGGTATATTGAGGGAGGTGTGGTCCAGAGTGGTGAACACGCCCTATCACGCCCTTTTCTGTGATGCAGCAAGCCAGTGTATAATGAGATTCAATGCTTCCTGGATATTACGATATACAGTAAGTGGTGGAAGCAAAACATTTTTCAAAAACTCAGGTGTGAGATAAGCGCTTTGGGGTGGCTGGGACAGAAATGACAAACTTCTAATATGAAAAGTGAAATTAAGCCCAAAAAGGTGAACTTAGACTTTAAGGCTGCATTCACACCTGAACGTTTCAAAGTCGCATGTTTTGGTACAGGTCACCATATAAAATGCAGAACGCCTGTAATCTGCCCCAAAGAAGTTTTTCAGGTGTTTTGCTTCAGGTGACAAAACTCGCAGATGTGAACAGGTGCCATTGAAATGAATGGGATTTTGCTTGTTGGGAGTTTATCAGGCATTTTTCAGCTGAAAATGCTCAGGTGTGAATGAAGCCTAGGCCCCATTCACACCTGAGCGTTTTGTAGCTTGAAGCCTGAAGCTACAAAATGCTGGGGGGGGGGGGGAAATCAATTATTCTCTATGGAGATGGTTCACATCTCCACTCCAAAACGCCTGAAGCCAGAAACTCCAAAACACCTCATCAGAGCAGACAGTGGTAACTGACAGTCATCAGCTCTCTGCTCATGGAGCACGGAGAATTAAGCAATCACCGGTCTTCGATCACTCTCAGTCTTTGAACTGACGGGGGACGGATGCTGCATCCACCTAGGCAAAAATTTTTTTTTTTTTTAATAAAACACCCATAGTTGCCCTCTAACTGTGCCCAACTTCGCTTACAATCTAGACTTACAGATCACTTACACTTTGAAAAAGCAAAAAGAGGAATATTCTTTAGTAAACAGAAAATATTTGAAAATGGTGAGCGGGCCGGGAAGCTTTTGGCTTACATGGCCCACTTAGATCATAGTCCCCCTGTAGTGGTTCAGCTCCGCTCGGAGTCTGGATCCACACTTACAGACTCTGCACAGGTAGTTCAGGAATTCAGACGATTCTACGCGGACTTGTACACAAAGGCCAACTATTCCCAGGATGAACTGTGCTCCTTCTTGCAAACTTGTAGACTTTCCCTCACTCACTGAAACCCAACTTGAGCTTCTAGAGCAGTGGTTCTCAACCCCTCTAGTGCCGTGACCCCTTGATAAAATTTTCCAAGTTGTGGGGACCCCTAACAGTAAAATTTATTTTTATTTTTCTCTAGTTGTCTTTCTTGTTCTCTTATTCCTTTCTCTCCCTTTTTCTTTATTCCTCCCCCTCTTTTCCTCTCCCTTCCATGTATTCTCTATTTTTAATCCTTCTCTTACTCCTTGGTGGGGGGAATGGGATAAGTAGCAGTGCTGGGGGGGGGGGGGGGGGGAGTTCTGATCAGCCAACTTAGGTGCTCTTGATCAATGTCATCTGCTGATCTGAGAACTGTAGTGGGGACTTTTAATGGCAACTATAATCACAGATAGTGTTACTCACTGTGTCTCTGGCTTCACTGTGCCTCTGACTTTGTGGTGTCCCGCAGCAGTGACACCTATGCTGAAATCAGGAGATAGAGTCTCCTCCAGCCCCACCCACTTAATTCCTCACCAGTCAGCTGACCTCTAGTCTCTGCCCCCAGCCATGCTGTGAACTGAATGGGCAGCTGCGAAGAGGTTGAGCGGGCGGCCACGGGCCCCAGGGACAGCCGCGAAATGGCTGGGAGAACAGCGCGGGCTTCAGGAACAGCCCAGGATTTGGTGACCCCTGGCAAATTGTCATTTGACCCCCGAGGGGGTCCCGACCCCCAGGTTGAGAACCACTGTTCTAGAGGCACCCATCACCGAGGACTGCATACAGGAGGCGATGGCGAGTCTCCCTGCATCAAGGGCCCCCGGCTCAGACGGCCTACCCCTAGAGTTTTACTCCCAATTCCAAGAGGTTCTCCTCCCTAAGCTGCATGCCCTGTATTCCCACATCTTTGACTCTAGTACTCTCCCACGTTCCATGAACGAAGCCCTCATCCCGAAACCAGGCAAGGACCCTTTATACCCTGAATCATATCGCCCCATCTCCCTTTTACAACTGGACGTTAAAATATTAGCAAAAATTCTTGCCCTAAGGCTCAATAAAGTGATATTGAGCCTCATACACGCTGACCAGACCGGCTTCATGCCCAACAAAAATACAGCATTTAACCTCCGGAGACTGTTCATGAATCTCCAAGCCACACATGAATGTCGGGTCCAGGGTGGTGGTCAGTCTAGACGTCGCTAAGGCATTTGACTCAGTGGAGTGGAGCTACCTGTGGGAAGGTCTTCGCAGATTCGGTTTTGGGCCCAATTTCATGAGGTGGCTTCAACTCCTATACCAGGCTCCCACCGCCCGGATCCAGGTCAATGGCAAGATATCCGATACTTTTCCCCTGTCCCGCGGAACCCGCCAGGGATGCCCTATATCCCCTTTACTGTATGCGTTAGCCGTAGAGCCCTTGGCTATCGCCATTCGAGCACACCCTGACATCAAGGGCCTCCGCCTCGGACAGGTGACCGAAGTACTTAACCTCTACGCAGAGGACATGCTTCTATATTTAGAGGATGCAGGCCCCTCCCTGACAGCGGCATTACACTTGATTCAACGGTTCGGTAGTTTTTCTGGGTTGCAAGTCAATTGGGCCAAATCCCTGATTCTCCCCATCGACCCCTACGCCCGAA
Source organism: Lithobates septentrionalis (assembly GCA_037952835.1). Classification (NCBI taxonomy): domain Eukaryota; kingdom Metazoa; phylum Chordata; class Amphibia; order Anura; family Ranidae; genus Lithobates; species Lithobates septentrionalis. The sequence continues at coordinate 764,543 of JBBDGP010002835.1, forward strand.
GAAGCGGCCCTCCCCCTAGTAAGGACTAGTAGTTTCAAATATCTAGTTATACAATGCTCGCGCTCCCTCCCTGAATACACACCTCTCAATATTGAACCGATCTACAATTTTCTTAAAAACAAAAAACACAAATCTGGTCCAGACTCCCTTTGGGAGTTATGGGCCGCATTAACTTAGTCAAAATGATCCTTCTTCCCAAACTGCTCTATTTATTTTGGCACTCTACTCTATACATTCCCGCCCATATGTTTAAAAATATGGAATCCATTTTCAACACGTTTGTTTGGGGCTCCTCTTGACACAAACTCTCATGGCTGACTCTAAAGCGTCCTGTGCATTTAGGGGGCACGGCCCTTCCCGACCTGGCATCCTATTACATTGCTTCCCAGCTATCCCACTTTTTCTACCTCAACCGTCACAATAAGCTCCGTTACTCCACACTGGTGTGCACATCGGTTACTGACGTTGTGGCCCACCCCTTCCAGATAATTTTTTGTGGACACCGGGGTCCTCCCCGTTTAGGGCACGGATGCACTATGCTAAACCATAATCGCAAAATCTGGCAAATAGCACAAACTATCATGGGGGCCTCCTCCTTACACGCTCACACACCTCTCAGGGCCAACCCTCAACTTCCCGAATTGATGACTATCCCTGATTACAAGCTGTGGTTAATTTGTAGGGTCATTTACCTGTCCCAGTTTATAGCTGATGGCGCAGTAAGGACTTTTCAGGCCCTTAAAGATGAGTTCAACTTACCCAATCATATGCTATTGCGCTTTCTCCAGGTCCGTCATGCCCTCCAGACCCAATTCGGTGATTCATTCCCCGTCTTGGAGTCAGTTCCCCTAGCAGGGGTGCTCCTCGGCGAGGACCTTAAGAAACTAATATCCAATCAACTTCTTTTGCCAATTGCCACCTCACAGGCATACCAAGTAAAGTCCAGGTGGGAGGACGATCTGGGGGAGATGGAGGACGAGGAGTGGGGGGAGATCCTGGGTTCATGTAGAAAAGTGTCCCCCAAACTTTCAGACCGTCTTACACACCTCTACATCCTTCACAGATCTTACCTCACTCCCTCCCGCTTAAGTACAAGCCAGATACTACCCCAACATGCCCCAGATGTGGCAGTATAGTACCACTTAATCTGGACCTGTCCACCCATTCAACAGTACTGGTTGCAAGTTGTCAAATTTCTCCACGACCACATGGGTTCTCCCTTGACGTTATGCCCACGCCAATGTCTACTTTTCTACACGAAACACTATTCACAGCTAGAATGTTAATAGCCCGCCTTTGGTTTAGGGCCACATCCCCTACTATACAACACTGGAAGAGGGCTGGTAATCTCACCCTCCCGTATAAAAAAAGTTCTTTACTCCCACCGTGGTTGCCAGGGCAAATTTCACGAGATTTGGGATAGGTGGGTTGATGATTCTTCCACTTCCACTTGCTCTGACTGAACCTGAATGTGCCTTTACTAAATTATTGTGTCTACTCACTGTGTAGCAGCATTGCTGGTGTCTATGGGAAACGCAGGTAGCCATGCCTCATCTACGTCAACCATTCATGTATTTCAGTGCCATTGCAACATGTCATATGGAAAAAGAGATAAGAAGAACCTTTTTTTTTTTTTTTCCGGTTATTGTATTGTTTAATTTTGTTTACTGTTGGGTGCCAATCGCACCATCTTTCTCAGAAAAGTAATCTCCTATATGATTGTTTATACTCAAACTTTATTTCTGATAAAAAAAAAAAAAAAACCCCATAGTTCTCATTTAACCACTTGAGCCCCGGACCATTATGCTGCCTAAGGACCAGAGGTCTTTTTCCAATTTGGCACTGTGTCGGGTTAACTGCTAATTGCGCGGTCATGCAATGCTGTACCCAAACGAAATTTGCGTCCTTTTCTTCCCACAAATAGAGCTTTATTTTGATGGTATTTGATCACCTCTGCGGTTTTTATTTTTTGCGCTATAAATGGAAAAAGACCGAAAATTTTGAAAAAAAAAGATATTTTCTACTTTTTGTTATAAAAAAAATCCAATAAACTCAATTTTAGTCATACATTTAGGCCAAAATGTATTTGGCCACATGTCTTTGGTAAAAAATGTCAATAAGCGTATATTTATTGGTTTGCGCAAAAGTTATAGCGTCTACAAACTAGGGTACATTTTCTGGAATTTACACAGCTTTTAGTTTATGACTGCCTATGTCATTTCTTGAGGTGCTAAAATGGCAGGGCAGTACAAAACCCCCCCAAATGACCCCATTTTGGAAAGTAGACACCCCAAGGAAATTGCTGAGAGGCATGTTGAACCCATTGAATATTTATTTTTTTTGTCCCAAGTGATTGAATAATGACAAAAAAAAAAAAAATATTTACAAAAAGTTGTCACTAAATGATATATTGCTCACACAGGCCATGGGCCTATGTGGAATTGCACCCCAAAATACATTATGCTGCTTCTCCTGAATATGGGGATACCACATGTGTGGGACTTTTTGGGAGCCTAGCCGCGTACGGGGCCCCGAAATCCAATCACCGCCTTCAGGATTTCTAAGGGTGTAAATTTATGATTTCACTCTTTACTGCCTATCACAGTTTCGGAGGCCATGGAATGCCCAGGTGGCAGAAAACCCCCCCAAATGACCCAATTTTGGAAAGTAGACACCCCAAGCCATTTCCAGAGAGGCATATTGAGTCCATGGAATATTTTATATTTTGACACAAGTTGCGGGAAAGTGACACATTTTTTTTTTTTTGCACAAAGTTGTCACTAAATGATATATTGCTCACACAGGCCATGGGCATATGTGGAATTGCACCCCAAAATACATTTAGCTACTTCTCCTGAGTACGGGGATACCACATGTGTGGGACTTTTTGGGAGCCTAGCCGTGCACGGGACCCCGAAAACCAATCACCGCCTTCAGGATTTCTAAGGGTGAAAATTTTTGATTTCACTCTTCACTGCCTATCACAGTTTCGGAGGCCATGGAATGCCCAGGTGGCACAAAACCCCCCCAAATGACCCCATTTTGGAAAGTAGACACCCCAAGCTATTTGCTGAGAGGCATGGTGAGTATTTTGCAGCTCTCATTTGTTTTTGAAAATGAAGACAGACAAGAAAAAACTTTTTTTTTTCTTTTTTCAATTTTCAAAACTTTGTGACAAAAAGTGAGGTCTGCAAAATACTCACTATACCTCTCATCAAATAGCTTGGGGTGTCTACTTTCCAAAATGGGGTCATTTGGGGGGGTTTTGTGCCACCTGGGCATTCCATGATCTCCGAAACTGTGATAAGCAGTCAAGAGAGAAATCAAAAATTCACGCCCTTAGAAAGCCTGAAGGCGGTGCTTGGTTTTCGGGGTTCCGTACGCGGCTAGGCTCCCAAAAAGTCTCACACATGTGGTATCCCCGTACTCAGGAGAAGCAGCAGAATGTATTTTGGGGTGTAATTTCACATATTCCCATGGCATGTTTGAGCAATATATCATTTAGTGACAATTTTGTGCAAAAAAAATAATTGTCTCTTTCCCGCAACTTGTGTCGCAATATAAAATATTCCATGGACTCGACATGCCTCTCAGCAAATAGCTTGGGGTGTCTACTTTCCAAAATGGGGTCATTTGGGGGGGTTTTGAACTGTCCTGGCATTTTATGCACAACATTTAGAAGCTTATGTCACACATCACCCACTCTTCTAACCACTTGAAGACAAAGCCCTTTCTGACACTTATTGTTTACATGAAAAAGTTTTTTTTTTTTGCAAGAAAATTACTTTGAACCCCCAAACATTATATATTTTTTTAAAGCAAATGCCCTACAGATTAAAATGGTGGGTGTTTCATTTTTTTTTTCACACAGTATTTGCACAGCGATTTTTCAAACGCATTTTTTGGGGAAAAAACACACTTTTTTAAATTTTAATGCACTAAAACACACTATATTGCCCAAATGTTTGATGAAATAAAAAAGATGATCTTAGGCCGAGTACATGGATACCAAACATGACATGCTTTACAATTGCGCACAAACGTGCAGTGGCAACAAAATAAATACATTTTTAAAAGCCTTTAAAAGCCTTTACAGGTTACCACTTTAGATTTACAGAGGAGGTCTACTGAAAAAATTACTGCCCTCGATCTAACCTTCGCGGTGATACCTCACATGCATGGTGCAATTGCTGTTTACGTTTGACGACAGACCGCCGCTTGCGTTCGCCTTAGCGCGAGAGCAGGGGGCGACAGGGGTGCTTTTTTTTTTTTTTTTTCTTTATTATTTTTTTGCTTTTTTATCTTATTTTTAAACTGTTCCTTTCATTTTTATTTTTTTTTAATCATTTTTATTGTTATCTCGGGGAATGTAAATATCCCCTATGATAGCAATAGGTAGTGACAGGTACTCTTTTTTGAAAAAATTGGGGTCTATTAGACCCTAGATCTCTCCTCTGCCCTCAAAGCATCTGACCACACCAAGATCGGTGTGATAAAATGCTTCCCCAATTTCCCAATGGCGCTATTTACATCCGGCGAAATCTAAGTCATAAAATGCTCGTAGCTTCCGGTTTCTTAGGCCATAGAGATGTTTGGAGCCACTCTGGTCTCTGTTCAGCTCTATGGTCAGCTGGCTGAATCACCGGCTGCATTTTCAGGTTCCCTGTTGAGACAGGAGAGCCAGAGAAAAACACGGAAGACGGTGGGGGGGGGGGCATTCCCTCCCACGGCTTGTAAAAGCAGTCTAGAGGCTAATTAGCCGCTAGGATTGCTTTTACATGAAAGCCGACCGCTGGCTGAAAAGAATGATACCAAGATGATACCTAAACCTGCAGGCATCATTCTGGTATAACCACTCAAAGTTGTGAATGGCGTACCTGAAGACAAAAAAATGGTTAACAATAAAGCACAGTAAACGGTAAAGTACAAAAAATTGCATACCTGAAAAGCAAACATGATAAAACATAATAACAATAAAACATTGCAGAATAGAATACAGTAAAAAAGAGCAGAACAATAGAGAGAATAGAGAGAGAGAGAGAATAAAACGACAACTATTTTTTTTTATTTTATATATATATATATTTTTTTTTTTTACACTTTTTTTGTAACTAACTTTTATAACTGTAACCGGTTCCAGGTTCGGGTCTCTCAAAATGCGATGGCATCTTGGGAGACCCTGTGAAAGTGTGCCTAGTCTGTGGAATGCTGTATCCTACGCTAATACTCAACTAGTGCATAGTAGCGTTCAAAACATTCACCAATGCAAAGACCAGGATTGTCAGGACAGGAGGGACAATAATAGCGGGTGTCACGCCTATATCCGCGCTTGCTGCAGACACAATATCTTTTTTGGGGGGGTTCGCTGGGTAGGGGTACTCGGGAGAACATAAAGAAAATGCCTCTCATGCAGCCGACTGCATTTGGTTGGGGATGTGAATGGGGGAAGTACAAGCGCTGCAGCGGTGGGTTCCCAATTGGGATTGGGGAATGCAGCAGGAAGGGCACTATGGGCACGACGGGCCTGGGTTTGTCTTTTTGGTGGCAGCGGGACACTACTTGTGCTTGCCACCTCACCAGCTTGAACTGCACTTATGGGACTCGCCACGTCACCAAGTGTTACTGCAGTGCTGGTTTGACTACGACCGGGGTGTACTAGGCCGCTGGCGCTTGCCAGTTCACCAAAACGCTACCAAAAAATCTGTTGGCGATCGCAGGGATCAGCCCTGACTCTGCGAACGCTGCAGTTATGCGTTTGAGTCTTTTGTAAGTGACAGTGATCGATCGATACTGCACTTGGGTGGGCTGGGCCGGACGGAGTGGCAAAACGCAGGTGCTAGCAGGTATCTGGGCTGATCCCACTAACACTGCGTTTGTGAGAACCCTAAACTGCTGGGGATGCTAGTATAGATCCGATCGGATCAGATATTGATCCGTTCAGATACTATACCACTAAGGGTGGTGTACAGTGCGTGCGTGGGTGTTAGCGGTACTGGCGCTAACCTGACGCTGCCTGGGGCTGGTGCTTGCCAGTTCACCAAAATACTACCAAAAAAACTGTTAGCGATCGCAGGGATCAGGCCTGACTCTGCGAACGCTGCAGTTATGCGTTTAGTCTTTTGTAAGTGACAGTGATCGATCGATACTGCACTTGGGTGGGCTGGGCGGAGGGGCAAAACGCAGGTGCTAGCAGGTATCTGGGCTGATTCCGCTAACACTGCGTTTTTGGGAACCCTAAACTGCTGGGGACGCTAGTATAGATCTGATCGGATCAGATATTGATGCGTTCAGATACTATACCACTAAGGGAGGTGTATGCTGCGTGCGTGGGTGTTAGCGGTACTGGCGCTAATCTGACGCTGCCTGGGGCGACGCATATCACCGCCGGGCGATTAGGGGGCTAATCCTTTATTCGGTAATAAACGGCGGGTGCCCTGACACTATAAAAAATAAACAAACTAACCAGCGTCACCCGTAACAGTTATATGGTGATCAGTGGTGAAAGGGTTAACTAGGGGGCCATCAAGGGGTTAAAACATTTATTAGGTAGTATATGGGGGTCCCTGACGCTATAAAACGCTGACGGCGAACCTAAATATTTACCTCCCTAACTAGCGTCACCAGCGACACTAATACAGCGATCAGAAAAATGATCGCTTAGTGACACTGGTGACAGGGGGTGATCAAGGGGTTAAAACTTTATTAGGGGGGGGTTAGGGGGGGTACCCTAGACCTAAAGGGGGGTAACAGTAACTGTCCCAACACTGTAACTGTCACAAACTGACACTATGCAGTAATCAGAAAAAAAAAACCCAAACAAACAAAAAAAAACTGCTGGTGTCAGTTTGTGACGGGGGGGGGAAATCGGGGTGTTTAGTGTGCCTGGCATGTTCTACTGAGTGTGTTGTGCACTCACATACCTGTCTTCTCTCCTCGGGCCGGAACGGAAATTACCGAGCCGAGGAGAGATGACATCATTTCCTTTGCTGCTGTTTAGCATACAGCAGCAAAGGAATGATTCGATTGGCCGGCGGCGATCGCGAGGGGGGGGCCAGGAACGGATGGTCCCTCCCTCACCTCTGATCGCCGCTGGACAAAAGACGACCGCCTCGGGCACCGGGGGGGGGGGGGGGGTGTCCGACCGGACCCCCACCCGCGGAAGGCAAATCACGTACCATGTACGTGATTTTGCCTGTCCGTGCCACTTTGCCGACGTACATCGGCGTGAGGCGGTCGTCAAGTGGTTAACCACTTGCCGACCGGCTCCTGTACATATACGTCGGCACTTTAAAAATGGATATCTCGGGAACGGCAGCAGCTGCTGCCACAACTGAGGTATCCATCTCTTCAGGAGCCGGTCGTGTTTACGATAATGGTGGTCTCTGCGGCGGATTCGCCGCAAGATCATTGTTGGCGGTGGGAGAGGTGCCATCCCCCTCCTGCGCCCTCCGCTGCTTACCGGAGCCGTCGGCAGTGGCGGAGGCGATCGGGACCTGTTCGTGGCCGGGTATGGAGATGAGTGAGGGGAAGATGGCCCCCACCCGTCTCCATACCATAGCAGGGCGGATGCGACGTCATAACGTCACTTCTGCCCATACGCCTTAAAAGGGCCATTTTTTCAAAAGACATTTTTTTTTATTGCATTTTAGTCCAAATATGAGAAAAGTTTGACGCCATACCACGAGCAGGCGCAATTTTGAAGCGTGACATGTTGGGTATCAATTTACTTGGCGTAACATTAGCTTTCACAATATAAAAAAAATTGGTCTAACTTTACTGTTGTCTTATTTTTTTATTCAAAAAAGTGAATTTTCTCCAAAAAAAAGTGCGCTTGTAGGACCGCTGCGCAAATATGGTGTGAAAAAAAGTATTGCAATGACCGCCATTTTATTCTCTAGGGTGTTAGAAAAAAACAAAACAATATATAATGTTTGGGGGTTCCAAGTAATTTTCTAGCAAAAAAAACCTTTTAAACTTGTAAACACCAAAATCTCAAAACGGGGCTAGTCCTTAAAGAGGAGTTCCACCCAGGGGGGCCATTAAAAAAAAAAAAAAATAAAAGTCAGCAGCTACAAATACTGCAGCTGCTGACTTTTAATTGGACACTCACCTGTCCCTGGGTCCAGCGGTGCGGGGGATCTAAGCCCCGCTCGTCCCCCCCCTCCGCTCGTCGGCGCCGGCATTTCAACTGTGGGCGCCGGGCTGTGGCTTCACAGCCTGGCACCCACTGCGCATGCGCGTGCGGCGCCGAGCGCCGTGATTGGCCGCTCAATCACCTGGGACCTGCAATGGGTCCCAGATGATTGACAGGAGGGAGGGAGAAGAGCCGAGCCCTTCCTGTGCCAGGGGGAAGTGATGTCATCAGCCCAGGCAGACGAAGGGGCAGATTACAAGGGACCACCTAGCAACAGGCATTTAGAGGTAAGTAAAAAAAAAAAAAATATCCAAATGTTTTTTTGGGTTTTTTTTTTAGAATTTTTTAGATATGTTTGTTTTTTTGGGTGGAACCCCACTTTAAGTGGTTAAGAGACCCAGATAGCTGATAACAGATGAGGGTCAGATGACCAGAGATTGCCAAAGTCACTGTAGATGCACATGCAAGAAAAGACTGAAGATTGGAATTGCCTAAATACTACATGGTGTAAAAGATCTGGACATGCTACTTGGGGGATAATTTCAGCATTCAGTCCCACAATGTTAACACTTCCCATAGTAGAAACTGGCAGAAAGTGGGGAACGTAAAAAAAAAAAAGCTCAGTGACCGATGTACTTGAGAGACCCAACTGGCCCACACGAAAAACAAAGTCTTCATATACAGGGCATGCACTTATGCAATGCCACAGTTCTGGACCTGGAAAATGTTCCTGGGCTAACTTCTTACCCCAACGAAGCCTGGAAAATGCTCCAGTGCAGAACCCAGTGCCTGAACGTAACTTCCAGGCTATTCCTGCAATGTCCCAGTCCAGCTAGGTTTGGCTGTGGCACTCCAAAAGCCAGGCTAAGGCTGGCCACGCCACACCAACATAGGAATGGGGGGGGGGGGGGGGGCGCAGCTCAAAAAAGCAATGCAGAGAGTCTTGATTGAAGAAAATATAATTCCGCAAAAGATTTTTATTTTATCCTCAGTCCAAAAAACGGACCTTCCGACAAAAATTGAAATTTTCGACAGCTTTCTAATTGTATTAACCCCCCCCCTCCCCCCCAAACGTATAGTAAAATCCCCTTCCACTTTCTTATTGCTCGCCCAGATGAGGATGATGTCTGTATGGCCCTCCTGGGGATACTTACAGCACACATCTCAGCCATTACTTTTTACCATTCACCAAGTCCTGTGATATCTTGCAGGCTGGCAACAAAAACAAAAAGCCATTGGTTGGAGATCTGTATGTGCATGTGAGAGCTCTGGCACCATAATTGTGGGGCCAGCTGCATGAACCAGGCTGGCTCCCCATGATATAAAAAGGAAGACGGTGGGACAAGTACTGTAGCAGGAGAGCAGTGTGAGAAAAGATGACAAATACTGGATCTGCTAGGCTTGTAAGTAAATTTAAAGAGTTAAAAAAAAAAGGGGGGAGCGCACCAGCGTTAATGGGAAGATAGGATGTGGGAGTGGAAGTTCCTCTTTAAAAACACAACTAAATGTATTGCAATGATCAAATGGCTGCAAAATCAACTTAAAACTAAAGATCACTAAGTATTACAGGATATCTAAAGGTTCTTAAAAAAAAAAAATATATATATATATATATATATATATATATATATATATATATATATATATATATATATATATATATATCTCCTCTGTGCAGTTAGTTTTGCACAGAGTGGCCCTGATCCTCCTCTTCTGGGGTCCCTCACCGGCACCTCCTCTTCTCGAGTGCCCCGATGGATAGTCGCTCTCCCTCGGGGCACTCAGGCGGGTGTGCTTCCGTGTCCCGCTGCTGCATCTGACAGACAGCAGGACTCGGCCCCGCCCCCCAGCTCCCCCATTATCGGATTTTATTGACCGCAGCGGGATGCAGTGGCTGCGCTGCTATCAATCTATCCAAACAGGCCCTGAGACACCGGCTGGAGCTGGTGTGCTCATCCCCGTCGCTGGAAAGACCGGGTTCAGGTGAGAAAAAAGGGGTGCAGTTGCATCACACAAGGTTTTACAACACTTTTAAATGGAACTGCCGCTAGCTTTTCTTGCTGTAACCATTTATGACAGAGCAAGTCATTTTGGTCACAAAACGAATGCTGTACCCACAGAAAAAAAAAAAAAAAACAAAAACAAAAAAAAAAACACCTTGTGTAATCACAGGGAAAAAACAAAAAACACACACACATTAAATTTAGACAAGTACAATTTATCCATCACTAAAAAGAGCCAGCAACAGCATTACACACAGACATTGTTAAGCTGCCCACAATCCTGCAATACTGAGAATTAACAGCTTTAGATTCATTATTTACTAATCATACCATATTAAGCTTTAACATGTATTCCATCTTAAAACATAGCCATAAAATAAATCAGTAGCATGGAAGAACAACGATTTTAGGGATTGTAGATACAGTTTTGAATAGCCTAGCACTGACATATAAGGACTTATTGTTACTTTTTCTGGGCACCTGGCATGGCCCTGGAGAAACACCCTGCAAATGCCAAACCTAAAAATATGTACTGAGCCTTGTGCTTAGAAGACAGTTACCTGTCTTCTATGGCTTCCCCGACATGGTCCAGCTGCATTAAAGTGGTTGTAAACCTCAGACATGAAATATAAAAAAAAACAAAACCATATCCTTCTATACTGTGTACTTGTCTCTCTCCAAAGCTCTGAGTGTCATTTCTCTCTGCTGCCTGGTTCCTCTGGCATCAGCATGGTTCCGTTCTGACAACTTTTCCAGAAACCAAGAGTTAAAATGGTGATGGGAGAGGGAACTGCATCAGCTTTTGACCGTTGCCCACAGCTCTGCTTGTTCTTCATACTGTGTGAAGGGGGGGGGGGGTCCCTTCTTTCCAATCAGGGCTCAGAGCTGTCGGTTGTGACTTTAGATCCCCATCCCCTGCTCATAGAGCTAAAGATAAATATTTTCTTGTGATTTTTCAGAAAGATCTACAGAAGACATGGCTGCAGATACAGTTACAACTTATGTAACAGGGACTTGTTTCCTTGTTCAATGTTTATATTGAAAAGAGACGAAAACAAGTTAGAGCATAACAAAGTAATAACAAATGAGTGTGTATTAATATGTTATACAATAGAACTATAGACAATTGACATTTTAAGAGAGTGAGATCACCAAGTTTACTTTGCATACCATGTTCGAAGAAGGTAGGGGGATAGCCTAATATAACCTCGGTATGCTGCCGTTACCTTATAAATGCATAAGAAATAAACAGACGACAGGAGGAGGAAGCAAAGGGAAACTAGTGTAATTGTAATAACTTATTAGGTCAATACCAAGTTTAAAAGGGAGACAAGGGTAAAATTATTTTTGTATAGTAAAAGTGGTCTACTGTAGTCAACATGTCACTTTAACCCCTCCCCCCCAAAAAAAAACACAACCAGGGGATAGAAGCTCCTAGCTATTATGAGTTAATAAAAATATAGCAGGCAGAGGAAAGTCCAATGTGTCTGTAGTTGGGTGATAATTAAAAAAGAAGGGTAGTCAGTATGTATAAAAGAACAAAAAGGAGGAAAAACAAGGGAGAGAAAGGAAGATGGTAGGGGGGGGGGGGACCCCCAGAAATCAGCTGGAGAAGTATGGAAAGTGTGCAGATCCTAAGCTTCCCATAAGGGAAGGAGCAAAGATTCATCAAAATTGGCAGGAAGATAATGTTTTGGCTTAAATTTTGGCGTGTATCATTGCTAGAGTAATTTTATTCTTAACTGCTAAAATGCATAAAGTAGGAGATTTCAATGCTTTTGCTATCTGTTTGGCTGCCATGGTAACCTGCAGGAGTAATTAGATTTGTCGACAAGTCAGATTAGGAGGTTTGCAGGAATTAATTTCATCTCTGTGTATCAGCAAATGCTAGTCACTTTACTGGGTACATGTGAGGATTTACAACCACTTTAAGAATAACTGTAAACACAAAGCATCCAGGGCTTTTCTATATCCAATACAGAATCTTAAATTAGAAGTACAGCCTAACACTAAAATCCCTGCATCTACAGACATCCACGATCTAACACTAACCTATCTAGCCCTGTAAAGAAGAAATCAGTATACATACATTTTTTGAAGCCGCTCCGGTCTCCAATGGCGGAAGCTCTGCAGAAGACACAGCCGACAACGACGTGAATGGGGAGTGATGTGATCCATAGAGTTACTATGGGGCTTCTGTTATTGGCTGCCTCCTCTGCACCCGCCTCCACCGCAAAGACGCAGCTGACAGTTCAGCGTAGGATAGGATCAGCTTCAGAAAAGGCATGTATACCGATTTCTCCTTTACAGGGTTAGATGTTAGATCGTGGATATCTGTAGATGCAGGGATTTTAGTGTTGGGGTGCACTTCTACTTTAAAGCCATTATGTTGATCAGTCTGATATTCAAGCCTTGATAGAATACGTTTGGGGTTGTACTTAAAGCACAGAAATAAACCTGTGATCTAAAAGGGGAAGGAATGTATAATACATGTTCAGTCATTAAGAAATAAATATGACCATACGAATCACTCACCATAAACTATATTGATCAGTCATCCAACTGCAGTAACCTACTTAAATAGATTTTGTATATTTACAGTTATGTTTAATACCCCGTTTCTGCTTGTAAGCAGTTAGGCAATGTGCCAGTTAGAAATAAAAAACATTTTCAAGTTATAATTAAGACCTAAATGAAATCTAAGGAAAAAAAAAAAAAAAAAAAAAAAAAGAACAAAAATTGAAAATACGCTGAAAGCCAGAACCGTAATCCACACACAATGTCAAAAACTTCAGCCCAAATTCTGTTGAATTACTCAGACCATGTGATAACATTTACAAACCAGGACGTTTGGGTTGTAAATTTGAACTATTCTTAGTCCTATGCATATTCTCTAGTGGAGCATTTAAATAATTCAAGGCTCAAAGATCCTGTTAGATGTTGGGTGCTGCACAATAACTGAACATGAACACAAGAATAATGAATTAGGTCTATTTTTCCTATGGTGCTGGGCTCCAAATCTTGTTATCACCATCATTTAATACAGTGTATTAGCATGTTCCAATTTATAGTATACCAAGATGCTTCTGCTTTTCTATCATTAGTGCATGTAAGTGAAATGTGCATAAACGTCACACTGTAGCTACACCACACGTCAACCTATAGGGCAAGACATTTAACAAACACTTGCATGCACATTTTTTTAATCACCGTGCCAATCTTGGTAGGTTGGGTTAATGACTACCCACAGGCTTACTGCTATATATTTTTTTAAAAGGGCCACACAGGTAGATGATTGAGAGCAACTCCTTTTAACATTAAAGTGGATGTAAACCCAATGTCATCCTTTTTAAACTACTGCCATAGGGGTTATCTATAAGGATATACATGCTTCCTGCATGTATCTTTACCTGTCAAATGTCTCCCCTCTGTCTGTTATGAGAGCCAAAAAACTGCAGATTCTGTGGGTGGGTCTGTTGTCTGGAGCTCGGTGGGTGGAGTCGTGATGTCAGTAGACTCCCCGCCCACCTCTACACTCCCCTTGTCAACATTTTCTCCTGTGTATTTCTTACACTGAACTTCTGCTATGATCTCTAACATCCAGTGAAAAGACCACATGAAAAGGAAAGTAACCACATGACTTCAGCATGCCAAATCATGCTGAGGTGTGGAACATCCAATCCTGGCAGAGCAGCAGAAGAAAGGAGTGGGAGGGAATTAAAAAATAATGCATGTCTTAGGCTAGTGCACGAGATATGGAAATCACCTGTCACTGACAGCAAGGGGGAGGATTTGACAATGTTTTTCTCTGTTTGTCAAGATTTATCTCACTGAACAATAAAAGAGGATTGCTCAGAGCTGGATTAACTCTTTGTGGCAAGACTGGGCTCAAATGATAGGAAATCTTATACTCTACATTATGACATCAGAATTTTTTTTTTTTCGGGTTTACATCCACTTTAAGAGCTCAAATATTAAACATTTTAAGATTATCCAAAATAAGCACTCCCTTACAACAAGTTCATCTACAATGTAACTGATTATAAAATATTGTCACAGCTCTTTGCTGTAGCCTGAGCCAGTTAGGTGAGCTGGTGTTCCAGGTTGCTGTAGTTGAATAGCTTGGCATACTGGTACTCATCTCGACTGATGTTACCGAATACAAAACTGCCAAGACTTACTACAGCACCATTTAATAAAAGGCACTTAAAAATTAACAAGGAAAGCAGATACAGATTAGAAAGACTGCAGCACCTTCAAAACCTATACTTCCACCAGAAAATGTACATAGGAAACTAGGGCGCATAACCGTACAACAGTCCATGCATTATACTGCATAACTAGAACTACAGGAAAATTGCATATTTACAGTTAAATACATTTAATAAAATACTGTTATAGAGAACGCCTCCCAAATGGCAGATTCAAGCTGCACTACCCGTGTACACAGTAAAAAGTTTAAAAAAAAAAAAAAAAAAAAAAAAAAAAAAAAAAAAAAAAGAGTTGCTGAGTGCAAGTTTCCACTTTAGATTTCAGATCTTCTGCAAAAAGGGAAGAGGGCCCAGTCACACAATAACTAATGTCCCATAAGAAGACAAAACATCCACAGCAGGATTTGCTTGAAGGAAACGGCAGGTTTCATTGCTGTTCCACTGTGAGGAATGCTCCATTAAAACCAAAACTCTAAAACTAGCTTTAAAAAAAATAAAAATAAAACTAACCAATTTCTATTCCAAACATGTGCAAGGTGCTTTTGGAAGAGATGTAAAAAATACACCATAGTTCAGGTGCACTGGCTCGCATGTTGCCATACATGTAAACAGAATCCACTTTTCCAGCAGTAAAGATTAAAGGCAAAGCCAACAAAGCTAAGTCGATACAAGAAACACAGCTTTATAAGTCTAAAGGCTTACTAGCTGGCAAAAATGCTACTTTCCCAATTGGGTTCTTTGGCGATCCTCTATAACGGTTATGCTGTCTATTAGACAGGATGCGCACAGCATTATTTGGACCATTTAATGAAAGATCAGATTTTGTACATGTAGATCTGGTGATATCTTGGTTTGTTAGGTCTTCCAATACAGACTTTACTTGGTTTACAGAAGAGGTCACTGAGGTTGGTGCATTTAAAAATGTCTGCTTGGAAACCCTGGAACAGACTCCTCGAAAGGAAACTGTAGATAAATGCTCACAGGAGGTGGCGCTCTCCTTACTATCTACAGAGAAATGTCTGTGGCTTGAATGAGTTAAGGAAAGCTCTGATGAAAGAGATCCATCACAACTGACTGATTTCACCATAGGTGTGCTAGCTATCCTTTCTGACCCCCGCAAGTTGTCCACATCCCGCTTAAACTCTGAAAGTGAATTTATACGTCTAACAGACTGACGTACAGGAGTACGCTGCAATTTAATAGGGGACTTTAATCTTTGGACACTGCTGTCATTTAGGCACAGTCTATTGAAGTGCAGTATGTGATCAGACACCCTGCTGCTTTTGCGAACTGGTGCAGGTACTGAGTGAAAATCCTGAGAAACTTGTGAACAATTCTCTTTGTTAGGGATTGGAATTGATAAATTATTTTCTGATTTTAACAGCCCCACAACTTTTTGAGGAACTGAAGAGTCTGACTTTATCGAGGAGTTGGAGTTGCCACCTCTGGATTCAAACACATCCATGCCACATTTCAGTTTGTGCTGTGAAACTTCTGTCAAGCCTGTAGAATCAGCATCGCTGTCCTCCACAATTTTTAATAAGATCTGTGGTGAATCCTGATGTGCATTAACTTCCAAGTTTTCAACCGGTGCCTCTAGAGAAGTTAAATGCTTTTTAACAACCTTTTGTTCTTTATAGTTTGTTTTTGATGAAGTCTCATTGGCAACACCATCACAGTCCTTGTTTGACCTGAACAGAGTGTTATACTCAGTTTGTGGCTCAGAAGTGCAGGTCTTTTGATCAATGTCAACTACTGATCCAATGACCAAAGTTTCAGACTCTGTCTGTGATTCTGAAATAAATGCTGCTGGTTCTTGTGCTGAAGACTTCCTACATCCAACAAATGCACTCAGATCACTTCCTGATTCTATAAATGCTTGTGTAATCCTGCGTACCGTGTCCTGTGCTTGACAGTCCTCATCCACACACAGGGAATCTTCTCTATGGTTGTTCTCTTTGCTGCAGTAGTCAGTGACAGATTTAATCTCTTTGGGTATGGCAGGGGGTTTCCCAGTTACAAGAACAGGCTCAGAATAGCAGTTTCCAGCATACAGATATCCTGATAAAGGTGTTCCATCATCACAAACCTCACTTAACGGAGGAGGTTCTGTCCAGGACATGCGATGGCTTAAATCATCAGACTTTCTGGGTGTTAGTAAGTTCTCTTCAGATTTGCTTATATTCTTTGAACCTATAAAAAAAAAAAAAGAAAAAAAAAGTTAATACATTGAGAGGAAAACTACAGTTTTGTTGACCACTTTCTACCCGGCCTATAGCAGAAGGACGGCTGGGCGGTGGTTCTGTTATCCTGACTGGGCGTCATATGATGTCCAGCAGGATAACAGCCGCCGCGCATCGTGGCAATCGGTGGTGCGGTGTGTCGGTCTGACATACAGCTACACCGATCTCAGTAAAGAGCCTCCAACAGAGGCTCTTTACCACGTGATCAGCCGTGTCCAATCACGGCTGATCACGATGTAAACAGTAAGAGCTGTTCTATTTTTCCTCACTCATGTCTGACAGACGCGAGTAGAGGAGAGCCGAATCGGCGGTTCTCCTGACGGGGGGGGGGGGTAATTTGCGTTTATTGTTTAGCAGCGCAGCCCCCCCCCCCCCCATTGGATGCCCACACTGGACCACCAGGGAAGCCCCTAACATGTGGCTGGCCATCCACATGTGCCAACTTATGCCCAACATATGCCAATCAGTGCCCACAAATGGGCACTAACTGGCACCATTGTAGAAAAAAAAAAATCAGTGATGCCCAGCAATGCCACCCACCAGTGTAATTAGTGCCATCCATGAGTACCCATCAGTGCCGCCTTATCAGTGCCGCAAAGAAGAAGAGAAAACAAAGAAAAACTTTTTCCCAAAATTTGTTTTTTTATTTGTTGCGCAAAAAATAAAAAAAATAAATCACAGATGTGATCAAATACCACCAAAAGAAAGCTCTATTTGTGGGAACAAAATGATAAAAAAAAAATAGGATTTTTAAAACCGCTTACCTGTAAAATCCTTTTCTTGGAGTACATCATAGGACACAGAGCCTCAAGTAATTACTTGGTGGGTTATGGGCCTACCTTCAGGTGTTGACACTGGTATAACCAATACAGGAAGTTGACTCCCCTATGTAACCCCTCCTCCTTCCAGGAGTCCTCAGTTTTTGTAGCCAAGCAATATAAGTAATATACTCTCATCCCATAAAACAGAGGGGCGGGGGCTCTGTGTCCTATGATGTACTCCAAGAAAAGGATTTTACAGGCAAGCGGTTTTAAAAATCCTATTTTCTTTATCGTACATCATGGGACACAATGCCTCAAGTAATTACTTGGTGGGATGTCCCATAGCTATGCTACTTGAGGGGAGGGAGACACAACCCGTAGGGCACCCCCAGCCCTTGAGGAATTATACTGCTGCCTGCAGCACACTGCGCCCAAAGGCGATATCCTCATTCCATCTTACATCTACTTGATAAAACTTTGTAAATGTATGTACTGAAGACCAAGTTGCGGCCTTGCAGATCTGAGACATGGAAGCCTGGTGACGCACTGCCTAAGAAGCACCAACCACTCTGGTAGAGTGCGCCTTAACTTGAATAGGGGGAATCTTTCCCCTTAAATCATAAGTTTGAATTATAACTTGCCGAATCCACTTAGCCACAGTGGATTTTGACACTGCCTGTCATTTCTTAGGACCCTCTGGCAGAATAAATAAGACATCAGTCTTACGAATCTGAGCAGTTCTTTAACTAGATCTTCACTGCTCTCACCACATCAAGACAATGTAATGACTTTTCTTCCTTGGAAAATGGTTTTGGAAAAAACGATGGCAGGACAATATCTTCATTCAGATGAAAGCCTGAAACCACTTTTGGCAAAAAGCCTGCACGAGGGCGTAACACCACTCTGTCCTCATGAATAATCAAATATGGCTCTTTACAGGAAAGAACAGCCAATTCTGAAACCCTCCTTGCTGAGGATATAGCACCCAAAAATTATCAGCTTCCTAGTCAGAAGGACTAAGGGAATATGCTGTAACGGTTCGAATGGCAGTTTTTGTAACACTGACAAAACTAAATTCAAGTCCCAAGGGCTTAAGGATGATTTAACTGGCGGATTAATCCGCATCACTCCTTGCATGAAACCCCGGACTAAAGAATGCCCTAGCAAGTTGTCTTTGAAATAAAATTGATAAGGCTGAGACTTGGCCCTTAATAGTACTCAGGGCCAACTTCATCTCTACGCCTACTTGTAGAAAAGCAAGAATTCTGCCTCTAATATATCTCCGAGGGTGCCAACCCTTGGATTCACACCAGGAAACATAAGCTTTCCAGACTCTATAATATATAGCTCTAGAAGCTTGCTTCCTAGCATTAAGTAGAAATAACCGCCCTGGAAAGCCCACGTCTTTTCAGAATGTGGGTCTCAATAGTCAGGCCATTAAATTTAGCATTCGTAAAGTAGGATGAAATATCGGCCCTTGTGAGAGCAGGTCTGGGCTTAGTGGAAGGGACCACAGATCCTCTACTGCCATCTTTACGACCTCTGCATACCATGACCTTCTGGGCCATGCTGGTGCTGCCAGAATTACCGGTTTTCTTTCCAGCTTGATCCTGCAAAGAAGAAGTCGAGGCAGTAACTGAATAGGGGGAAATGCATAGATCAGAAAAAGCTGATCCCACAGTATCACCCAACGCATCTGTTCTGCATGCGAATGGATCCTTTGTTGTGGACACAAAGTTGACTAACTTTATGTTGCACTGGATGCTAGAAGATCTACATTCGGAGTCCCCCATCCTTGACAAACAGTCCGAAACATGTCGGGGTGAATAGACCATTCCCCTGGGAATAATCTGCTTGTGGCACATGTAGTACGTGTGCCAATTCTCTATTCTCGGAATGAAGACTGCCGATGGGCACGGAATATTTCTTTCTGCCCAAGTTAGAATATGGTTCACTTCTCTCTGCACCGAGAGATTCTTGGTGCCCCTTTTGGTGATTGATATAGGCCACAGCCGTGGCATTGACGGATTGAATCCTGTCAGGACAATCCCTTAACCTGGAAGTCCAGGCTTTTAGAGCCAGACGCACTGCCAGAATCTCTAGGATGTTGATGGGCAAGGCTCTTTCGGTTCTTGAACCCTGTCCTTGGACAGTTGTCTTCTCTGTCATTACCACTTTCCAGATAAGTGGTCTGAAGGATTTACTCTTTAGGACATTCTTTAGTAACCACCATTCGAGGCTTTGGGACACCCTTGGGGACAGCCGCTTGGATCGTTTTGTTCCAAGCAAATAGAATACGGTTTTGCAACAGTCTCGAGTGGAACTGGGCAAAGGGAACTGCTTCGAATGAAGCCACCATCCTTTCTAACAACCTCATGCAAAGGCGAATGGAGGGACCTCCTTTTGACCTGACCATCGGCACCAACTCTTATGGAGTTGTGGGTTTTTTTTTTGTTTTTTTTCTGGGCAAGAAGACCCTTTTTCTGGGCTGTATCTATGATCAGACCCAAATACTGCAGCCCTTTTTTTAGCAATTTTAATGGAGACTTTACAAGGTTGAGAACGCAATCCAGACCTTTCCAGGTAACTGGTTGTAATGCGTACACCTTATTCCGAACAGCAATTGGTCTATTAGCAATAGATCGTCTAGGTATGCAAAGACTGTTTAAGCCCTGTGCCCTTGACCTGGCTACAGGTGGGGCTAGCACTTTTGTGAACACTCGAGGTGCTGTAGCTAGCCCGAAGAGGAAGGCTATAAACTGAAATGCTGCTGTTCTACTTCGAACCGCAGAAACCTTTGGTGAGCGGGAAATATATGGACATGCAGATATGCATCCCTGATGCCGATAGGCGCCAGAAGTTTTCCTCCTTGCAGAATAGAAACTACTGACTTGATCAACTCCATAGAAAGGAGCGGATATTCAGGAACTGATTTAGATTCTTTTAGATCTAGAATGAATCTGTTGAATTTCTGCGTGGCTCTGTACATGTACAGGAAACACATGAAAAAGGCAGTGAAGGTTCCAAGGAACCCAAGAAAAAAACAGAACTATGAGCTGACTCTACTAGAGGTAGCTTGAAAGGAGGCACAAATCATCTCTGTAAGAGGTTTGTACCAGCAATTTCTCAGATTGCGAGACTGAAAAAAAAGTTCAACTCTAGTTGTCTCCTCTGCAGAGGAGTACTCGGCTTGCCTTTCTTCCCGATTACCTGAGGGTAATCCTTCATCCTCTACCCACTGTTCCCTTGATAAGGAATCTCAGGTGGGGGAGGGGGATCCAACACGCTTCCCATCCTTGGATAACGGATGCGATTAAAGTCGCTAATTTTCCTTCTAGGCCCTGCAGGGCGGAGGAAAAACGCATTTTCAATCATGTATACAGGGGCTGAATATTTTCTCCTCTTAGGCTCAGTTTCCACTATTGCAACCCCAAAGTTGCGTGATTTTACCGTGATCTTTTGCCGCTGAGAAAATGTGGGGGCGCGATTTTGATGCGACAGGAAACAATGCCTGTATATTCTAGAGGTCTATGGACCTCAAGTCGTATCAAAGTAGTGCAGAGACTACCTTGAAGTCGCACAGATCTGAACAGTACTCCTTGGAAATCATGCCCTAGAGTCTGACGATGGAGGCCGTCACCGCTGCCCAGAGGCAGCTGCCCCTGCGCAGGGGAAGGAATCTGTTTAAGTGACTTGTCCAAGGTCACAAGGAGCCAACGTGAGGACGAGGTCCCACGTCTTTCAGGAAGTCTCCCATGGCTACGCTGGCCGTCAGAGTAGTTAACCTGTGAGCTGTTGTGGCTTCACTTTAAATAAAAGGACATTTATACCTTCTTTTGGACAAAAGAGCTTTACTGCTAGAAATCATTTGGATTTATTTCACCAAACCTTCCCCAATGAAAAGGGAAACTAGTCAGACACCCTTTTTTACAAGATGCTTCGGCTGACCAACCCTTTTAACCACAGGGTCCTAAGCATGTGTTTTAGCACAAGCGCAAGGCTTGACGCCTGATGGATAGGGTCTTTTATGGCATCTATGGCAAAACATAACGCCATTGGTAGGAGGATTTTAACCAAAAAAATTCTGACTCCTTATTTGTTGGATGCTTAAGCAATTATGCATCTTTATTGATGCTGGAAATCTCAGCGTCTACTGCTGGTACTTTCCAACCTTTGTGAATTTTTCCTCCATGAAAGAGAACTGAGAAACTCTTTGGAGGGAAAAAATGCTTATCCAGATGATCCCATTCAGCATATATAAGCGCTGTAAAAAGGTTTTTCTTTTTTTTTTAAAAAAAAACCAAAGACGGAACCTGGACTTTCAGCTTACTCTGTTAGAAGTAGTATAAAAAGTGGAATGAACCATCTCTGTAAGAGTTTGTACCATCAATCTGTCAGATTGTGAGGTTGCATAAGGTTCATCAACTGTTTCATCCGCAGAGGAAAATTTGGCTTGATTTTCCCCGTGATCACCTGAGGATAACACCTCACCCTGTGCCCACTGTTCCCTTGGAAAAAGGGGGTTTGAGGTGGGGGAGGGGGATCTAGCATGCTTCCTATCCTCTTGGACGGAGAATGCGATTAAAGCCGCTAATTTTCCTTCTAAGCCCAACAGGGCAGAGGAGAATGCATCTTCAGTCACATACACAGGGGCTGAAGTGTGAGAAGCAGTTGCACCACCAATTGCTTCCAATGACTCACCTTGGCTTGCCATGTCAGGTATCTCTGGAGAGGATGACAGTGTGGAGGCATGACTGGAGTTCCCAGCGCCTGGGGGTGGAATACTTGGTACCTTTGCGGTACACTGGAAATCAAATGTGCTAAGCACAACAGCAGATGCACTTTAACAAAATTATGGTATTTGCTGAACAATAGTTTTAGCAAAAGAAAACAATGTCACCATAAGGATCAGCCTTTCATGCGGAGTACCATAATATTTCCTGTGCTGGAAATGCCTGTTTACACACCTTTACATGCCCAGCGCTCCTGTGTCTTAGTGTGACAGACTTCTGTCTTCGGCATATGAACTGAGAGCGTCTGTGTTAAACCTCAGGTGAGAACCTGATTACACATAAGTGTCAGCTGTTACCGCATCTCTCCAGGGAGGAGAGGGGAGGGGGAGGGGAATTTTTATCAGCAGTGTTTGTTAGGCTCTTATTTTTAAAAGGAAGACTTCACTTTATACAAAAAAATGCAAATGGCTGATTTTGCATGTTCATAAACTACTGCTGTAACCCCTTTAGATCCCTCAGACGAGGAACACCATCTGTTCAATTAAGAACTCCCCTCTGGCTGCAGGGACCACACCCGCTGCTATAGCCAGACACAGAGCTGCTGAAAGGCATCGTACTAGGTAAGTGTAATATACTCCCTCTGGAGGAGACATTTTAAAGGCATACAGTACATACATACACATATATATGTATATGTATATATACATACATACATACATACACATATATATATACAGGGCTTGACAAATTTGCTTGGAATCTAGGAGCCAGCTAAAAAAGTTAGGAGCCAGGTTTTTTTTTTAAACGACCGACAAAGCTTTATTTTCAATATAAAAATTAACCAATCTTAAATTTACACAGAGACGACTAGAACTAATGTGACTGCTTTTATTTCCTGCCATGCAGGGACACAAGACCACCATATTCCCGCTAAGGATCCAATCAGGTCCGCCTGAAAAACTGACAGGCGAACCTGATCAGACAGCCCGTGTGAAAGGGGCCAAGCAGGGAGATGACATAATAAATTCATTTTAATAACCACTTCCTTCCCGCAGGACGACTATATACGTCCTGTCTTTGAAGAGAAATACCGTTGTTATGGTAGCAGCTAGCTACCATAACCCCGGTATCTTCTTCAAGAGCCGGCGGTTCTCTTTCAGATAAAAGTGGTCTCTGCAGCAGATTAGCAGCGAGATCACTTTTATGGGCAGCAGGAGAGGGGCCCCCCCTACCGCCGCGCTCCGGTGCCCTTCACCGCTTACCGTGGCCATCGGTAACGGCGGAGGCGATCCGGATCTGTCCCTGGCCTGACATGGAGACAAGTGAGAGGAAGCTGGGCTCCCCGCCCGTCTCCAAGTCATTGCAGGGCGGAAGCGACGTCAAATCGTCACTTCCACCCATAGCTCTTGAAGGGACATATTTTTTTTTTTTTTTTTCAAATGACAATTTTTTTTTTAATGCATTTTAGTGTAAATATGAGATCTGAGGTCTTTTTGACCCCAGATGTCATATTTAAGAGGACCTGTCATGCTTTTTACATTCCTTCTAATAGGAATAAAAGTGACTTTTTTTTTTTTTTTTTAAAAGAACAGTGAAAAAATAAAAGTTAAAATAAATAAGAAAAAAAAAAAAAAAAAATTTAAATGTGCCCCATCCCTTGTAATAGAAATAAAAGTGACACAATTTTTTTTTTTTTTTAAAAACAGTGTAAAAATAAAAAATAAAAAGTAAAATATATAAGAAAAAAAAATAATTTTTTTAAATGCGCCCCGTCCTGCCGAGCTCGCTTGCAGAAGCGAACGCATATGTGAGTAGCACCCGCATATGAAAGCGGTGTTCAAACCACATGTGAGGTATCGCCACGATCGTTAGAGCGAGAGCAATAATTCTAGTCCTAGACCTCCTCTGTAACTTAAAACATGCAACATGTAGAATTTTTTAAACGACACCTATGGAGATTTTAAAGGGTAAAAGTTTGTCGCCATTCCACGAGCGGATGAAATTTTGAAGCGTGACATGTTGGGAATCAATTTACTCGGCGTAACATCATCTTTCAAAATATAAAAAAAATTGGGCTAACTTTACTGTTTTCTTATTTTTTAATTAAAAAAGTATTTTTTCCCAAAAAAGTGCGCTTGTAAGTCCGCTGCGCAAATACGGTGTGACAGAAAGTATTGCAATGACCGCCATTTTATTCTCTAGGGTGTTAGAATAAAAAATATATATAATGTTTGGGGGTTCTAAGTAAAGGGAAGGAGATGAGCAGGCAGTGAAAACAGGTAGGGAAAGCTGCTCCATTAGCATTGGTGGATGTCTTGTCATACCAACGGCCACCACCAGAGGGCGCCCGATTGCAGAAGGAACCATAGGACTGCAGTAGGCCGCAAAGCCGGGGCCTCAATTACCAGCGCGATCGCGGCGGGAGGGGGGGGGGGGGGTGTCGAACGGACACAGGATACCCCAGCTGTGCCGCTCCAGGTCGCTAATTCTAGTCGCAAATGCGACCTGGCGCCCGGTATATATATATATATATATATATATATATATATATATATATATATATATATATATATATATATATATATATATATATATATATATATATATATATTTTGTTTTTGAGAAAAAGGCATAGGTGGACTTTTTATAGTTCCTAGGCTTCTCCCCTTACCTTATCCTCGCTGCAGGATACTGCTGATTTAACAGACAGATCCAACTTCCACCCATCACGGCGGGCAGCGTAGTTAAACCTTCAAAGACTGGGGCCCTTTTTAATAGGGGTTCCACTCCTTTGGACCTGTATAGCACATAAAAGCAGTTGAATAATACCAATACTACGTATCATGCAAACAGGTGACAAAATATAAATTACAAGAAAAATTAAAAATGGGTTAGGAATAACATGAGCCCAAGTTGAGGCAGGTATTTAGAGTTGGCTAACGCGTTTCGAGGATGACCTCTTCATCAGAGCCTATTTGAGAACCAGGGTGCAGTCTCTATATGCCAGTAGGCCAAAGTATGTACATCATCTTGATGGCTAGTTGGAAAAAGCGGCCTAAAATGGACGATGCGATTTTCTGTGTTCCATACCAGTCCACGTTTAAGCGTTCTATGTGATAGTAGATGGTGTGTAGGTTCTCATTTAAGTTAGTAGATAAATGGTTATGGGGTGGCGTGAACCTGTCACTGGCTGGGTGGAGGGGAGATCTTTTGACTGAGACTGAGTGACTGCTGCGGACACACACGGCTGCAGCATTCTCTCGTGAGACCTTCACCCTCCTCCTCCATTTTTTGGACAGTACCCCACCAGGAGTTTACAAGTCAAAAGATCTCCCCTCCACCCAGCCAGTGACAGGTTCACGCCACCCCATAACCATTTATCTACTAACTTAAAGGAGAACCTACACACCATCTACTATCACATAGAACGCTTAAACGTGGACTGGTATGGAACACAGAAAATCGCATCGTCCATTTTAGGCCGCTTATTCCAACTAGCCATCAAGATGATGTACATACTTTGGCCTACTGGCATATAGAGACTGCACCCTGGTTCTCAAATAGGCTCTGATGAAGAGGTCATCCTCGAAACGCGTTAGCCAACTCTAAATACCTGCCTCAACTTGGGCTCATGTTATTCCTAACCCATTTTTAATTTTTCATGTAATTTATATTTTGTCACCTGTTTGCATGATACGTAGTATTGGTATTATTCAACTGCTTTTATTTGCTCTTTATTTCCTCCGAAATAAATTTTATATGTTTTGATGTAAGCTTGATCACGCGCCCTTCATCCACCACTCTCCACTTAGCCTTACCTGACCACCCCGGGGTCACTCTCTGGGCAGCGGGACAAGCAATACCATCTCTTCAAGCTGTGCTACAGTTTACAATACTACCCTTTTCAAAACCAAATCAGACCCTCACAAGCGCAGGAGTAATTTTTCCTTATCCACAACCTGTATAGCACCCCTCAGGAACAACTTTAGGTAATATGAAAAACCAAAAAGAGTCCTGGTTCCTAGGGTCCAGCTCTCAAAGAGAAGCTTACAGGCAAAACCTCGTTCTTCAATGCGAGGCCCAGGTACCATCCTATGGCCTCGGTGGCGAGGATGGATCCGGTTGTGGAGGTTTTTTAAATCCAGCATGGATCCCTCCCTGGAGCTCCTCAGGGCACATCTTGACTCGTGACCAACACCTTAGACACTGGCGAAAAAACTGAGGACTCCTGGAAGGAGGAGGGGTTATATAGGGGAGTCAACTTCCTGTATTGGTTATACCAGTGTCAACACCTGAAGGTAGGCCCATAACCCACCAAGTAATTACTTGAGGCTCTGTGTCCTATGATGTACGATAAAGAAAAACTTGTTTGGGTACAGTGTAGAATGACCGCGCAATTGTCATTCAAATTGCAACAGCGCTGAAAGCTGAAAATTGGCTTGAATGACACGTGACATGACAGAAATGAAAAAAAATAAATAAATAAAACAAATGATGTGCCACAGCCTGTCACCAGAATTACCACAGCATCAATTGATATAAAGGTGACGTGACCCCCGTTCACAGATCTGCAATTCAAAGACCTGCAGGTGGGAAGCTACAAAGCCAGGCAGACATTGCAGGAAGTGATGTGATGGGGTGTCAAAGTGTTTCCAAGCTGATGAAGCGCAATCATACCGGCGGCAATGTCATCACTTCCCCTAGCAAAGACCAGTGACGTTGCTGGCAGTCAATGGAGGTGGCATGGCCGGAAGTAGGGCACGCGTGGCTTTAACCAGATCACGGAAGATATAAGCACGCTGTGTGTGTAAGCGCGTCATAGCAGAGGACGTAAACTGGTCACGCTAGCATGGATCGGCATCCATGCTAGCATGGTCAGTTTAACAGGATCACAATAACTGCTAGCGCAATTAATATAATATTATCAAACGAATAGCAATACATTAAGGAGCAACACTTTAACCATCAACATTGCAATACAGTGCCCTCTATTTTATCTAATTTTGAACTGACTGGTAGTAATCTCCAAATACAGTTTGTAGGCAGACCATATTTACATCAAAGCTAAATGGCCAAACCTCAATGGGTAAGTGTATTGTATAACTGAAGCCTCTATATGGATCAAATGACCACAGGTATTATCATATTATAGAATGCATCAATATAAGTTGAATTTATTCAATCCACATACAAACATTTATTGTTCGATGAACTTCATGCATGTTGTGTTATCAGCGTGCCTTTATTTATTCAAAGTTGTTTCCACTTGAGGTAAATGAATGCAAACCGGTAAACTTTGCCTTATTACGCTTTTTCTGTACTGAAAAAAAGTTCAACATACTAGAAGGTATAGTGTTCAATTCAACTCAGGTGCTCACTGCACAGAGGCTCAAAGCTTGGTCACATAGTGCTGTGACTTGCATTTCTCCGCACTGGATAAGTGCAGGCTATCACTAGGGCACACCGTTTCCTATGTGCCCAGTGCACACTGCAAGGCAGCCGGGAGGGTGAGGTGAACTGTGAAAAAAAATGCAGACATGTAGCATTTTATCAGGAAAAGACATGCATTAATGGAAGGAGTGGCAGACCAAAAATTAAGAGTCCAAAATAATTTAATGATGTTGTGTTAAAAGACAGCCAACATGTTTCAAGAGTCAAAGAACTCCCTTCATCAGGGCTTCAGTTAATGAGAACCTTGAGTGGACTCAAAATAAGGCTCTGGTATGAATCTGTGCAGGGAAGCCGATTGCTGGATTAGGATTCCCTGGCCAGCAGTATTTGCATCAGTAGTCAACATAAGAACCTTGTTTAAACTCATATCAAAGTCCCATTGCCTCTTGGATGCCCTTTTTTTTAATCATGTAGCATTTTATGGCAGCTCACTGGAAGGCACAGCATGTCACTGAAGTCTGACGTCTGATGTCACATCTGCCTTGCCTTTCGGCCCTGGAACCATTAGGAGGTGCACAGTGGCAGCGAACCCTTGGTGAGGAATGGAAGCGTTGCAAGCGAGGGCATTGATGGAACCATTCTGCTGAGCAGCGGATCTTACAAGTGATCCTGCTTGCGAGGACTTGGGACTCAGCATGGTGGTGAGGCAGTACTGGTTGGCCAGGAATTCCACAGATGTGAACATATAAAGCATCTTGTATTGATGATTGTAGAACTACCTGAGCGGAGATTGTTCCTATGCTACTTGGCTTATGCTGCTTGTCTTCTGGGCTGCTTCAGTGCCTACAACTACTTGTCCTCACTATTTTGCTTTAGCTCCAAGTGGACCTCCTATACAAAATACAGACCACAATCCCAATGTGAAGGGACTATTCATTGAGAAAGGCTGTGCAATTCATCATGATAGTTAGTTTATTCAGCTACAGCTCTGATGCCCTGTTGGGGAACCTTTCTATGCACTGTATTTGTCACATGAGTCTGCCAACTTAAAACTAAAAATGTTTTTTTTTTTTACCTTAAAGGCATTGTTTACCTTAAAGTGTTTGTTAACCCCAAAAAATATCGATCCTGTTTCTTTAAAGCATGTTGTACAGCAGAGTGCTTGTGCTGTGTAATTTGGTCCCCTGTATCACCTGGCTGATCCTGTCAGTTTCTCCCCTCCTCTCTGTACTCAGATATATCAGGGCTGCTGAGCCCTGACACCGTTGTCAGCCGCAGCCCTGCTCTCTGTCATGTAGATTTACTAAGGCTGGTGCACTCAGAATCTGGTGCAGCTGTGCATGGTAGCCGATCAGCTTCTAACCTCAGCTTGTTCAGTTAAGCTTTGGAAATGAAACTTAGAAGCGGATTGGTGTCTATGCAAAATTGAGCCCGATTTTGCACTCTCCAGCTTTAGTAAATAAACCCCTGTGTCTCCCTCTGTCCTCTCCCCTCCCTGTTAGTCAGCTCCCTGATCCTCTTCTCCTGCTCCGTCTATTATAGAATATTAAGCTCCCCAGTAGATGTAATTTTTAAAAATATGCGGTATAATAACATACTTCAGAGCGCCGTTTGGCGCTCACGTGACTGCCCGACAGTCTCCCCTGCTCATCTCGGCTGATGTCAGCGGGGGTTTCCCAACACCTCCCCCTGCAGCCATCAGACCGGGACAGGAGACCGGTGGGCAGTCAGCTTAGCGCCGAACGGCGCTGTGAAGTAGGCCATTATACCACATATTTTTTAAAAATGACATCCACTGGGGAGCTTAGCGTTATATACCAGAGGGAACTATAGGAAGAAAATTTTGGACCATTCAAGAAGCAGCAGGAGCCATTGGCTCTTGCTGCGGTCAATCAAATGCAGTAAAAAGGAAGTGGGGGGCGGGCCTGAGTCCCGCTGTGCAAGTCTATGGAGTGCGGCTCCATAGACACACAGGTCAAGAGCATGCAGACCACGCCTCTCCCCATAGCAAGTGGCTGGGTATTGTGGACATAAGAGAAAAAAAAAAAACATAGGAGGAGCCAAGATTACTGCCGGGGATCCCATAAGAGGAGGATTGGGCCACTCTGTGCAATACCACACTGCACAGAGCAGGCAAGTATAACATGTTAGTTATTTTAATTAAAAAAAAAAAAAAAAAAAAATCTGAACTTTAGTAACACTAAGTTGCCTT
This sequence comes from Lithobates septentrionalis, assembly GCA_037952835.1. Classification (NCBI taxonomy): domain Eukaryota; kingdom Metazoa; phylum Chordata; class Amphibia; order Anura; family Ranidae; genus Lithobates; species Lithobates septentrionalis. The sequence goes on from JBBDGP010002835.1 coordinate 794,231, forward strand.
GAATTGCTTATGACTAACATTCAATGCATGGTTACTGCAGCTGTGTGGGAATTTCGAGTGCTATCGAATAATCATTGAAAAGAAAGATTACACAATAAGGACTTTGATAATGTTTACATTACTTGAGAAGTCCAACACTTACACGAGAACTAAAAATATCTAATTTAAGTGAGATGAACTCTTACCTGCACTTACAAATGGACTTTCAACTGAAGAGTCAGCCTCCAACTTGTTTCCGGGAATTGGCAATTCTTGTGAGTTTGCGAGTCTCCAGCCAATGTTTTGAGAACGAACAGTAGTAGGATGACCTGAGTTCTAGAAGGAACCCAAAATGATAACATTAAGAAAACTGCATGTCCTACCAAAAAGCTGACCTCATGAGAAAGAATGTAAAAAGCAGCTTTCAACTCCAAGCTCCAGAAGTACCACAAAATAAGGGAGAGTTTTCCTTTTGAACGTGTTTACTAAAACTGAATATTCTTCAATAGAAAGGTACAGGAATCTTTTTAGAACAAAAACCATTACAAAATTTAAAGTTCTCACATGCCCAAGGCTACATAGCACATGCAGTACTTTCCCAACTTTCTAGCTTGTGTCATTGCTGAGATAGCATGGTCAACTATCAGGGGAAGATCACAGAAGCTAGAAAGCAAGAAAAAAAGAAGGGATTTTCATCACATTTCAATATGTTTTCATTGGAGAAGCTACTGCAGGTAGACATGAATGAATGTACCTGTATTTCATTTTTTTAATGGTTATTAGAGTTCTACTTTAGGAACACATCTTATTACAGAAGAGCAAATTGTTATACATGGAAAATTGTTATCTGACTCCTAGCAGTTTTAGATAACAAAAAAAACAAAACAAAAAAAAAGGATGAGCTGTTAATTATTCAAACAGATTTCACAAAATGTCTGCCAGGAGATCAAAGGTTATGATAAAGCTCAACACCAGGCATGCAAACAACATGCACACCTTATGTACCATTTATGGAAGCTGTTGTACTTGCCAAATGAATTGTGAGATGAGAGATTTAGACAGTCAAGGCTGTATGCAGCCAGGCAGACCTCTCTCTGCTGCAGTCAAGCTAGGTCATCTCCCCGACTTCAGCTCGTGGTTGGACAGTAAAGAATGAGCAGCAGTTCTCTCTGCTCAAACCTCCATTTACGCCAGCATGTTCCTCATCAGCACACATGCATGCATCAAACCTGGTTGGCAGCTAGCATTGAGCAACAGCCAGCACGGACAGAAATAAAAATGTGCTTTTATTTCTTAACAGCAAAGAACATTATGGTGATACTTCAACAACTGTGTGCACTTTACGTACAGAAAAGTACTTGCATAGAAAAAACACTACGTTCGCTCCCCTCCCCTTCTAGTTGTTGAACCCTTCATTTCCGGGTACCCATTGACAATTTTCCTGGCCATCAAAGCTGGGAAAGAATGTAATGCAGTGCGATGTGCATTGCATGACATGACATTCAGTGGAGCACAGGGGAGACATGCAAGGTCTTTTAGAGAGAGGACCTATCACCAAAAAATAAAATTTAAAAAATCATCACACATCACAAAGGGGACTTTTTGTGCTCTATGTGATGGAAAATAAGTTAAGTTAAAAAAAAAAAAAAAAAAAAGAAGTGTTACACACAAGAACATAAAATCCCCCCCCCCCCCAAAACAAATTGAGGCCCATCACATGTATGCACGTACAAAACGCATGTGGCAGGGCGCCTACTCCTGAAACCGTAGGTTGCGAAATACATGTTACATATTGCTGAGCAGGCCGGAATGAGAGCAATAATTCTAGCACAAGACCTCCTTCGTAACGCTAAATTGATGACCTATAGGGGGCTTTTAAAGCGTTGCCTATGGAAAATATAGGGTACCGACTAGAGGTCGACCGATATGGGTTTTTCTCTGGCCGATGCCGATATTTAGAAATCGCGGTGGCCGATATATGATGCCGATTTTTTTGGGCCGATTTTTTTTTCCCCCCTTCATCTCATAAAATCTAACAGTTAGACCCCTTTCACACTGGGGCGTTTTTCAGGCGCTTTTGGGCTAAAAATAGCGCCTGTAAAACGGCTCCCCTGCAGTCTCAGTGTGATATCCCGAGTGCTTTCACACTGAGGCGATGCGCTGGCAGGATGTTAAAAAAAAAAGTCCAGCAAGCAGCATCTTTGGAGTGGTGTATACCACTCCTCCACCACTCCTGCCCAGTGAAATGAATGGGCACCGCTGCCGAAGGGCCTGCAAAGCGTTTCGGCAGCAGTGCTTCAGGGGCGCATTTAACTCCTTTCCTCGGCCGCTAGCTGGGTTATAAGCGCCCCGCTAGCAGCTGAATAGCGCCGCTAAAATGACGGTATAGCGCCGCTAAAACTAACAGCGTTTTACCGTCAACGCATGCCCGCTCCAGTGTGTGAGCAACCTTAAAGTGGTTGTATAGTCTTTTTTTTTTAACTTTTACCTACAGGTAAGCCTATAATAAGGCTTACCTGTAGGTAAAAAAAAATTTCTACTAAACCTGTACGGAGATATTGCCCTTGCTATGAGCCGCTGACTGCAGCGGCGCATGCACACAGGGGATTCTCGGCTGAAGGCCCAGCAACTGCCGGACCTTGCCGGGAAAGAAATCTCCCACCCACAGTGCTGGAACCGCGATACCCGGAAGACACGCCGAGGCAACATGTCAGCTACCTCGGCGTGGACCAGGTAAGATACCGACGCCTCGTTCTAAGGTAAGTATTTCATAATGAGCTAGTATGCGGTTCATACTAGCTCATTATGCCTTTTGCTTTACAGGGGTAAAAAAAAAAAAAAATGTTCAGCGGGTATACAACCGCTTTAAATAATAAGTGATACAGAAAATTTTTTACATTTAAACATTTATTAAACAAAACAAACCTCCAATCAGTTCACTTGCATGTAGAATTTAGATTAAAAAAAAAATAACTATATCTTAAATATTAAATACACAAAAACAGGTAATCAAAACTTTTGGACAAAAAAATGGGCTAACTTTACTGCTTATTTTTTTTTTTTAAATTTCATTAGTGTATTTTTTTAAAAAAAAATTGCGTTTGAAAGACCGCTGCGCAAATACCGTGTGACATAAAATATTGCAACAACCGCTATTTTATTCTCTAGGGTCTCTGCTAAAAATATATATATAATGTTTGGGGGATTCTAAGTGATTTTCTAGCAGAAAATACAGGATTTTTACCTGTAAGCAACAAGTGTCAGAAAAGATTTAGTCTTTAAATAGTTAAACTGAGAACTTCTACACATGGAGTTCAGCTCATTGATAAAGGAACCTGAAAAGATACTATGTATCTTCTTATCAGACTTGGCTGCCCAGGGAGGAGAGAAGTGTTTCCAAAGATAACTGAAGGCAACTTGCATTGATTTCTATTACAGAAGTCATTTGCAAGTCCCGCTGAAGTTATATCCGCTTTTTTTATCAGCACAATCAGTCGATGGCGATTAAGTAAAAAAAGCCAAATATCGGCCGATATATCGGTCGACCTCTAGTACTGACATGTTTAAGGTTTGACATGTATCTATTTACTCAGCGCAACCTCAGCTTTTATATTTTACCAAAAAATTAGGTAATTTATTGTGTTTTTGTGCCCCCTAAAATTAACTTTAGGACACACAAAATTTAAAAACATTAGACCTTTGAGGTAATATCATGTGACATAAAAAATTGGGACTACCACAACTTTATTCTCTAGGGCACAGGTGTCAAACTGGAAGCCCTCCAGCTGTTGCAGAACTAGCCCCATGAGGCATTGCAAGGCCGACAGTTACAAGCATGATTCCCACAGGCAGAGGCATGATGGAAGTACTGCAACAGCTGGAGGGCTGCCAGTTTGACACCCCTGCTCTAGGGTGTCTGCTTTCAAAAAATATATCATGTATCATGTTTGGGGGTTTTATGTAATCTTCAGGCCTAAAATTATTTTTTAGATGTGTGCAAAAAAACCCCGCAAAATTGGCTTTGGCTGTGAAAGAGTTAAAAGGATAAGTTCACTTTCAGGGACAGGTTATATCCATAAGCTTTGTTTAAAAAAAAAAAAAAAAATAAACTTTGTCTGACTCCTAGATTCAAAGCAAATTTGTCAAGCCCTGCTTTATTACCACACATAGGTAACTATACTTTTTTTTTTTTTTTTTTTTTTTTTTTTTTTTTACACAGGAGGATTTAGCAATGGCAGCTTACATTCTTTCAGGCCTACTTTAATAATAACCATGGTCCAGTTGCTACTGCGATGCTCTACTAGAAATCATTCTTGGACTTGAAAACAGGTGAAATTTATCATGGGGGGGGGACCCACAAAAACATACCACACCAGGTGCATTACCGTATATACTCAAGTCGGCCTTTTTAGCACATTTTTTATGCTGAAAAAGCAGCCCCCTCCCCCCCCCGGCTTATACTTGAGTGAGGGTCTCCTGCTGTGTGATGCAGTCTTAACTGTTCGGTGGCCGTCCACTGTAACAAAGCCCCGCCTCCTCCTCGTCCGTGATAGACGGAACACCGATACAATGCTGGGAAACGGAAACAGTGTTCCGTCTATCACAGACGAGAAGGCGACGGAGCTTTGTTAGAGTGGGCGGCTGCTGAACAGTTAAGACTGCAGTTGCATGACACAGTGGGAGCCACCCGCTGTTTGTAATCAAAGGTACAGGTGGGCACAGTGAGGCTGCAAATGGGCATGGTTTACCAGTAGGTGCTGCATTTCCCACCATAAGCTTATACTCGAGTCAATAAGTTTTCCCAGTTTCTTGCGGCAAAATTAGGTGCCTCGGCTTATATTCGGGTCAGCTTATACTCGAGTATATACAGTATGTTATCAAAAAGATTCCTTCATCGCAAGTCCACAAATCTCACTGTACCAGTATCCCTCTACAAACTACTGAAATGACCTGCATTGTGCTATATTCCTACAAGTTTTCACATACTGGTAGCTTTACCACATTAGATTGACAACCGATTGCCGAAGTCCTTTGACTGAGTAGTTTAGCCACTTACCACTTCTTTACTACTTCTTCCCAAACTAAAGCGAAGTCTAAGCGATCTGCGTACCATCTCTTTGCGACTTATTTTAGGGGAGAAGCAGCCCGTTTTTCCAGACTCCACCCTACATGACAAAAACAGAATTACAAAAATTGGAATCTAGAAACGATATCAGAATCCACCAACAGCACACAAGTGAACAGAACTCAGAAGGAATTTACCTTTGTACTTTCCTATTTTCATACCTCTTGCTGCGTCTTAAGTTACTCGTGCTAGTGAGTTGCTTGCTGCCAGAGACAGATGGTGAGAAAGAATTTTCTGATATTTCAAAAGAAACACAAGGGCTTCCTTCTGTGCGGGCTTGATGGGAAACAAAAAGCAATGACATAGGCCAAATATATGCAATATCGTGTTATGACAATATGATCTGGTTTACTATATCTGAGCAACAGATATACTGTATACTTAACATTACATGTCAGCCAAGCATGTTTAAACATATCAAAGAACAGGAAACACTTGTCAAATTACATCTCAATCTCAAGGTCTGCAGAAACACTAAAGGGACATAAGATACTGTATGTATGGAAGAGTGAAAAAAAATAAAAAATAAAAAAATAAAATCGGTTTAGGAAGGAATTCAGTAAAAAGCAGTTTAATCAGTGTAAAGCCTTACTGCTCAAGGAAGCAACAGCTATCGCCATATTTCTGGCGCTCCGATGCTGGACCTTCGGTCTCAGCTCCTGTAGCGTAGCATGCAGCCACAGTTCCTGCTCCTCCCCTTCCTCTTCCCAATCACAGAGCACTTTGTATTTTGTGAATAAACAGAGGGGAGGGGTAGGCAGAGATGCTGAGTGTGAAAAGACAGCCTCTCTCCTGTCAGATTGCTGGTAGTGTAACGATAGCTGTACTCCCACGATGAACTTGGACGTTTTGTTTTTCTTCAATTTTGTAACTATAACACAACTACTTACCAGAGGATGGTGTGGATCCGCCACCAAATAGAGTACTCGGAAGCAGCTCAAAAGTAAGATTCTGTTTTATAGATTTTCTTTTCTTGTTTGAAATTCCCTGCACAGAATCCAAAGGAAGTTTTCTTTTGGTGCTTGGAGTAAGGATGAAAGGTGTCACCATGGAGCTCAAAACTAGATGGACAAAAAGCATAAATAGGGTTTTTTTCATTAATTTTTTTGCAACAATGGAAAATGCTGTAAAGCATTGGTTCCCAACCCAGGGTATGTACAAAAGCATTTAGAGGTATGTGTAAGAACTGAATAATGGCAGACTGTAAATTGATAATAGGACTGTAAACCGTGTCACTTGCTTGCTGAGCGACACTAGGACTATGACAGCGCAGGTCTAGGCAAGCAAGAGCAGCGAAGTGATCTGATGTCACCCTCCTACTGCTCAAGTCCCATCCACCGACAGCAATCACAGCATTCTTTCCCATGCACTCTGCAGAGGTCCGCTTCTACCCTCGAGTTTGTGCAGCAGTGACCTGCCAAATTGCTGGGGCCACATTGGGCATTTTAGAACAACCTCCCAGGGCACTGCAGAACTTGGGGAGAAGACTCATGGTGCTCGAGTGCTTACTGCCTCCACTAACAGAATACTGCACTGCCGTATCATTCCGCCAGTGCCTGCCACAGCTAAGTAGCAAGTACCTCTCCATAAAGCACTTGCTGACAGCCAGAGGCACCCTATGCCTAGGGGAGAACCTGGAGAGGAGAGAAAGTGTTCCTGCTGAAGTTGGTTGAGTACCATTACACTGAAACCAGCCATAGGATGGATCGAAATCCACCCGGTTCAGCAGGGACCGGCTGAATTTTAAAACATGGGAAGGGTGCTTGTACAAAAGTCGATCTACTGATTTTTGCCGCTCGATCAGCACTGCTGGCAGCAACAGTGTATTCCAACGGTGGGGGAAGTCTCCCCATTGTCACAATACCAAAAGGCACAGCAGGATTCCCCCATCCCCCTCTAATGCAAAGATGGGGAAATCGATTTTGTTTGAATAAATTTGCTGGTTCAAAAAAAAAAAAAAAAAAAGAAAAGAAAGGAATCATCTATGGGCTGCCTAAATCTATGATTTAAGGCAGTAAATTACCTTACTATTCCACGGTTTTATAATCCCATTATTGGCCCATTTATGTAAATAACAGCAGCAACTGTATTGTTTGAAACATTTTGCTAATATGAAGCATGCAATTTATGGAAATGGGCTGCCAAGGGGTATACAAAAGTGAAAAAAGGTTGGGAACCACTGCTGTAAAGCATAAGGTGAAGCTGCAAAATATTAGACATATTAGAAGTATATCCAACTTTAAAGTAACTATTAGGCTGCAGAAAAAGTGTTAAAAGCATCTTCCAAGCAAAGAATTCAAGAAGCAAGCTAGATAATACACAAAAGGGTTTATTTATAATGTGAATGCTACATTCACAAAAGATTCTCTGGTGGTGAATCAGTTTGTCATTTAAAACATATGGACATGGAGATTCCCCTGCAGAGAATGTTTGCTGAATGTTGGATTCACTGCTTTATAAATATATGCCCCTAAGTGTTTTGCATTCTACTGCAGTGCCAGGAAAAATAAAAATGAAGACTTGAAAAGGTTTCACGTACATTCAAAATGCAATTTAATTTTTACTATATATAAATAATTCTATCCTTAAACATACATTTACATAAGCAAACTCAGTACAGTAAAAAATTCATGAAACAAAATTATGAAGTAATAGATGCAATGCGGTGAAAGCCATAATTGAAATGTAATTGAAACCCTTCCAGTTTTAGGTTAACAGGTCTTAAAGGCAATCCATGCATGAAAAGTATAAACGTGGCTTGTATTGTGACCGTTAGTAAATACCTACCAGTCCTGTCTGTCTGGGGTGTGGAAGTAGGTGTTCTATTAGTTTTAAGTTTATTCAGTGCTCCACTAACAAAATCTGAAATGCAAGACACGAACTAAGCAGTCTTCCAAGAAATTTAAAGTAGACTACAGGGGTGACATAATGCAAGTCATTTCACAGATGTACCTCTACCAATTAAGTAAAAGCTATAAATTCTGTTTCCCATCTGGTGGCAAAACTGGGGGGTAGTTAAGAATAAGGTTTCCATAAAACGCAGCTCTCAGAAATCCAACAAAGGAAAATGCTGCACGAGGTACAGGACTCTAAATAATAACTGTAAAAGCACAGTTTCCCTGAACAGCGCTGCAATCAAGAACCTCAGGTAAGGTGAGTGCTGTTGATTGAAGCACAGTGCAGCAAGTGTGTCAGACCACTGGGCTCTATGTTGAACAGTGGTCCAAATCTCCTGCAAGCTGCTAGCACAGGAGGTTTCAAGACTGCAGCACACAATTACATTAAGCCTAGGTTCACACTTACTGCGAGTTAGAAATTCGGCACGTTCATCAAATTGGCAATGCAGTCTAACTTCAGGGGCGATTTGACAGACATCTGTGCAGGTTGCTTCACATATGCTATTGAAAAATTGCCCCTGAAGTAGCCCAGAACTACTTTTGGGAATCGGTGCGGTGCCGCAAAGTCGGCGTTGCACTGATTCGGATAGTGCCATTGCCGGGAAGAGCCGCCAATTTGGCATGCGATTTGATATGTCAAATCGACCTGATGTGAATTTGGGCTAAGTGTGGGACCCAAATAAATATACATACTCACCTCTAGAGCTGCAGCATCGCTGTGATGTTTCAGCTGTCCCCGACCAGATCTAAACCCAAGAACTAAGTGATCAAGTGACTGCTGATTGCTCAGTTCTCAGTGCACTCTGAGCAGAGAGCAGTGACTGTCAGTCTGCTCGTCCAGCCTGCTCTACCCAACCAGCGTTCACTGGAGCCCCGGGGCTGGGGAGGGGGGCAGATGCAGCTGGCTCAGGCATCTAGTTGGATCCTGACAAAAATATTGGGTTTCTTCCAGAGCCTGGAATTGCTCTGTAACATCAGCGGGCTGTAACAATAAAGTGAGCAGTACATTAGTACAATGGGGTTTATTTACTAAAGGCAAATCCACGTGGAAGTGCAGTCGCTGTAGATCTGAGGGGGGCATGCAAGGAAAATAAAACAGCCTTTTTGCTTGCACATGATTGGATGATAGAAATCAGCAGAGCTTTCCATCATTTTAGATTTTCCCCCCAGATCTACAGTGACTGCACTTGTAGTGCACAGTGAATTTGACTCTAGTAAATCAACCCCAATGTTGGTTGCCAATAAACCCCCTTGTTGCTTTCAAAAAAAAAAAAGAAGAAGTTTTGCCTTCAGGTCTATTTCAACCCGTATAGAGATTTGTAAATATAATGGACTCGCAACACTATCTTTTTGCTGACAGATCTCTTTGTAGTGCCAGAGAGGGTGTCATGTCTGTTTTGCTCTCTGAAGTAAAGAAGTTTTCTGGGGGACTGGATTAAGAGCTGTGTTCCAATCATATTTTTGGGGCATTTACAGTTATACCCTTGGGAAAGGGTTACAATCCAGAGAGTGTCTTCTTGTGGGTGCAAGACATGACTATCCAATCAGTTAGGAACCTGGAGGTTTTGCATCTTTATAGAGAAGCCACGGAGTCAAGAGCTGGCAGTATTTGTCTTCCTGGTCTTTTAAGGCCATAGTAAATTTCTCCCCATCTGCTAAATTTCTGTGATCCTGACTAACAGTTGCGTTTTTAAAGCAGTAGTAAAGTCTGGTACATTTTTTCTTTTTAGGGGTCCCCAGCAGGCATATGCCATAATGTGCTAGTATGCACAGCATATTTAGCACATTATGGCAGACTTACCTGTCAAAGAAGCCCTTCAGTGCTGTAGTGTGATCTGACACGTCCCGGGGACTTCCATCTTCACCTGGTCTAGCTTCTGGGTTCCCTGCCTTCAGCCAATCGAATGGTTGGACCATGATGATGTCCGTAAATGTACACTGAGCTACACATGCACGGCTGAGTGTACATGATGGCTGACAGGCAGGAGGAAGATTTTATGACAGAAGAGACCAACAGTGTCTCTATCAAATATCCTGTCTGTCAGCAAGTTTTCAAAACATGGCTTTGCTACCACTTTAAGGGGGGGGGAGGGCTTTCTACATGGCCAGGGTGCAAGCCTTAGCAGCTTTAAAAGCGGTTGTATGGGTTAAAATATTTTCTAAAATAAACTTTTTTTTTTTTTTTTACTTGCCTGTCCTGTGCAATGGAACCGCCTCCTCTGGTAGTCTGTCACTCGTGCTCTGGGCTTCTCCTGTTCTGTGTGCGCCACCATAGCAAGACGCTTGCTATGGGGGCTCAATTCCGAGTTGGGTGCATCCAGATTCACACAGCTTGGCTCAGCCCCACCCCCCGCTAACAGGATTTGATTGACGGCTACAGGAGCCTATGGCTCCTGCTGTTGCCTCTCTTTCCTGTGAATGTAGGGAAAGAGGAGAGCCGCTACAGACTGGCACAGCACCTGGGACTCAGGTGAGTATTTAGGGGGGGGGGGGGGGGGGTTGCAATACTGTTACTAGGACATTTTTTACCCTAATGCAGGTAGCCTTTAAAAACACTTTAAGAAGAAGGTGTTTTATCAATGAGTTTTTATTTCTTTTGATGGATAGAGGGGTATCATATAGCAAATATGTTGCTGGGTTTCCTTGCAAGGGACATACCTCTAACTAGTTGTCACTGTTTTAAAGAGGTTCTAAAGGCTCAAGGTTTTTTACCTTAATGCATTAAAAGTGCAGTAAAAAACCTGGGTGCAGATCTCCACCCCTACTCTCACCTGAGCCCCATCTCAAACCAACAATATGCATGAGAGCAGCAGCTCTCCTGGGTCTCTCTCTGCTTACTGGCTCCTCCTGGTGTCAATCCGAGCCAGTGAGGCAATGAGACCGAGCCAAATTCTTTTTGAATGGAAACTGCTCATTCACAGGATCGTGGTTTGGGAGCGAGTCTGCTCAAGTTCCCCCATAGCAAGAGGCCCCACCTCTGTCCACAATTTTCCTGGATTCTCTGCATGCTTTGCAGCTTCCTCTCGGCAGTATACTTTCAATTTCAAATGACTACATATCCCATGGTACCTTGCTGCCTGCAAGTTGTGATCCCTGTATTGACTTTTTCAGCACCTGAGGGCCAAAAAGGTTTAGCCTTTAGGCCTCATGTGCACTGGATGTTACAAAAACACCAGTAGCGCTAGCTGTAGACTCTGGGGACCCCAAGTACCCGATCAAGCTCTAGAGTATCACTGTAAAGTTTGCCCAGAGTATTTCTCTTAATAGCATTTACCCGCAAGTTCAGACCTAGTGAAGTTTCAGGGATACCCCATGGTCATATTATTACATCTGTATCCTCCAGTTGTAGCCACGAGGAAAGGCATTGGTGTTGGGCCTGTGTCACCTTTGATGTCCCATCTGCGTTTTTGGATAGAAGCAAGGGAAAACAGCAAAATGTCTGTTTGCTGATCTCCTCTACCTTGCAAGATCCTGGAACAGATTTGTATAATGCCAAAATATTCTGCTGTCACTTTCTCTAGCTGTTGTTGAAGATGCTAATCGATCACAATCCCTGATGTCTCATTAAAGAGAACTTGTCACGACAACATTCTTAAACACAGGACATTTTGTACTCTGTGACAAAGTTTAGGTCAAGAAAAAAAAAAAAAAAAAAAAAAAAAAAAAAAGTGATGAAAATTAAAGTTACACCCAAGCACTTGGGTAATATATGGTGTTTGTTGCCCCAAAACAAAAAAAACAAAAACCAGACTTTAGTGTATTTTATACTAAAATCTTGTGCTCGATAAACTGTTGCACTAATATTGTGAAACATACAGCGTTGACGTTCCACCATTTTATTCTTTGTGGTTTCTGCTTTCAGAAGATAAAGCTCTGAGTGGGAATAAATAATCTTCAGGCCTAAAATAATTTTTGTAAATCACAAAATAAATGGATATGTACAGCGCTGCGCTAAACCAAAAAAACTACGATAGCAGCTAACACACCTGTAGACTCTAGGTAAATAGTGAAAAAATATATAAAAAAGTGTAGCGCTACAAACTGTAGTCATACTTAGTTCATTCTAGGTTTATTCATTGTGTATATGCATTTAATTTTTTTTGTCAGTTTGCAGCGCTACACTTTTTTATATATTTTTTCTAAAATAATTTTTGGAAAAATGGAACTGCGCTAATAAAACAAACTTATGCAGATGACAATTAATCATCATAAAGTGCAAAAACCTCATAAAAAAGGTATATGAAACATATACATAGTGCTCAAAAAGTATGCATTAAGTGAACACACAGAAGTGCATTTTCATGTGCATCAGTGCAAATTTATAGAATATTGAAAGTCCATAAAGATGATAAGATGGTCACCCAAGTGTTGATAAAGATGTGGAAAATCTTGATAATTAGGAATAAAGTGTCTGATCCACCATCACCAATATAAATGCTGGCCGCTTACCAGAGACCCATGACCCCCCCACTACAGAGGGTCTGGGTAGGCTGTTAAGAAATGATTACTCCAGACCACCACCATCTCCTTTTTGGAGATGAACACATGGAAACAGTTAACCGTGTTGCTGAGGGTTTGATGCTCTGCCATTGATCCATCTGACATTGAGGCCCCCAACATCTCAACATAGCGAAATTATCTGGTTCTTTGATGGTGGTATAAATTTGCACTGATGCACATGAAAATGCACTTCTGTGTGTTCATTTAATGCATACTTTTTGAGCACTATGTATATCTTTCATATACCTTTATGAGGTTTTTGCACTTCATGATGGTTAATTGTCATCTGCATAAGTTTGTTTTATTAGCGCAGTTCCATTTTTCCAATTGTTCATTTTATGTTTGTGTTATACATAGGAATTTGCAGCTTCACTTTTTTGTTTACACAATTTTACCTATGCGCAGTTTTACTTTTTTCTTCTTCTAAAAATTTTTTTTAACCATGTGTGCAAAAAGCTGCTTTGGAAGCGAAAGGGTTAAAATCTCTGCCAGGATGTTCTTGCCATGCCCCCATAAAGGAGATTTTCACATACTTCCTGCTCAGGGGAGGAATATCAGACAGAACAAGAGTAATCTCCTTTAGGGACAGGGATAGTATTTAAAATTATACAGAAAACACTCAAGTTACAACACTTCCCTACCCTAGCCAAAAAAGATTTGCTGAAGATGGCCTTTAATACTGCATGATTCTCGGTTGAATAAAACTTGAGTTTGGAGATATCAAATTCAGGAGATCCTGCTATTGGTCCTCATGTACAGGAAAAAAAAAAAAAAAAAAAAAAAAAAACACACACCACCACCACCACAGTCCCCTCAACCTGATTGCATCCTGTTAGAAATTAGTACATGCCTCCAACTGTTCACTGCTGCAAGATAGGTCCTGGATCTGAGATAAGACTGCGAAGGACAAAAAGCTTACCTCCAACACTTCTCCGCCTCCTGCGTTTCCTCTCACCAGGGGAGTCAGTATCACCTTCCTCTAACTGCTCAGCTCCAGGGGTATCAGAGCCAACATCCATACCAAGCATGCCTGGTATTTTCTCAAGAAGGAAATTAGGCACGCAACCTACAGGAAAAAAAAAAAAAAATATTGTGTACATATAAAAACACACATACAGTATATACATGGGAGTTAAATTGAAAGGCACAAGAGTTGGGAGACTGAGTTATAATGCTGCATACATGAAGACTTGGACACCAGCAAAAGGAAAAAAAAAAAATATGACTAGCACCATATAAAACTCCCCCTATTTAAAGAATGTTCCAGTTTAGTGGAAAAGCAGTACCAAGAGCAAAATTAGACAGAAGGATGGACCTGTGTCCTTCAATGAACTCTGAGAAATTTTAGTAAAAAAATCCCATTTTCTCTCACATTGAAAAACTGGAATTCAAAGGCAACTTGGGCATAAGCTAAAGGGGGGTGGGCAAAAACACACAACAGACCCGCACAAAAACAGAACTGGGGCTACCTGCAACTTAAAGCGCTGAGCGAAGGAACTTGTGTCTGAAGCTGGAATCAGATGAGGCCTGAAAATCCAGCTGGGAAAAAAAACAAAAAAACATAGATAACAGACTAGGTGGCTGCCTTGCAAATCTGGGAAAACATTGCTTGACATCGAAATGTCCAAGAAACAAAATCACAGATTTAGCGGAATGCATCTTGATAGTAAAGGGTGAAATCAATCTTTAAGCCATTGGCTTGGCTAACAATGTGTCTTAGCCACCAAGAACCAGGGACCGTCATGGATGACATTCACGCAGTCAAGTTGTGAATCTTTGTGCAATGCATGCCTACTTTGCTACCACTACTTGACAAACTACAGCCAAGCAATGGATGGAGATCTTCTGATAAACTGGAGTCAGACAGAGGGACTCAGGAATTATGTCCTAGTTGAGATGGAAAGCCAAAAACAAAATTAGGAAGGAGGCTCTAAGGCAGGCCATAGACACTGCAAATTTCTTTGGTTTCAGGAAAGAAATTTGCACGATTCCCCCATCAACACAGACAGTACTGACAAGGGAATGCCTCCTGTCGAGCAATTGTCTGCTCCTGGTGGGGGAAGCCGTTCCTACTGGGAGAAGACCGTGATTAATGCTAGCAGCTATAGCAGACGCTAGCAATAACTGCAAGTGAATCCAGCAGGCAGTTTGTGCCCAAGTTGATCGATCAACTTGGTGCATTCAGCCTGCTCATATATGGTTCCAATCTCTGCTGGATACTGCTGAACTAGCCAAGACTCAAACCATCTATGGCCTGCCTAAGCCACACCACCTTGTCCATGTGCAAGACTGAAAAACCTTCTTTACAGGACAAAGCCAACAGCTCAAGCAGACGACTTTGCAGAAGCGATGGCTAAAATAACACGCGAGTGAGAATGAAAAGCGGAATAACCCTTATACCTTCAAAAAGGCAGTTATTGAAGCCCAGTGGGAACACAATTTAGATCCCACAAAGTCACTGGTGAGCGCACAGGGGGAGCTACATAAGGGACACCCTGCACGAAGGTCATAAAGTGTAGGAAGCTACTGGTAAAACAAGATTGCAAGTGTTGAGCTCTGCCCAATGATGGTACTCCGGGATAAATGCTGACCCAGGCTCATTTGCAGAAAGGTGAGAATTTGTCCAACTGTGAACTTTGATATGGAAAGTTCTTGCCTTGCACCAGGCAAAGTATGCTCTTGACTTGCACTTGTAGAAGGCAGACTTCCTTGCTTTTAACATTAAAGGAATCACAGATTTAGAGATGCCTCTGCCCTCAAGACCTGGACTTGCCATGCTAACAAAGCCACCAACTGTGTAGCAGAATGGTAAACTGACCCTACGGCCAGAAGATCCAGGTGATCTAGAAGAGCCCATGGAACATCTGCCAGGCAATAGAGCTGCCACGTAGGAGGCTTACCATCAATCTCAGAACTCTTAAAGTGGTTGTATAGTCATTTTTTTAACTTTTACCTACAGGTAAGCCTATAATAAGGCTTACCTGTAGGTAAAAAGAATGTCTCCTAAACCTGTACAGTTAAGGAGATACTCCCCTTGCAATGAGCCGCTGACTTCAGCGGCGCATGCACTCTGGGGATTCTCCGGAGCCTGCAAATCTTCAGCGGCGCATGCGCGGGAGTGACGACATCGCGGCTCCGGCCAATCACAGCGCCGGAGCCGTAAAACCCGGAAGACACGCCGAGGCAAAATGTCAGGTCCCTCGGTGTGGACCGGGTGAGATACCGACGTCTCGTTCTAAGGTAAGTATTTCATAATGAGCTAGTATGCGGTGCACACTAGCTCATTATGTCTTTTGCCTTACAGGTGTAGAAAAAAAAAAAAAAAATCTGCAAGTTTACTACTGCTTTAAGCAAAAGTGGAGATTCCAGTGACTATTGCAATGAAGAGTTGGACATTTTGATCAAAGAAGAAAAGCTCTGGCTTGAGCTGAATCTAGGATAAGCCCCAGATATTCCAGGCAGTTTGTTCCAGAACTGCCTTGTGAAGGCGAGGAGTTGGCTCCAGCACCAACTCCTGAAGGGTCAAGAATAGTGGCGGTTTTTCTTTTTTTGGGAGACGGCAAACAATCCAGAGCTGTAACAGAACTGGCAAATGTGATGGTTTCCCAGGCATTGTTGCAGGAGAAGAATGGCAGCCAGAGGACACCAGGTAAGCAACACATAGTTGCTAATTTAACTGTAGTTAAATGAACCACTTCAGCCCCGGAAGGATTTCCCCCTTCCTGACCAGGCCATTTTTTGGGATATGGCACTGCATTGCTTTAACTGACAATTGCGCGGTCGTGCGACATTGTACCCAAACAAAATTGATGTCTTTTTTTCCCCCACAAATAGAGCTTCCTTTTGGTGGTATTTGATCACCTCTGCGGTTTTTATTTTTTGCATCAATTTTGCAAAAAACACAATATTTTGTAGTTTTTGCTATAATAAAATATCCCAAATTTATAAAAAAAATAAATAAAATCGCAAGCAGCGTATATTGATTGCTTTGCACAAACATTATAGCGTCTACAAAATAGGGGATAGATGTCATTTTTATTATTATTTTTTTACTAGTAATGGCGGTGGCTTGCGATTTTTATCAGGACTGCGACATTGCGGCGGACAGATCGGACACTTTTGACACTATTTTGGGACCATTGAACATTTATACAGCGATCAGAGTTAAAAATAGCCATTGATTACTATATAAATGACACGGGAAGAAAAAGGGTTAACACTAGGGGGGCGATCAAGGGATTAACTGTGTTCCCTGGGTGTGTTCTAACTGTAGGGGGGATGGGACTGACTAGGGGAGGAGAGAGATCAGTGTTCATACATAGTATGAACAAACGATCTGTCTCCTCTCCCTGGAGAGAACCGGGATTACACACACACACAGATCCCGGTTTTCGCTCTGTGGTTGCCATGACTGGCGGCTCCGGCCAATCACAGCGCCAGAGCTCGCGAACCCGGAAAGAACTTCAGAAGACATGTCGCCGGTCACATCGGTGTGCGGGGCAGCAGCTTCGATCTAAGGTAAGCATTTCAGAATGAGCTAGTATGCGATGCATACCAGCTCATTATGTTTTTGTCTTACAGGGTTTGTTTTTTTTCGGGTTTACAACCACTTTAAGATTGACTCTATGATGCTCCACAGTTCCCAAGGATGCCCAGGGATGACACAAGCTTGGTACACACTCCAGCTTATGGAGGTTCACTACTAATACTATACATAAAATATATACTTTAATTAACCACTAAGGCCTGATTTTATCTCCAATCCAGATGGCCCTTTTTCTACTTTTTTTTTTAAAGCGTAACTCCCCTTTTGTTGAGAACCCCCCCCCCCCTGGGTGATCCATGTACATTGCAAAGGATTATAACAACCTTTGTTGTCGATTCCTACCTTTTGTTATTCTGAAGAAATCCATGTGTTTGTCTGTGCCTCTGTATTGAGTGGGTCTAATGGGAGTGGTTTCATAAATATCTGGCAGCTGCAGAGCACTAATGAGGAAATCTGCTGGGCCTGCATCCCTTTAGACGTGTCCCTTTTAGAAGCTTCTCACCAAAAAATAGGATTTTTTTTTTATAACAGCTTACCTGTAAAATCCTTTTCATTCGATGGACATCACGGGACACAGAGCCACAGTAATAACTGATGGGTTATATAGGTATCACTAGGTATTGGACACTGGTCACACCCTAAACAGGAAGTTCAACCCCCTATATAATCCCTCCCCTCACAGGGATACCTCAGTTTTGTAGCCAAGCAATATAGTGTATTAGAAGAGGGGCGGGACCTCTGTGTCCCGTGATGTCCATCGAAAGAAAAGGATTTTACAGGTAAGCTGTTAAAAAAAATCCTATTTTCTTTCTCGAACATCACGGGACACAGAGCCACAGTAATAACTGATTGGATGTCCCAAAGCAATGCCAACTGAGGGGAGGGGGGGGGGGGGAATCACAACCAAGTAGGGTGCAATCAGACCTGAGGACCTTGTACCGCTACCTGCAGCACACTACGCCCAAAGGCGATATCCTCATGCCTTCTCACATCCACCTGATAAAATCTGGTGAATGTATGGACTGAAGACCAGGTTTCGGCCTTGCAGATCTGAGCCATAGAGGCCTGGTGATGCACTGCCCAAGAAGTACTAATAGCCCTTGTGGAATGTGCCCTGATCTGAAACGGAGGAATCTTCTGTTTCAAACCGTAAGTCTGAATAATCAATTGTGGAATCCATTTAGAAATGGTAGCTTTCGACGCTGCCTGTCCTCTATTGGGACCCTCTGGCAGCACGAACAAAACATTAGTTTTGCGAATCTGAGCAGTTGCTTGCAGATATGTCTTGACTGCTCTTACTACATACGAAGAATGTAGTGACCTTTCTTCCGAAGAACAGGGATCTGGAAAAAAGGAAGGCAATGTCTTGGTTTAGATGAAAATCTGAAACCACCTTTGGTAAAAAACTAGGATGAGGGCGCAATACCACTCTATCCTTGTGTACAATCAAATAAGGCTCTTTACAGGAAATGTGATACTCTTCTAGCAGAAGAAATGGCTACCAGAAAAATTAGTTTCCTTGTCAGCAAGACCAAAGGAATCTGACGTATTGGTTCAAAAGGCTGTTTCTGTAACACCGACAGAACCAAGTTCAAGTCCCAGGCGTTTAGGGGCGCCTTAACCGGAGGATTAAGACGCATCACCCCCTGCATAAAGTTTCGGACCAAGGAATGCAAAGCAAGTGGCCGTTGAAACAATATTGATAAGGCCGAGAAATGGCCCTTGATAGTACTCAAGGCCAGCTTCATCTCTAATCCTAATTGTAGAAAATCAAGGATTCTACCTATCACATATTTTCTGGGATGCCAACCCCTGGATTCACACCAGGATACATAAGCTTTCCAGACTCTATGATAAATCATTCTGGAAGCTGGCTTCCTTGCATTGATCAAGGTAGATATCACGGGACCTGAAAGCCCACGACTCTTCAGAACGTAGGTCTCAATAGCCAAACCGTCAAATTTAGCGTTTGTAAGGCAGGATGGAACACTGGACCTTGAGATAATAGGTCTGGGCGTACCGGTAGGGTCCACGGAGAACCCACCGTCATCCTTACTATTTCTGCATACCAAGTTCTTCTGGGCCAAGCGGGGACCACCAGAAGTACCGACTTCCCTTCCTGCCTGATCCTGCGAAGGAGTCGTGGCAGTAGCAGAATAGGCGGGAATGCATAAATCAGTGAGAACCGATGCCACGGAATCACCAACGCATCCGTCCCGCATGCAAGAGGATCCCTTGTCCTTGCCACAAATCTGTCTATCTTTTTGTTGAATTGGGAAGCAAAGAGATCTACATCTGGAACCCCCCCATCTTTGGCATATGGCCCAAAAGACGTCGGGATGCAGAGACCATTCCCCTGGGAGTAACTGCTAGCGACTTAGATAGTCCGCCTGCCAGTTATCTATCCCTGGAATGAAAACTGCTGATATGCATGGCACATGCATCTCTGCCCAGACTAAGACCTGGTTCACCTCTTTTTGACCAGCACTGCTCCTGGTGCCTCATTGATGATTGACATAAGCCACTACTGTGGCATAGCCGGACTGGATCCTGACCGGGCAACCCTGTAGCCTGATACTCCAAGCCTTTAGGTCTAGATATAATCGCCTGGATCTCCAGAATGTTGATGGGTAGAGACCTCTCGGCCATGGGCCATACCCCTTGGACCGCAGACTGTTCCAGAACTGCTTCCCAACCCGAAAGACTGGCATCTGTTGTTACCCCCATTCAGGTGACCGGTAGGAAGGACTTCCCTTTCTGCAAGCTTTCGGGTATTAACCACCAATTGAGGCACTGACGCACTGCATGAGACAAGTGCATCGGAAAATCTAATGCCTGAACCTTCTTGTTCCAGGCCGACAGGATACTGTGTTGCAACAGACCTGACTGAAACTGAGCATAGGGAACTGCTTCGAACGAAGCTACCCTCTTTCCCAGCAGCCTTATACAAAGGCGGACAGAAGGACCCTTCTTGGTCCTGACCAGAATCAGCTCCCTTAAGGCAGTGACCCTTGCCTGAGGTAAGACTACCTTCTACCTGGCTTGTATCTATGATCAGACCCAAATACTCCAGTTTTCTTACTGGTTTTAGGAAAGATCTTTCTATGTTGAGGATCCAACCTAGGTGTTTCAGATACTTGCCTATGGTCCTCAAGTTCCCGTTCAACGAGGCTACCGACCGGTCTATCAAGAACAGGTCGTCTAGGTATGCTATGACAGTTATACCCTGAGCCCTTAATCTGGTCAGAGGAGGAACCAAGATCTTTGTGAACACTCGAGGTGCAGTGGCTATCCCAAAAGGCAGAACCACAAACTGGAAATGGCGCCCTCCTATCTGGAAGCACTAAAACTTCTGATGAGCAGGAAAAATGGGCACATGCAGATATGCATCTCTGATGTCTATTGATGACAGAAATTCTCCTCCCTGCAGGATGGAGACTACTGTCCGAAATGATTCCATGCGGAAGAACCGAATCCTTCGCGGAAACCACCTCTTGCGACAAAAAGTCGCTCTAATGCAAGAAGGAGCGACTGCTTCTTCTCTGGATCTCTGGGGACACTTTATCTGAGGAAACGAGGGAGAGGGAAACTCTTGGAACTCCAGTGTGTAACCTAAGGTTACCGTGGAGATTACTCATCTGTCCTGAAATCCTCCTGCCCGAGCTTTGAGAACTGTAGCTCCGAGCGAGCTGGGGGGCGCTCCTTCATGAAAAGGCTTTAGAGTCCTGTCTAGCAGGCCTCTTCCCCCCGGACTTCTGTCTCTGGGGTTTGACTCTAGTTTCATGACCCAGACGGAGAAGACCGTCACGACTGCCTAGAGGCTGATGCCCCTGGCACTGGGGAAAAGAGTCAGTTTGAAAGAGGGACGCTTACTTCTCTTCTTAACAGATAAGAGAGTGCTCTCCCACTAGAGAACCCTTAAATATAATTATCCAAGTCTTCTTCATGCACCCTGAAAGGGAAATCCAGCCAGAAGCTTCTTATATAGTGCTTCAGCTGACCAATTTTTTAACCATAAGATTCTACGCATATGCACCAACCCAAGTGAAAAACAAGGGGTTTGCCTGATAGAATCTCTAATGGCGTAAACAGCAAAATATAAGGCCGCTGGAAGGTTAGCCAACCCCTGGGCCTGCTGTTCGAGTAAAACTTTGATGACCTGCTTAACATGGTCTCTTAAGTTTCGACAGACACCGATCGCTGCCACTGCAGGTTGAACTATTGAAACCCGCTAAGGAGAAAATCTCCTTCAATAGGGATTCCTTCCTTTATCCACAGGATCCCTGAGCCTCTGAGCATTGTCTACAGGACAAGTCAGACTACAGAGGAAATGGCGGCATCAACGGCCAGCATCCCCCACATCTTTATAAATATTTCTTCCATAGGATAAAGTGTTGAAAAAGTTTCCAGGCGGAAAAAAACGTTTATCTGGGTGATCCCACTCAGAATAAATGAGCCTTTTCAAGTAATTTATAAACAGGAAAAGCATGTGTTGTTTAACCAGTTGCCGACCGCCGCACGCCGATGTACGTCGGCAGAGCGGCACGGGCAGGCAAAAGGGCTTACCTGTACGTCCTTGCCTGCCCGCAGGTGGGGGGTCCGATCGGACCCCCCCGGTGCCTGCGGCGGTTGGCAAATCTCCCCCGGCGATCGGTGGTGAGGGGGAGGCCATCCATTCGTGGCCCCCCCCCTCGCGATCGCTCCCAGCCAATGGGATCATTTCCCTGCCTCTGTATTGTACACAGAGGCAGAGGAAATTATGTCATCTCTCCTCGGCTCGGTATTTTCCGTTCCGGGCCGAGGAGAGAAGACATGTGAGTGAGTGCACAACACACACACAGTAGAACATGCCAGGCACACAAAACACCCCGATCGCCCCCAATCACCCCCCCCCCTGTCACAAACTGACACCAAGCAGGTTTTTTTTTTTCTGATTACTGCATGGTGTCAGTTTGTGACAGTTAGAAGTGGTAGGGCAGTGATTGTTAGCCCCCTGTAGGTCTAGGGTACCCCCCTAACAAAGTTTTAACCCCTTGATCACCCCGTCACCAGTGTCACTAAGCGATCATTTTTCTGATCGCTGTATTAGTGTCGCTGGTGACGCTAGTTAGGGAGGTAAATATTTAGGTTCGCCGTCAGCGTTTTATAGCGTCAGGGACCCCCATATACTACCTAATAAATGTTTTAACCCCTTGATTGCCCCCTAGTTAACCCTTTCACCACTGATCACCGTATAACCATTACGGGTGACGCTGGTTAGTTAGTTTATTTTCTATAGTGTCAGGGCACCCGCCGTTTATTACCGAATAAAGGTTTAGCCCCCTGATCCCCCGGCGGTGATATGCGTCGCCCCAGGCAGCGTCAGATTAGCGCCAGTACCGCTAACACCCACGCACGCAGCATACGCCTCCCTTAGTGGTATAGTATCTGAACGCATCAATATCTGATCCGATCAGATCTATACTAGCGTCCCCAGCAGTTTAGGGTTCCCAAAAACGCAGTGTTAGCGGGATCAGCCCAGATACCTGCTAGCACCTGCGTTTTTCCCCTCCGCCCGGCCCAGCCCAGCCCACCCAAGTGCAGTATCGATCGATCACTGTCACTTACAAAACACTAAACGCATAACTGCAGCGTTCAGAGTCAGGCCTGATCCCTGCGATCGCTAACAGTTTTCTTGGTAGCGTTTTGGTGAACTGGCAAGCACCAGCCCCAGGCAGTGTCAGGTTAGCGCCAGTACCGCTAACACCCACGCACGCACGCACCGTACACCTCCCTTAGGTGTATAGTATCTGAACGGATCAATATCTGATCAGATCTATACTGGCGTCCCCAGCAGTTTAGGGTTCCCAAAAACGCAGTGTTAGCGGGATCAGCCCAGATACCTGCTAGCACCTGCGTTTTGCCCCTCCACCCGGCCCAGGCCAGCCCACCCAAGTGCAGTATCGATCGATCACTGACACTTACAAAACACTAAACGCATAACTGCAGCGTTCGCAGAGTCAGGCCTGATCCCTGCGATCGCTAACACTTTTTTTGGTAGTGTTTTGGTGAACTGGCAAGCACCAGCGGCCTAGTACACCCCGCCCGGTCCTAGTCAAACCAGCACTGCAGTATCATTTGGTGACGTGGCGAGTCCCATAAGTGCAGTTCAAGCTGGTGAGGTGGCAAGCACAAGTAGTGTCCCGCTGCCACCAAAAAGACAAACACAGGCCCGTCGTGCCCATAATGCCCTTCCTGCTGCATTCGCCAATCCTAATTGGGAACCCACCTCTTCTGCAGCGCCCGTACTTCCCCCATTCACATCCCCAACCAAATGCAGTCAGCTGCATGAGAGGCATTTTCTTTATGTCCTCCCGAGTACCCCTACCCAACGAACCCCCCCAAAAAAGATGTCGTGTCTGCAGCAAGCGCGGATATAGGCGTGACACCCGCTATTATTGTCCCTCCTGACAATCCTGATCTTTGCATTGGTGAATGTTTTGAACGCTACCATTCACTAGTTGAGTATTAGCGTAGGGTACAGCATTCCACAGACTAGGCACACTTTCACAGGGTCTCCCAAGATGCCATCGCATTTTGAGAGACCCGAACCTGGAACCGGTTACAGTTATAAAAGTTACAGTTACAAAAAAAAAAGTGTAAAAAAAAAAAAAACCCATACAAAAATATAAAATAAAAAAAAATAGTTGTCGTTTTATTGTTCTCTCTCTCTATTGTTCTGCTCTTTTTTACTGTATTCTATTCTGTAATGTTTTATTGTTATTATGTTTTATCATGTTTGCTTTTCAGGTATGCAATTTTTTATACTTTACCGTTTACTGTGCTTTATTGTTAACCATTTTTTTGTCTTCGGGTACGCCATTCACGACTTTGAGTGGTTATACCAGAATGATGCCTGCAGGTTTAGGTATCATCTTGGTATCATTCTTTTCAGCCAGCGGTCGGCTTTCATGTAAAAGCAATATTAGCCTCTAGACTGCTTTTACAAGCCGTGGGAGGGAATGCCCCCCCCAACGTCTTCCGTGTTTTTCTCTGGCTCTCCTGTCTCAACAGGGAACCTGAAAATGCAGCCGGTGATTCAGCCAGCTGACCATAGAGCTGATCAGAGACCAGAGTGGCTCCAAACATCTCTATGGCCTAAAAAACCGGAAGCTACGAGCATTTTATGACTTACCGTATATACTCGAGTATAAGTCGTTCTGAGTATAAGTCGAGGCCCTAATTTACCACAAAAAATTGGGAAAAAATTATTGACCCAAGTATAAGACGAGGGAGAGAAATGCACAGCTACTGTAAGTGGAAAAGAGGGTCAACAATGCCCATTTGCATGCCTCACTGTGCCCACTTGCAGCCATAGGTCCCCTGAACTTCAAACTCGGTAGTTAAGGGTTCCTAGATGCCCCCTAGCTGCAGCAAAAATTTGGGGTCTCTGAACCCAAAGGGTCCCGAAATGACATTGCTGCAGATGGACACAGTTAACCAAATTTGGGGCTCCGTATTTTGGGGCCACTTAGTGCTAAGAACCCCAAATTTGGTGTGCAAACCCAGTGGAACTAGCAGCAAGTGGCCCCGAGATACAGGGCCCCAAAAATCAGTTCAGAAAATGTCAAGCACTTTTCTGCAGCAGAGAATGACATTTTCTGAACCGATTTTGGGGCCCCGTATCTCGGGGCCACTTAGAGCTAGGAACTTCAGCTTTGGATATGTTGTGGTACCAGTTCTACTGGGTTTGCACACCAAATTTGGGGTTCCTAGCATCAAGTGGCCCTGAGATACTAGGGCCCCAAAGTCGGTTCGGAAAATGACATTTTTTTGCTGCAGAAAAGTGCTTGACTCGAGTATAAGTCGAGGGGGCACTTTCAGCACAAAAAAACATGCTGAAAAATTCGACTTATACTAGAGTATATACGGTAGATTTCGCCGGATGTAAACAGCGCCATTGGGAAATTGGGAAAGCATTTTATCACACCGATCTTGGTGTGGTCAGATGCTTTGAGGGCAGAGGAGAAATCTAGGGTCTAATAGACCCCAATTTTTTCAAAAAAAGAGTACCTGTCACTACCTATTGCTATCATAGGGGATATTTACATTCCCTGAGATAACAATAAAAATGATTTAAAAAAAAAAAAAAAAAAATTAAAAGGAACAGTTTAAAAATAAGATAAAAAAAAAAAAATAATAATAATAATAATAAAGAAAAAAAAAAAGCACCCTGTCCCCCCTGCTTTCGCGCTAAGGCGAACGCAAGCGTCGGTCTGGCGTCAAATGTAAACAGCAATTGCACCATGCATGTGAGGTATCACCGCGAACGTCAGATCGAGGGCAGTAATTTTAGCAGTAGACCTCCTCTGTAAATCTAAAGTGGTAACCTGTAAAGGCTTTTAAAAATGTATTTAGTTTGTCGCCACTGCACGTTTGTGCGCAATTTTAAAGCATGTCATGTTTGGTATCCATGTACTCGGCCTAAGATCATCTTTTTTATTTCATCAAACATTTGGGCAATATAGTGTGTTTTAGTGCATTAAAATTTTAAAAAAAAGTGTGTTTTTTACCCAAAAAATGCGTTTGAAAAATCGCTGCGCAAATACTGTGTGAAAAAAAAAATGAAACACCCACCATTTTAATCTGTAGGGCAGTTGCTTTAAAAAAAATATATAATGTTTGGGGGTTCAAAGTAATTTTCTTGCAAAAAAAAAAATATTTTTTTATGTAATCAAAAAGTGTCAGAAAGGGCTTTGTCTTCAAGTGGTTAGAAGAGTGGGTGATGTGTGACATAAGCTTCTAAATGTTGTGCATAAAATGCCAGGACAGTTCAAAACCCCCCCAAATGACCCCATTTTGGAAAGTAGACACCCCAAGCTATTTGCTGAGAGGCATGTCGAGTCCATGGAATATTTTATATTGTGCCACAAGTTGCGGGAAAGAGACAATTTTTTTTTTTTTTTTGCGCAAAGTTGTCACTAAATGATATATTGCTCAAACATGCCATGGGAATATGTGAAATTACACCCCAAAATACATTCTGTTGCTTCTCCTGAGTACGGGGATACCACGTGTGGGACTTTTTGGGAGCCTAGCCGCGTACGGGACCCCGAAAACCAAGCACCGCCTTCAGGCTTTCTAAGGCCGTAAATTTTTGATTTCACTATTCACTGCCTATCACAGTTTCGGAGGCCATGGAATGCCCAGGTGGCAACCCCCCCCCCCCCCTCAAATGACCCCATTTTGGAAAGTAGACACCCCAAGCTATTTGCTGAGAGGTATAGTGAGTATTTTGCTGACCTCACTTTTTGTCACAAAGTTTTGAAAATTGAAAAAAGAAAAAAAATAAATAGTTTTTCTCGTCTTTAATTTTCAAAAACAAATGAGAGCTGCAAAATACTCACCATGCCTCTCAGCAAATAGCTTGGGGTGTCTACTTTCCAAAATGGGGTCATTTGGGGGGGGGTTTTATGCCATCTGGGCATTTTATGGCCTTCAAAACTGTGATAGGTAGTGAGGAGTAAAATCAAAAAATGTACGCCCTTAGAAATCCCGAAGGCAGTGATTGGTTTTCGGGGCCCCGTACGCGGCTAGGCTCCCAAAAAGTCCCACACATGTGGTATCCCCGTACTCAGGAGAAGCAGCTAAATGTATTTTGGGGTGCAATTCCACATATGCCCATGGCCTGTGTGAGCAATATATCATTTAGTGACAACTTTGTAATTTTTTTTGTCATTATTCAATCACTTGGGACAAAAAAAAATGAATATTCAATGGGCTCAACATGCCTCTCAGCAATTTCCTTGGGGTGTCTACTTTCCAAAATGGGGTCATTTGTGGGGGTTTTGTACTGCCCTGCCATTTTAGCACCTCAAGAAACGACATAGGCAGTCATAAATTAAAGGCTGTGTAAATTCCAGAAAATGTACCCTAGTTTGTAGGCGCTATAACTTTTGCGCAAACCAATAAATATACACTTGACATTTTTTTTACCAAAGACATGTGGCCGAATACATTTTGGCCTAAATGTATGACTAAAATTGAGTTTATTGGATTTTTAGTACAAAAAGTAGAAAATATCATTTTTTTTCAAAATTTTCGGTCTTTTTCCGTGTATAGCGCAAAAAATAAAAAAACAGCAGAGGTGATCAAATACCATCAAAAGAAAGCTCTATTTGTGGGAAGAAAAGGACGCAAATTTCGTTTGGGTACAGCATTGCATGACCGCGCAATTAGCAGTTAAAGCGACGCAGTGCCAAATTGTAAAAAGTGCTCTGGTCAGGAAGGGGGTAAATCCTTCCGGGGCTGAAGTGGTTAAGGAGGTTTTAGT
Organism: Lithobates septentrionalis; assembly: GCA_037952835.1. Lineage (NCBI taxonomy): Eukaryota > Metazoa > Chordata > Amphibia > Anura > Ranidae > Lithobates > Lithobates septentrionalis. The sequence goes on from JBBDGP010002835.1 coordinate 821,590, forward strand.
CTTGACCCCAAAGAAATAGAGGGTCTTTAAACTGATTCAGATACGGGTATTTTAAATGTGGAGCGGACCAAACGAGCAAGGATCTGTACTAAGACTTTCTCATCCTGAGAAACGAAGAGGGCCCTTCTCCACTTGATGCCTCAGAGAAGGAATCATCCGTCCCATCCCGATCCTCTGAAAGGGATTTTTCTCCCCTATCCCAGAGCTCCTCTGCTTGAGGGTCCTGGGTAACAGAGGAAGACCTAGTGCGATTTCTTCCACTGAGTGAAGATGCAACTACAGCCATTAATCCTTCCTCTAGACCATTAATGGCTGAGGAAAAAAACCTCCTGTGTAATGTATACAGGGGCTGAAGTGCAAAAAGCAGGTGTAGCCCCTGACCCCAAAGGCTCTCCCTGGCTAGCCGTCCCTGGCCCCTGAGGGGGGGGGGGGGGGGAGTGCTTCCGAAAAGGGGGTCCTCAGAACCTGAACGAGAATCCCTAGAGTCTCTGGTTCTTGGGGTATGTGAACCTCTTCTAACTATAGTGCAAAGCAATAAGGAGGAGGTATCACAAAATTAACACTAACTGCTGAGCGATGTAGTCTGGCAAAAGCCTTGCTACCGAATGCCCAGTCTGGTGTTTCTTAGTAAATGCTGCCTAGGAGAATGCCTGTGTCCCACCTTACATGCGACCGTCAGCTCTGTGTCCCTCCAAGGCTTTGTGCACCTGTACAGTGTGCCTTTAATAGCCTGCAATGTGGGTGTCTGAGCACACTGGATGCTGTGCCGACACCCCACGCCCCCCCCCTTTTGTCTTTCGAAAAAACGAGCGCTTCCTGTGCTAGCTGACCCTTCCGGAACCAACATGGAGGAAGGCTGGGGGAGGAAAGAGAGGCAGGTAGTGATGGGCCTCCACCTGCGGCCTCCCCCTAGCCTGGGGGGAATATCCCAGAGGAGAAAACCCCCCATCCCATCCTACCTGGAGCCGGCCGGAGGAGCTTGTGCAACGTCGAACACTGAGACAGACATCAGCATGAGAAGGTATGTGCTCTTGGCAGCCCCCGGTGGTCACAATAGGCATAGCATGCATTTACCTTAAAGGAGAAAACCTACTAGAATTAAAAAATTCTGTGGAATCTCCCCTTACCTTATCCAGCCGCAGGGTTCTGTTTATACAGACCCAATCTTCACCTCTCACGGTGGGCTCCGTTTGAAAAAAACGTCAGAGACTGGGGCCCCCTATGAATACGGGGATCCACAGTTCTGGCCCTGTAAAGCACCCAGCCAGAAATAAGGTGTTAAAGACCCTTTTCTGATATGCGGGGTCCAGCTCTCTAAAAAAAAAAAAAAAAAAAAAAAAGCGTTACAGGTAAAACCTCGTTTCTTCGGACACGAGGCCTGGGTACCATCCAATTGGGCCATGAAAAGACACTTTGAATGGATCCGGTTCGCCTGGCTTGCCCCAGTATAGGATATTTCCTTTGGAGCTTCAGCACATGACATCTTTACACGTCCAACACCTAAGACACTGGCGTAAAAACTGAGGTATGTCTCGGAGGGGAGGGATTATATAGGGGGTTGAACTTTCTGTTTAGGGTGTGACCAGTGTCCAATACCTAGGGATACCTATATAACCCATCAGTTATTACTGTGGCTCTGTGTCCCGTGATGTTCGAGAAAGAAATTTGATTTTTGTTGCAGGGGATGCCTGAAATCTGACTTGTATCTTAGGCAGACATCTGGGAAAATTGGTGAGCCAGTCACGCAAGCAGGAAATTATGTTTCTGGCGAGTGGTCAGTACACATTCTGTGTATAGAACAACTCCATGTAGCCATATTGCATTGCATTTATAGAAAATTTCAATTGGAAAGGTAATTTTTAATAACATTCAAATACAATATGACTTGTATCGCAATTGTGCACGCTAAGTTATAATAATTTTTTTCTTTATTTGCTATTTTTTTCCCCCCACGGAAGTGGCGTTACCCTTTATCGGACACACTAAAGAACCTCGCATCCAGAATACTTTATATAAGAAAACTAATTTTGTATACTTAATAGCACTAAAATCAATAGCATATCATGGTTACAATGAAACCTTAGTGCTCACCTATATCTGCTGCCTGGTCTATCAGAGTTTGCACTATTGCTACCTGAACACGCAGCTTCTTTTCTGTGCTTGCAGAAATCTTGTCACTGTCCCCTGTCTGTAGAAGGTTAGGAGCAAATATCACAGCCAGATTACTGCTGTCCATTCTGTTGGTGTCAGATCTGCAGGGCATATTAATCTATAATAAGTAAATATGTACACCATTTGTATTTTTGATAAGCAAGTCTACCCATGGTGAAATTCTTACCTCATAGACACATTTTGCAGAAAGTTAAAAAAGTAACGCAAGATAGGAACTGTCCGTTCAGGCATTAGGCTGGATATCAGTATGGTTGTAGAGGCCTTATCCTCATTACTGCCCAATTGCTGGGCCTTGATCAGCACATCCTGGAGATCTGCAGGAAGAATGGGTTCTGGTAGCTCTCGAAAAAACTGCTTGAGGATGCCAGCCACATCACAGGGAAGAGTATCCGAGAGGTCATTATCTCCTCCATCAAGCTTAGTCTATGAAAAGCAAAAGACAAAAATCCACAGAAATTAGTGCATGAAGAACATAAAACACTGAAGTTTGCATGATTCCAAATTAACTACTCAGTGCTCCAAACATTAGCACAGCATGTACCTTCCACCGTGGTGAACATTTTCAAATCAGTTAACAATTGGAACCTAAGCAATTACTGGGAACATTTGTTCAATTAAAATTGACCTAAAGCCCCCTAGATCATCTAAAGCTCTGTGCATGACCACTACCCTCCACGATATGAAACTGCTTTTTTTGGCCATTTTATTTTTAAACACTTTAGTCCTGGTCCAAACCACCCGCCTAGGCAAGAATGACTTATCCCTGCTGCCTCACCCTCCTGGGTTTCCACTTCACATTTCAGGAGGCTGCAGGAGTAGGGAATAACTATGGCCAGTGGGTGAAACTGTGGTCATCGGAGGCCAGCTGCCTGAATCTGGAGGAGGCAACAAGCTTGCAATGCCTGAGAATGACTGAGGATGACTAAGATGGCGTTGCAGGACCTGGGCTGCTACAACTGCCCAGCAGAACGATGCTACATCTGCTGGGGAGCTGAGTATCTCAATCCAGGGCAACGCTGCATGACAGGTAAGTGTAGGGAAAAAAAATAAAATAAACATAAAAGAGGAGCGACTGAAGTTCCTCTTTAGGATATGCAACAACATAGAAATAGGTAGTAAATGTAAAGAGGAAATAAACGCATTGACTTTAAATTTTACCTTTAGCAGTTTCTGTCGCACAACAGATCCAGACTTCCTAAAAAGCCCTTCAGTGTCAGCATGGCTCTCCAAGTACTTACAAACATCAGCAAGGAACCTGAAATATATAAGTACCATCAGACTTGTGTTTTTCCTCCAAGAGCGGAAAAAAAAAAAAAAAAAAAAGGGAAGGGGGAAGAAAAATACAAAACATAAATAAGGCAATTTCTGGTGGATCACGTACTAAAACCCTTTTACATTAATGGCCTTCATAATTAAAATATTTATTCTATAAAGGAATGGGTTCATGCAAAATGTGTTTAAGCAGTAAAAGAAACTACACTCCGAACTCTTCAAAACCACATTATCAAACAAAATAAACTCACACCTCTCAATGGAACAAACACTCAACTCCCTAAACAAGGTATTACTACAAACAGCAGACTCAGTGGCGCCAAAACGCAGAACACCCATCCGCAATAAAAACTCGAGATGGTTTAATGCCACGCTCACCCTACTCAAGCAAGAACGTAGAAGAGCTGAAAGAGCATGGAGAAGAAATCCAACCAAGGAAAACCGTACCAACTACAAAGAACTTACTGTGAAATACCACAAGGCAATCTTCAAAGCCAAAAAAGAACATTTCTCGGACACCATCTCAACTGCCCTAAACCGTCCGCGGGAACTTTTCAAATTAGTCACTCAGTCAATGAACCTGACATGCTTAGAGCCCCCAGCAAACGATACTCAAGAATTCTGCAACGAATTATCAGATTACTTCATCGACAAAATCGACAACATCCGGAAATCAATTCATCAGAAAAGAACAACCAACCTCACTCAACCAAAGCAAAAATAGGATTTTTTAAAACAGCTTACCTGTAAAATCCTTTTCTTTCGAAGGACATCACGGGACACAGAGCCACAGTAATTACTGATGGGTTACATAGGTATCACTGGTGATTGGACACTGGCACACGCTATCAGGAAGTTCAACCCCCTATACCTAAACCTCTTGTGTAATATATACAGGGGCTGAAGTGCCAGAAGCAGGTGTAGCCCCTGACCCCGATGGCTCTCCCTCGCTAGCCGTCCCTGGCCCATCTTTAGGGGGGGGGGGGAGGATGCTGCCGACAGGGGGCCCTCAGAATCTGAACGAGATCCCCTCGTGTCTCTGGTTCCTGGGGTGCTTGAACCTCTTCTACCCATAGTGCAAAGCAACAAGGTGTGAGGTATACAAATGAACACTGCCTGCTGAGCGATGTAGTCTGGCTAAAAGCTTTGCTACCCAATGCTCAGTCTGGTGTTACTTCAGTAAATGCTGCCTAGGAGAATGCCTGTGTCCCACCTTACATGCGACCGTCAGCTCTGTGTCTCTCAGAGGGCTGTGTGCACCTGTACAGAGTGCCTCTAATAGCCTGCAGCTGGCCTGAGTGGGCATCTAAGCACCTGTGCTGACGTCCCGCCCGCCCCCCCCCCCCCGAGTTTTGAAAAAAATGAGCGCTTCCCGACTCTCCTGTCATGCTTCTGGAGGAAGGCTGGGGGAGGAGGGAGAGAGGCTGGTAGCAAGATCTGCCTGAACGGCTATATTCAGAGATGGTGGCCATTAGGCCGCAGAGCCCGGGTGGTATAACCACTTTCTAGACCCCTGTGGCCCCTCTCTAGCCTGGGGGGGGGGGGGGGGGACATTCAAACATGAGAAATCCCCCCTTCCATCTTACCTTTTTGCAGCCGGCCTGAGACGCTGGGACATGAACAGCGATGGAAAAACACTGAGACAGACAGTCAGCATGTGAAGGTTTGTGCTCTTGGCAGCCCCCGGTGGTCACAATAGGCATAGCATGCATTTACCTTAAAGGAGAAAAGCCACTAGAACTCAAAAATTCTGTGGAATCTCCTCTTGCCTTATCCAGCTGCAGGGTGCTGTTTACACAGACCCAATCTTCACCTCTCACGGTGGGCTCCGTTTGAAAAAACCGTCAGAGACTGGGGCCCCCTACGAATAGGGGGATCCAACAGTTCTGGGACCGTAAAGCACCTCGCCAGAAATTAGGAAGTTTAAAGCCCAATCTGATCTGCGGGGTCCAGCTCTCTAAAAAGAGAAGCGTTACGGCTAAAAACCTTGTTTCTTCGGACACGAGGCCCGGGTACCATTCAATTCGGCCATGAAAAGACACTTTGAATGGATCCGGTTCGCCTGGCTTGCCCCAGTATAGGATCTTAGGATATTCCCTTTGGAGCTCAGCACAGGACATCTTTACACGTCCATCACCTAAGACACTGGCGTAAAAACTGAGGTATCCCTGCAAGGGGGAGGGATTATATAGGGGGTTGAACTTCCTGATAGGGTGTGCCAGTGTCCAATCACCAGTGATACCTATATAACCCATCAGTAATTACTGTGGCTCTGTGTCCCGTGATGTTCGAGAAAGAAAAGAGGATATTGACACGAACATCACACAACCACCGAATTTTTCTTTGTCCCCAATCACCACTGACATGACTATAAACCAGGGCTCGACAAAACCCGGGCGCCAGGTCGCATTTGCGACTAGAATTAGCGACCTGGCGCCTGGGGCAGCACAGCTGGGGGTGTCCTGTCTCTGTGCGGACATAGACCCCCCCCGTGCGATCGCGTCGGGCCGCGCCGGCCGGTAATTGAGGCCCCGGCTTTGCGGCCTTCTTCGGTAGTTCTGGAGTCCTTCTGAAATCTGGCGCCATCTTGTGGTGGCCGTTGGTATTGCAACCAGCAATGCTAATGCAATGCTAATGCGAAATACCTGCCTGTTTTCACTGCCCATCTCCTTCCCAAAGTGGAGAAGAGAAGGAAGTGAATGTGGGGATAGCCTTTTTTTTTTTTTTCGTAATAGATTTTATTTATTTATATTTATATAAAAACTGTTTATTTATTTTTTTTCCTAATTAAAATTAATTTATTTGTTATCTCCCTGCTTGGCCCCTTTCACACGGGCTGTCTGATCAGGTTCGCCTGTCTGTTTTTCAGGCGGACCTGATCGGACCCTTAGAGCCCTTTCACACCGAGCCGCGGGGGGCGTTGGCGGTAAAGCGGCGCTATTTTTAGCGCTGCTTTACCGTAGTTTTAGTGACGCTATTCGGGCCTCTAGCGGGGCGGTCTTTTTCTGTGTAAATTTAAGATTAGTTATTTTTTTATATTGAAAATAAAGCTTTGTCGGTCGTTTAAAAAAACCTGGCTCCTAACTTTTTTAGCTGGCTCCTAGATTCCAAGCAAATTTGTCAAGCCCTGCTATAAACATCATCAGAAGCCTTCGAGACAGCACATCACCAAACGACATCATTCCCACAAAACTCCTGAAAGAATGTTCTGACATCTTGGCCCCTACTCTTACACACCTCATAAATCAATCATTCAAAGAGGGGACTGTACCAACCTCCCTCAAGCAAGGCATCGTCAAACCCCTGCTGAAGAAACCCAATCTCGACCCTAAGGACCCTAACTGCCGCAGACCGATAAGCCTCAACACCATCTCCAAGATTATGGAGAAAGCAGTAGTACAGCAGCTACAACGCCACCTGGACACACACCAACTCCTGGACCCTCTGCAATCAGGCTTTCGCCCGGGCCATGGCACAGAAACAGCACTCCTCAAAATATGGGACGACGCCCTTGAAGCAGCAGATGACGGAGAATCAAGTCTCCTGGTACTGTTAAACCTCAGCGCAGCATTTGATACAGTGGACCACAATACTTTACTTGTCCGCCTCTCAGAAGTGGCAGGAGCTACAGGACCTGCTCTAAAATGGCTTGCATCCTTCCTAGAGAATCGCTCTCAGATAGTGAAACTAGGAACATTCACCTCGGAAACTCGGGCAATCTCCTGTGGAGTTCCTCAGGGCTCACCCCTGTCACCAGTGCTATTTAACATCTACATCCGCCCACTTCTCAATATCATCAGGAAATCGGACCTCTGCTTCCACTCATACGCTGATGACACCCAACTCTACTTTCGCATCACCGGACAAAAAAAACAACATCAACAATTAGAGGAATGCCTCACTTTAATAGATGACTGGATGACCATCAGCTCCCTCAAACTTAACGGTTCAAAAACAGAACTTCTTTTCCTACACGCTAACAAAAATTCCAAAATTAAGACTCCATGGACACCTCCCACCATCCTCGGACAGACCATCTCTCCAAGCATCAAAGCCAAGAGTCTCGGAGTCATCTTTGACTCAGGAATGACAATGGATGCACAAATAGGATCAGTTGTGAGTGGATCCCACCATCTCCTCCGCCTCCTACGTAGACTCATCCCCTTCATCCCAGAAGAAGGCAAAGCGGCAGTTGTGGGAACAATCATCATTTCCCGACTCGACTACGCAAATTGGCTCTAACGTAGGACTACCCCAATATCAGCTTGCGCGCCTACAACTCATCCAAAACACGGCGGCAAGACTTAACAGGAAAAAAACCCTGGGAATCTATTTCACCATCCCTAAAGTGCCTACACTGGCTAACCGTAAAGAATCGGATCAAATTCAAGACCCTCTGCCTCACCCACAAATGCATACAAGGAAACGCTCCGCTATATCTCCAGGAGAAAATAAAACACTACACACCTAATCGTAGTCTTCGATCAGCTAACCAAAACCTCCTCATCATTCCCAAATACCGCTACAAAGCAAAGGGAGAACGAAGATTCGCAGTCCAAGGACCTCGACTATGGAATGCTCTTCCGACCCACATCCGCATGGAAGAAAACCATCAGGCCTTCAGGAAAAAACTAAAGACCTTCCTTTTCTAAGAAGCTGGCAACAGAGAACGCATTCTAGCGCCTTGAGGCGATTCAGTTGGCATTCGCAGCGCTCTACAAAATCTTTCATTCATTCATTCATAAACCCAAAAACAAACATATTGCAGTTTGCTTAGATGTGGTGGCTGCATTTGTTTTCTTTTTACCTAGTGATCCAGCCAGTAGGTGTGTTTTTCAAAAGAACAAACCCTCTTGCAGATATATCAGTTACTGGGATGAGAGAAACCATTTAACCATGGCAGGGGTGCTTACAATGATCAGCTTTTAGTTACTGTGAATAAAACCTTTATCCCAAAAAGGAAAAAAAAAAAAATCTGTTTGTTGTAATGGTTTATAAAGTGTTAGCTGGAGTGCGGCTTCGATTTGTTAGTGTATTTAAATCTGCTAGTGCACTCAAAACTCCCACCCATGGTGCGTTTCCTACCAGTTAAAAAAAAAAAAATGAATGCAGCCTCCACATCGAATGATTGGTAAGCTGCATTATATTTTTGGTTGTGGGTTTAATACCGCTTTAAGAATATCAAATTTTAGCATCCCACTTTACTAAAAAAGCTGTCTGCTGAAATAAGGGCTGCTACATGCCAGATGCAGTCCAGTGCGTGTTTAAAACTTCATTAAAGACATGCATGCACAGTGTTTGTGTTTTCCAATGGCCCTAGTTCACACCAGTGCAATCAAAAATAGAAACTGCTGCATCTTTTCTCTGTATGGAATGCACCAAAAAAGGCACATTATCCTGAGATTTAAATAAAGAAAAACCCTACATTGAAAAACATCAAACACGCATTTGGAACACAGAAATTGTGGTGTGAACCAGCTAGGGATCGATCCATTAAATCGGTAAGGCCGATTATTGTGGGCCAATATCAGCATTTTTCGAAACATTGGTATCGGTCACAAACTAGACCGATATTTCGATATATCTTTTTGGGGCCCAGAAGCCTGCAGACAGTGCGAAGGGGTGCGCGGGAAACGCACACAACATCATTACACCTCCGCGCACTGGGCCTAAGCCTTCCTCTCCTTTTCCTTGACACTCGGGCGGACACGCCAACCGGCCAGCCACCCACAGCAAGGTGCCCACCTCGTTCATCACACCATGGTGCACTGCAGACAGAGATGTCAGTTTTGAAATCTGTGTGTTTTTCTCCCATCAGTTTTCATGTGAAGAACTTAAAGTTTAATTTTAATAAACATTAACATGTTCAGTTTATACCAGATTTGTGCATAAAATTGGTATATCTTTGAAAAGTTTAAAATGTTCAAAATATCGGCAAAAAATATCGGCAGGAGAGGTGGCAGAAAGATCGGTATCGTATTGGCACCGAAAAAAACAATATTGTTTGATCCCTAGAACCAGCCCTTAATGCAGACAACTAAGGTGTCTAGATACCAGCAGCAGCTTTTAGTTCCCTTGAAAAAGCCCAGTCCAGAGTGGCAGCATATTTGCATACAGTAGGCGTGAAGGGGTTAACGTGAGTTGCTATATTTTTTACAGGGTGGATTTGATTTAAATCACTAGTAAAATAGCTTGATTTAACTCATAATTTTTAAAGAGCAACTGTCATCTGTCCCGCAGCGGTTCCTCCTCTGACCCGCTGTTGATTCACTTTAATGGGACGGCTGGTGATGCAGCAGTGACACAACAAGGCAAGTGGATCCCCGCTAACAGGCGCTGCCATGATGACTCTAAAATGACAGGTACTCTTTAAAATGTAGGGTCTTACTCCTGCTGGTAGTTAGAATCTTTAATATTAGCAAACAAAATTAAGGTTTCCCATTTAGAATAATAAGCTGTCAGGTTAGTAAATATCAGAACCAATTCAATCAGTTTGTAGTGTACATAGATTTGCAAAACAATGGGATAAAGGAATTTTCCTGAACTTTGTTTTATCTCATAGTTACTGTGAAATTGGGTGAATGCATCAATGCAATGCATGGTGTTATCTCATCTTGCAGAGCTTGGATTCATTGAATGAGTTTACTAAAAATGTAAATATTGCAGAATATACAGCCTCATGCTACATAACTAACCCCATTTCATGCTGAATAAACAAAATTATAAATGTATCATAAATTTAAAAAAAAAAAAAAAAAACACTATCTTTTTACTCCAAAAGCATGTTATTAAAATAAATGTGATAAAAATCAAACAAAATCGATTTACTGTAAATAAAAAAAAATGTAAAAAAAAAAAAATCATTGATTTATATGCACCCTGATTCTTAATAAACTGACCATTACTACATTAGATGGCGCTTCCCTTTCTATACTGGGTTCACACACAGGAGCGGTGGGGGAAAATTGCATGCGATTCTTTGCAGTGCGATTTGCTCCCATTCATTTTGTATGGACGCAAATCGCACCACAAAGTATTGGTTTCTGTATCACTTTCACAAGTACTTGTGAAAATACTTGGCATCGACACAGTCAGTGAAAAAAAACAAAAAAAAAAAACTAAACAGTACAGATCTCATGTATTTATACTCACGTTGGAATGTTCCCATACTCTGGAATAAACAAATGTGGCAAGGAATGAATAGGTACTCCAAAGATTTTACCCTAAAAGAAAAAAAATAAAATAAGAAAAACAATTATGCTTGATAAAACAGAAATTTCAAAAGCAGACATAGATATGAATATGCATACCTAATGCACAAACAAGCATGTTTCTCATAAAAAAACAAAAACAAAAAAAAAATGGATAGGTTCACATCTCTGGTAACAGCAGCAAAAGGTTGGGCACTTCATGATTTCTCCCAGATGAAAGCAAAAAAAGTGTTCTGGTGTTTTACCATTACCCAATGGAAAAAAAAACCCACTGGATTATACAATGGCCACATGTGAATGAGTATTGCTGGCAAAATACACCCAGATCTGTAATGCGAGAGGCAGTTATTGTCTATTCTTCAAAATATCAAAAATCACAGACAGTAGCATAAATTCTTCCTTCCTACTCAAACTTTTTTTGGTAAAATTCAAAAACTTTTATTCCTTTTTTTTTTTTAATTATTGCACATCTTAAAATTTTGTGTTTAAATCAAAATTCAAGCAGAAATCCAGCCAAACCTCTAGTTTAAATTTTCAATAGAACTCATGGGGGTTAATAGCTTTCAGGTGTCTATTGCTTTTAGAGTTCCTATTAAGGGGGTTTGCTCCCACGTCTTGTCCCAATGACCATCTGTCACAGGACATCCCCCCCCCCCCCCCCCAGAAAACCCACTGTATGGTTGGTGTTCTGATTAGTCGGCCAACACTAAAGACTGGACAATACATAAATTAATTACAGATGGACACATTCGTTTAGAAATAATCAGTAGCCAGTCCTGTAAGCAGTTTATGAGACAACCCCATCACTACATAGTTGAAGGTAAATCTAAAAGGAAGTTGAACAAAAGTTGTATATTGTGCATCCAGCTGTATCAATACATATTAAACAGTCTGCACTAAATGTACAAAAATGCAGCTTAGAGTGATAACAGGAACAGGATATGAGCTAATAAACAATGGTCAGTTGTAGATGCAAGTCTAGAGCCGGATCACATTTCCTGCATGTAGTAGCATTGTTAGCAGTCTTACAACACGTGGAAGCACATCTCCTCATGCCCCAATATCACTAAATACGGAGTTGAGCAATCTGCAACACAAATGGAGATCCAGCTATCCATTACTGGGTTTGAATATAGTAAAAAGTGTCCATAGATGTGGAATGTTTGTCAGATTTCAATTGCTTCAGAGGTGGATCATATCTATAATGAACACCAACAAAACACACCAGATCTCCCTGGCTGACTGGTCTCTGAAGATGTTGCAGCCAGCCATATACTGTAGTTTGAGCCAATTATTATTTTCCATTTCTCCTGCCAGGTAAACCAGCATCAGGACTATAGACCAATTATGCTCCCTCTCTCAGTGCGAAGGTATCAGTGGAGGACGATGTTTTTGGCACAGATAGTTCCAGTGCTTGGCAAGTCCCTACTTTTAGAGGTTTAAAAGGTTTAGGATAAATCAGTCACTCCCAGGTCACAAAAGAATCTTCTAAAGATTAACAAAATAACACGTCATTAGTCGATGCCGCTCTCTGCAACATATAGGATCTGCTAACCACCAGGTTTAAATACAACTCCAGTTTTATTATATTTATTAATTATGTAACCCAGCATGGAAACATTAAAAAATGCAGCTTTTGCTACAGTATTTGCCTCCTCTCCAGCAGATTGGCCACTCTGAGGTCTAGTGCTGACCTTTTTCTGAATTTAATAAAGTGCAGCCAAAGAGGCTAGACAGTAATGCTTGCCATACACTATACACTCTGATTGTAACAAAACTATGTAATAGGAGTATACACCTAAATAATCATTTAGATTTGTATCCAGTCAGGCAGGCCCTTGTCCTACATAGTTAACCACTTCCGGACCGCTGACTGTATATATACGTCATTTTTTTGAAGATGGATATCTCGGTAACGGCAGCAGCTGCTGCCACAACCGAGGTATCCATCTTTTCAGTGAGCGGTTCCGTACATGATAATGGTGGTCTCTGCGGCGGGTTCGCCACGAGATCACTGTTATCGGCGGCGGGAGAGGTGCCACCCCCCCTCCCGCCGCTCTCCCGCACCCTCCGCCGCTTACCGGAGCCGTCGGTAGCGGCGGAGGCGATCGGGTCCTGTCACTTCCTCGGTATGGAGACGAGTGAGGCTAAGATGGCCCCCACCCGTCTCCATACCATGTGACGGCCGGAGCGACGTCATTACGACGGCTCCGCCCACGTCTCTTAAAAGGCACAATTATTTTTGTGTCATTTTTTTAAACGACTTTTTTTTTTTTTGCATTTTAGTCTAAATATGAGATCTGAGGACTTTTTGACCCCAGATCTCATATTTAAGAGCACCTGTCATGCTTTTTTCTATTACAAGGGATGTTTACATTCCTTGTAATAGGAATAAAAGTGATCCAAATTTTTTTTTTTTTTAAAACAGTGAAAAAATAAATAAAATAAAGTAAAATAAATAATAATTAAAAAAATTTTTTTTTTAAAGCGCCCTGTCCCGACGGCAGAAGCGAACGCATACGTGAGTAGCGCCCGCATATGAAAACGGTGGTCAAACCACACATGTGAGGTATCGCCGCGACCGGTAGAGTGAGAGCAATAATTCTAGCCCTAGACCTCCTCTGTAACGCAAAACATGCAATCTGTAGAATTTTTTTAACGTCGCCTATGGAGATTTTTAAGGGTAAAAGTTTGACGCTATTCCACGAGCGGGCGCAATTTTGAAGCGTGACATGATGGGTATCAATTTACTTGGCGTAACATTATATTTCACAATATAAAAAAAATTGGGCTAACTTTACTGTTGTCTTATTTTTTTTTTCAAAAAAGTGAATTTTTTCCAAAAAAAGTGCGCTTAGAAGACCGCTGCGCAAATACGGTGCAAAAAAAAGTATTGCAATGACTGCCATTTTATTCTCTAGGGTGTTAGAAAACAATATATAATGTTTGGGGGTTCTAAGTAATTTTCTAGCAAAAAAACCTGTTTTAAACATGTAAACACCTAAAATCCAAAACGAGGCTGGTCTTAACCACTTCAGCCCCGGAAGGATTTACCCCCTTCCTGACCAGAGCACTTTTTACAATTCGGCACTGCGTCGCTTTAACTGCTAATTGCGCGGTCATGCAATGCTCTACCCAAACGAAATTTGCGTCCTTTTCTTCCCACAAATAGAGCTTTCTTTTGATGGTATTTGATCACCTCTGCCGTTTTTATTTTTTGCGCTATAAACGGAAAAAGACCGAAAATTTTGAAAAAAAATGATATTTTCTACTTTTTGTTATAAAAAAAATCCAATAAACTAAATTTTAGTCATACATTTAGGCCAAAATGTATTCGGCCACATGTCTTTGGTAAAAAAAAAGTCAATAAGCGTATATTTATTGGTTTGCGCAAAAGTTATAGCGTCTACAAACTAGGGTACATTTTCTGGACTTTACACAGCTTTTAGTTTATGACTGCCTATGTCATTTCTTGAGGTGCTAAAATGGCAGGGCAGTACCAAACCCCCCCAAATGACCCCATTTTGGAAAGTAGACACCCCAAGGAAATTGCTGAGAGGCATGTTGAGCCCATTGAATATTTTTTTTTTTTTCCCAAGTGATTGAATAATGACACAAAAAAAAAAAAAAAAAAAAAAAAATTTACAAAAAGTTGTCACTAAATGATATATTGCTCACACAGGCCATGGGCATATGTGGAATTGCACCCCAAAATACATTCAGCTGCTTCTCCCGAGTACGGGGATACCACATGTGTGGCACTTTTTGGGAGCCTAGCCGCGTACGGGGCCCCGAAAACCCAGCACCACCTTCAGGATTTCTAAGGGCATACATTTTTGATTTTACTCCTCACTACCTATCACAGTTTTGAAGGCCATAAAATGCCAAGATGGCACAAACCCCCCCAAATGACCCCATTTTGGAAAGTAGACACCCCAAGCTATTTGCTGAGAGGCATGGTGAGTATTTTGCAGCTCTCATTTGTTTTTGAAAATGAAGAAAGACCAGAAAAAAAAATTTTTTTTTTCTTTTTTCAATTTTCAAAACTTTGTGACAAAAAGTGAGGTCTGCAAAATACTCACTATACCTCTCAGCAAATAGCTTGGGGTGTCTACTTTCCAAAATTGGGTCATTTGGGGGGGGGGGGTTTGTGCCACCTGGGCATTCCATGGCCTCCAAAACTGTGATAGGCAGTGAAGAGTGAAATCAAAAATTTACGGCCTTAGAAAGCCTGAAGGCGGTGCTTGGTTTTCGGGGTCCCGTACGCGGCTAGGCTCCCAAAAAGTCTCACACGTGTGGTATCCCCGCACTCAGGAGAAGCAACAGAATGTATTTTGGGGTGTAATTTCACATATCCCATGGCATGTTTGAGCAATATATCATTTAGTGACAACTTTGTGCAAAAAAAAAAAAAAAAATTTGTCTCTTTCCCGCTACTTGTGTCACAATATAAAATATTCCATGGACTCGACATGACTCTCAGCAAATAGCTTGGGGTGTCTACTTTCCAAAATGGGGTCATTTGGGGGGGGTTTGAACTGTCCTGGCATTTTATGCACAACATTTAGAAGCTTATGTCACACATCACCCACTCTTCTAACCACTTGAAGACAAAGCCCTTTCTGACACTTTTTGATTACATGAAAAAATTATTTTTTTTTGCAAGAAAATTACTTTGAACTAGAGGTCGACCGATATGGGTTTTTCTCTGGCCGATGCCGATGACGATATTTAGAAATTGCGGTGGCCGATGGCCGATATATGATGCCGATTTTTTTTTTTTTTTTTTTTTTTTCTTTTTTTCTTTTTTTTTTCCCCTTCATCTCATAAAATCTAACAGTTAGACCCCTTTCACACTGGGGCATTTTTTTAGGTGCTTTTGGGCTAAAAATAGCGCCTGTAAAGTGCCAGTAAAATGGCTCCCCTGCAGTCTCAGTGTGATATCCCGAGTGCTTTCACACTGAGGCGATGCGCTGGCAGGATGTAAAAAAAAGTCCTGCAAGCAGCATCTTTGCAGCGGTGTATACCGCTGCTCCACCACTCCTGCCCATTGAAATGAATGCGCACCGCTGCCGAAGCACCTGCATAGCGTTTTGGCAGCAGCACTTCAGGGGCGCATTTAACCCCTTCCTCGGCCGCTAGCTGGGTTATAAGCGCCCCGCTAGCAGCCGAATAGCGCCGCTAAAATGACGGTAAAGCGCCGCTAAAACTAACAGCGTTTTACCGTCAACGCATGCCCGCTCCAGTGTGAAAGCAATCTTAAGTAATAAGTGATACAGAAAAATTTTTACATTTAAACATTTATTGAACAAAACAGATCTCCAATCAGTTCACTTGTATGTATAATTTAGATTAAAAAAATAACTATATCTTAAATATTAAATACACAAAAACAGGTAATCAAAACTTTTGGACGAAAAAAAAAAATGGGCTAACTTTACTGTTTATTTTTCTTTTTAAATTAGTGTATTTTAAAAAAAAAATTGCGTTTGAAAGACCGCTGCGCAAATACCGTGTGACATAAAATATTGCAACAACCGCTATTTTATTCCCTAGGGTCTCTGCTAAAAAAAATATATATAATGTTTGGGGGTTCCAATTGATTTTCTAGCAGAAAATACAGGATTTTTACTTGTAAGCAACAAATGTCAAAAAAGATTTAGTCTTTAAATGGTTAAACTGAGAAATTCTCCACGGAGTTCAGTCTATTGATAAAAAGAACCTGAAAGAGATACAAATGTATCTTCTTATCTGACTTGGCAGGCTGCCCAGAGGAGGAGAGAAGACAAACTTTAAACAGCTTGCAATTGACTTCTATTACAGAAGTCATTTGCAAGTCCCGCTGAAGTTATAATCGGCTTTTTTTATCAGCACAATCGGCCGATGCCGATTAAGTAAAAAAAGCCAAATATCGGCCGATTTATCGGCCGGCCGATATATCGGTCGACCTCTACTTTGAACCCCCAAACATTATATATTATTTTAAAGCAAATGCCCTACAGATTAAAATGGTGGGTGTTTCATTTTTTTTTTTCACACAGTATTTGCGCAGCGATTTTCAAACGCATTTTTTGGGGAAAAAACACACTTTTTTAAATTTTAATGCACTAAAACACACTATATTGCCCAAATGTTTGATGGAATAAAAAAGATGATCTTAGGCCGAGTACATGGATACCAAACATGACATGCTTTAAAATTGCGCACAAACGTGCAGTGGCAACAAAATTAATACATTTTTAAAAGCCTTTAAAAGCCTTTACAGGTTACCACTTTAGATTTACAGAGGAGGTCTACTGCTAAAATTACTGCCCTCGATCTGACCTTCGCGGTGATACCTCACATGCATGGTGCAATTGCTGTTTACATTTGACGCCAGACCGCCGCTTGCGTTCGCCTTAGCGCGAGAGCAGGGGGGACAGGGGTGCTTTTTATTTATTTTTTTTTCTTTATTATTTTTTTGCTTTTTTATCTTATTTTTAAACTGTTCCTTTCATTTTTTTTTTTTAAATCATTTTTATTGTTATCTCAGGGAATGTAAATATCCCCTATGATAGCAATTGGTAGTGACAGGTAGAGGTCGACCGATATATCGGCCGGCCGATAAATCGGCCGATATTTGGCTTTTTTTACTTAATCGGCATCGGCCGATTGTGCTGATAAAAAAAGCCGATTATAACTTCAGCGGGACTTGCAAATGACTTCTGTAATAGAAGTCAATTGCAAGCTGTTTAAAGTTTGTCTTCTCTCCTCCTCTGGGCAGCCTGCCAAGTCAGATAAGAAGATACATTTGTATCTCTTTCAGGTTCTTTTTATCAATAGACTGAACTCCGTGGAGAATTTCTCAGTTTAACCATTTAAAGACTAAATCTTTTTTGACATTTGTTGCTTACAAGTAAAAATCCTGTATTTTCTGCTAGAAAATCAATTGGAACCCCCAAACATTATATATATTTTTTTTAGCAGAGACCCTAGGGAATAAAATAGCGGTTGTTGCAATATTTTATGTCACACGGTATTTGCGCAGCGGTCTTTCAAACGCAATTTTTTTTTTAAAATACACTAATTTAAAAAGAAAAATAAACAGTAAAGTTAGCCCATTTTTTTTTTTCGTCCAAAAGTTTTGATTACCTGTTTTTGTGTATTTAATATTTAAGATATAGTTATTTTTTTAATCTAAATTATACATACAAGTGAACTGATTGGAGATCTGTTTTGTTCAATAAATGTTTAAATGTAAAAATTTTTCTGTATCACTTATTACTTAAGATTGCTTTCACACTGGAGCGGGCATGCGTTGACGGTAAAACGCTGTTAGTTTTAGCGGCGCTTTACCGTCATTTTAGCGGCGCTATTCGGCTGCTAGCGGGGCGCTTATAACCCAGCTAGCGGCCGAGGAAGGGGTTAAATGCGCCCCTGAAGTGCTGCTGCC
Organism: Lithobates septentrionalis; assembly: GCA_037952835.1. Lineage (NCBI taxonomy): Eukaryota > Metazoa > Chordata > Amphibia > Anura > Ranidae > Lithobates > Lithobates septentrionalis. Next base: position 839,677 of record JBBDGP010002835.1, read on the forward strand.
AAAACGCTATGCAGGTGCTTCGGCAGCGGTGCGCATTCATTTCAATGGGCAGGAGTGGTGGAGCAGCGGTATACACCGCTGCAAAGATGCTGCTTGCAGGACTTTTTTTTACATCCTGCCAGCGCATCGCCTCAGTGTGAAAGCACTCGGGATATCACACTGAGACTGCAGGGGAGCCATTTTACTGGCACTTTACAGGCGCTATTTTTAGCCCAAAAGCACCTAAAAAAATGCCCCAGTGTGAAAGGGGTCTAACTGTTAGATTTTATGAGATGAAGGGGAAAAAAAAAAGAAAAAAAGAAAAAAAAAAAAAAAAAAAAAAAATCGGCATCATATATCGGCCATCGGCCACCGCAATTTCTAAATATCGTCATCGGCATCGGCCAGAGAAAAACCCATATCGGTCGACCTCTAGTGACAGGTACTCTTTTTTGAAAAAATTGGGGTCTATTAGACCCTAGATCTCTCCTCTGCCCTCAAAGCATCTGACCACACCAAGATCGGTGTGATAAAATGCTTCCCCAATGGCGCTATTTACATCCGGCGAAATCTAAGTCATAAAATGCTCGTAGCTTCTGGTTTCTTAGGCCATAGAGATGTTTGGAGCCACTCTGGTCTCTGATCAGCTCTATGGTCAGCTGGCTGAATCACCGGCTGCATTCTCAGGTTCCCTGTTGAGACAGGAGAGCCAGAGAAAAACACGGAAGACGGTGGGGGGGGGGGCATTCCCTCCCACTGCTTGTAAAAGCAGTCTAGAGGCTAATTAGCCGCTAGGATTGCTTTTACATGAAAGCCGACCGCTGGCTAAAAAGAATGATACCAAGATGATACCTAAACCTGCAGGCATCATTCTGGTATAACCACTCAAAGTCGTGAATGGCGTACCTGAAGACAAAAAAATGGTTAACAATAAAGCACAGTAAACGGTAAAGTATAAAAAATTGCATACCTGAAAAGCAAACATGATAAAACATAATAACAATAAAACATTGCAGAATAGAATACAGTAAGAAAGAGCAGAACAATAGAGAGAGAATAGAGAGAGAGAGAGAGAGAGAGAGAACAATAAAACGACAACTATTTTTTTTTTATTTTTACACTTTTTTTTTGTAACTAACTTTTATAACTGTAACCGGTTCCAGGTTCGGGTCTCTCAAAATGCGATGGCATCTTGGGAGACCCTGTGAAAGTGTGCCTAGTCTGTGCAATGCTGTACCCTACGCTAATACTCAACTAGTGCATGGTAGCGTTCAAAACATTCACCAATGCAAAGACCAGGATTGTCAGGACAGGAGGGACAATAATAGTGGGTGTCACGTCTATATCCGCGCTAGCTGCAGACACAACATCTTTTTTGGGGGGGTTCGTTAGGTAGGGGTACTCGGGAGGATATATAAATGCCTCTCATGCAGCCGACTGCATTTGGTTGGGGATGTGAATGGGGGAAGTACGGGCGCTGCAGAAGCGGTGGGTTCCCAATTAGGATTGGCGAATGCAGCAGGAAGGGCACTATGGGCACGACGGGCCTGTGTTTGTCTTTTTGGTGGCAGCGGGACACTACTTGTGCTTGCCACCTCACCAGCTTGAACTGCACTTATGGGACTCGCCACGTCACCAAGTGTTACTGCAGTGCTGGTTTGACTACGACCGGGGTGTACTAGGCCGCTGGTGCTTGCCAGTTCACCAAAACGCTACAAAAAAAAAGTGACAGTGATCGATCGATACTGCACTTGGGTGGGCTGGACTGGGCTGGGCCGGGCGGAGGGGCAAAACGCAGGTGCTAGCAGGTATCTGGGCTGATCCCGCTAACACTGCGTTTTTGGGAACCCTAAACTGCTGGGGACGCTAGTATAGATCTGATCGGATCAGATATTGATGCGTTCAGATACTATACCACTAAAGGGAGGTGTACGGTGCGTGTACGGTGCGTGCGTGGGTGTTCGAGGTACTGGCGCTAATCTGACGCTGCCTAGGGCAACGCATATCACCGCCGAGCGATCAGGGGGCTAAACCTTTTTTCGGTAATAAACGGCGGGTGCCCTGACACTATAAAAAATAAAGGAACTAACCAGCGTCACCCGTAACGGTTATACGGTGATCAGTGGTGAAAGGGTTAACTAGGGGGCCATCAAGGGGTTAAAACATTTATTAGATAGTATATGGGGGTCCCTGTCGCTATTAAAACACTGACGGCGAACCTAAATATTTACGTCCTTAACTAGCGTCACCAGCGACACTAATACAGCGATCAGAAAAATGATCGCTTAGCGACACTGGCGACAGGGGGTGATCAAGGGGTTAAAACTTTATTAGGGGGGGTAAGGGGGGTACCCTAGACCTACAGGGGGCTAAACCTTTATTCGGTAATAAACGGCGGGTGCCCTGACACTATAAAAAATAAAAACGAACTAACCAGCGTCACCCGTAACGGTTATACGGTGATCAGTGGTGAAAGGGTTAACTAGGGGGCAATCAAGGGGTTAAAACATTTATTATTAGGTAGTATATGGGGGTCCCTGTCGCTATAAAACGCTGACGGTGAACCTAAATATTTACGTCCCTAACTAGCGTCACCAGCGACACTAATACAGCGATCAGAAAAATGATCGCTTAGCGACACTGGTGAGGGGGGTGATCAAGGGGTTAAAACTTTATTAGGGGGGGTTAGGGGGGTACCCTAGACCTACAGGGGGGTAACACTCACTGTCCTACCACTGCCAACTGTCACAAACTGACACTATGCAGTAATCAGGAAAAAAAAAAAAAAAAAAAAACACCTGCTTGGTTTCAGTTTGTGACAGGGGGGGGGGTGATCGGGGGTATAATGTATGCCTGGCATGTTCTACTGTGTGTGTGTGTGTTTGGTGCACTTACATGTCATCTCTCCTCGGCGCTGGAACGGAAACTGCCGAGCCGAGGAGAGATGACATCACATCCTCTGCCTCTGTGTACTATACAGAGGCAGGGGATGTTTCTCATTGGCTGGGAGCGATCGCGAGGGGGGGGGGGGGGGGCACGATCGGATGGTCTCCCCCTCGTCTCTCATCGCTCCCAACCAAATGCCGACCGCAACTGGCACCGGGGGGGTCCGATCGGACCCCCCACCCGCGGGAAGGCAATCACGTTTCAGGTACGTGATTTTGCCTGCCCGTGCCGCTCTGCTCACGTATATAGGCGTGAGGCGGTCGGCAAGTGGTTAATGGCAGATCTAAAAGGAGATTGTACAATCAGACTATACAAGTATGGTCACCTTAAAGTGGATGTAAACACAAAAAAATTCTCAATTAAGCATTGTACAGTATAAGATTTCATGTCATCTGTGCCCAGTCTTGCCATGAAGAGTTAATCCAGCTCTGAGCAGTCCTCATCTTTTTTCAGTGAGATAAATGGAGAAATAGGAGTTCATTTCTCTCCCTTGCTGGGAGTGACAGGTGATTTACATATCTCATGCAGGAGCCCCAGACATTCAGTCTACTTCAGATCCCCTCCTCCTTTCTTCTCTAGCTCTCTCAGGATTGGCTGCTCTATACCTCAGCATGATTGGGCATGCTGAAGTCATGGTGACTTTTCTGGGTTTTGACTGGATGTTAGTAATCATAGCAGAAGTTCGGTGTAAGAAATACACAGGAGAAAATGCATGTTGACAAGGGGAGAGTAGAGGTGGGCGGGGAGTCTACTGACATCACGACTCCACCCACCGAGCTCCAGACAACAGACCCACCCACAGAATCTGCAGTTTTTCGGGTCTCATAACCAACACAGGGGAGACATTTGACAGGTAAGGATACATGTAGGAGGCATGTATATCCTTATAGATAACCCCTATAGCAGTAGTTTAGAAAGGATGAGGGTTGGTTTACAGCCACTAAGACAGAATGGAACAGTTAGTGGCTGTACCTAAACGCTGACCTTTCCCCTTCATAAGTGACCAGAAAACCAGATGTGCTAATAAGACTGTCATACGACCAGCACAATTTAAGGGCTCAACCTTATCGTCCCCAATTATTACTTCAGGAGGATGAGTTCACACTATGAACTGCAAGTGAATTGCATTGCATCCCTGTTCAACTTTAATGCACACCAAAGTCGTCCAATGCACCAATTTTGGAAGTGCACTGCAACTGGATTGCATGGTACTTTTGTACCATACGATCCGGTGTGGGCAAACGCACTGTTTGCAACCTGCATTTGGGGTGTCCTTAACCACTTCCCATCCCGCGTATAGTAATACGATGACCTCAAGGTGGCTCTCTCATCCTGGGCGGCTGTCATATGACGTCCTCAGCTTCCCGGCCGTCTAGGGGGAGAGCATCCGCCACATCAATTGGGAGCCAATGCTCGTGCCGGCGGCCCCGATGTCAACCGGGCGCCCGCGATTGCTTGTCACAGAGCAGGGACGTGGATCTGTGTGTGTAAACACACAGATCCACGTCTTGTCAGGGGAGAGGAGACTGATCGTGTGTTCCCTGTATATAGGAACACCGATCGGTCACCCCCCCTCCGCAGTTATAGTGTTAAACCCTTCCCTGCCAGTGACATTTATACAGTAATCAGTGCATATTTATAGCACTGATCGCTGTATAATTGTCAATGGTCCCAAAATAGTGTCCAATTTTTCCACCGTAATATCACAGTCCTGATAAAAATCACAGATCGCCATTACTAGCAAGAAAAAAATAAAAATGCCATAAATCTATCCCCTATCTTGTAGGCGCTATAACTTTTGTGCAAACCAATTAATATACGCTTATTGCGATTTTTTTACCAAAAATATTTAGAAGAACACCACATATCGGCCAAACGGCCAAACTGAGTTAGAAATTTGTTTTTTTTTTTAAATTGGGATATTTATTATAGCAAAAAGTAAAAAAATTGTGTTTTTTTGAAAATTTTTTTTTTTTTGTTTATAGCACAAAAAATAAAGACTGCAGAGGTGATCAAATACCACTAGAGCTACACGATTCTGGCTAAAATGACAATCACGATTTTTTTGCTTAAAAGATAGATCAGGATTCTCTCACGATTCTCGTGGCGTTTTCGTTTTATTCATTGAAGTGTATTTTTTCCCAAAAGATTGCGTTTGAAAGACCGCTGAGCAAATACAGTGTGACATAAAATATTGTAGCAATTGCCATTGTATTCCCTAGGGTCTCTGCTAAAATAGTTTAGGTGCAGTGAAAAATCTGGACAGCTGCACTCCGGATTGGAATAATGAAAGTAAAATCTTCTTTATTGAAAAAATGACGATTTAAAATCCGTACATTGCTCTGTTGGAATGATGCAGCATAATGGCTAATGCGTTTCACGCTCCCATAGAGCGCTTACTCATAGCTGGTTTGTACAACAATGATAGCCACTTATATACACATTATGCGTCTCACACATGACCCCATATTGATTGTATAACTGAACAGCTGATCGTTGGGTTGGATGGGATCTTGACTTAGAGTTAATTGGGTGTGTATTCTATGGTGGAATCTTTATTGAAGACGTAAATGTGTGGACAAAGTGTTCATATAAACAATACAAAAATATCTATGGATAAAAAGTTTATATTGCTTTAAAAATCTTTTGAAGAAGGAAGGTTAGGGAAGTATAGAATTTCCTTTCTTTCCACGAGACTGAGATAGGTGCTAAAACTAACGTATAGACGTATAAGCGTATGAACCATCATGTAGATAGATGGATGCAGGTATACACTGACACCCAATGCAGATCACAAGGGCAGTGCGATTTGAATGCAGTGCAGGAAACGTGCATGGATCTTGGGTTCCTGCACAGCATTAGTGTGAACCTAGGTTTACAGTGTAGGAAGTGGAAATCCATTTTAAAATATGCAATATAATATCTTTGAAACAGCAAAACAAGAGTTGAGAAAATTTGGCTGCACTGAATTATGGGACATATAGCTGGCCAAGATACCTTGTTCACTGCGCCCGAATTTTCAAGTCTGGACCTGAACCACTACTGAGTCAAGTTTTGAACTGTACACAACATTCCACCGAGCTGCAGATCTAAAAATGATGAACAAAGGGCAAAGGATTTCTTCCAAAAATCTAACGGCTGAGTATATCTTGTTGCGAGTAAGGCCTCATACACACGGTTTGATTGTTGTACGACCGAGCGTCTGATTTTTGTCAAAAGCACATGTGCAGGATTTTGTCTAGAATACTAACTATCCGCAAATTGTTATTTGACAAACATTAACGTAGTGACGTACTATGATGGTATAAAGAGGAAGTTAATTTCTCAAGCGCCACCCTTTGGGCCCCTTCTGCTAATTTCGTGTTCGTAGAAGTTTGGCGAGCGTCGATTCGCGATTTTCAGACCGTACAAAAAAAAAAAAAAAAAAAAAGCCTTTAAAATACGTTTTAAGAACTACATCAGTATCATCAGCAAAGCAGCTTCATTATTATCCCATTATTAGAGCATTTCGACATTTCATCAATTGCCACGTCACGAATGTTAATTCTAGATTACGAACAGTAGTTCACAAGACCAAACTCTTCCCAGTCGTTCCTCGATTCCGAGCATGCGTGTTTGTACTTTCGACTTTTGTGCAACGATTTCTGTACTGACCATCTGAAAATCAGACATTGAGTTCAAATCCGACAAAAAAATGTTATAGCCTGCACATCCAGCTTCTGACAAAAAAGTCAAAACGAAAGCACCGTACTAACGATTCGAAAAACCGCAGACAGCTCCTCTTATGAATTTTCCCTTCTGATTTTCGAATCGTGTATACGAGGCCCAAGGTTAAGAAATGTACACATAAAAAAGGCAAAGTGAGGCACATTAGATTCACCAGCCACTCCAGTAGATATAATGCTGCGATTAGAGAATGATGCAACAAGCTGATCTGCACTAATAATAAATGTAAATAAACTAAATTGTTTAATTCTATTTGTATTATCCTATGAGCAAGTGATCATTTCCACCAGAAGGTTCACTGAATATTTCCAAACACCGTTCCTCTCAAATACTGGCCAAATGTCACTTCACCTAACAATTGAATGGGAAGGGGGTGACAAAAAAAAGGAATAAAAAAAATAAATAAAACAGAAAAATGGTGACAAAATTATTAAAACCTTTATAAAAAACGCACACCTGTGAGCCAATCCCTACAAAAGCATTTTTTTTTATTTTGCATTATTTTTCAGAAAAAAAAAAAAATTCTATGCACAAATTTGCATGAACAACATGCCAAAATGGATAGCACAAATATATGTACTGTAGTTCTGATGTCCTCTCACGGCCAACAAACATACTGGTGAGTTCAATGCACCTCTCTGAGCACCGATATACTCTGTAATGGAAGGGTGCCATGGTCATGTCCTGCTCAAATCACCACATTCTGTCAACGGCCTAGGGGAGAGGGAAGGGGGTCAATAATGGAAACTACCACTTCTGTGTATGTATAAGAGCCATATCCGCAGAGAGCAATACTATCCAGCATAAAGAATGCAGGGATTTTAATGGACACAGCAGCAACCTGGCTAATGCATATACCCCATTCGGATACACACAGGAAAAAGAAAAAGAAAAAAAAGGAAAATGTTGTCTGGAGTTCTGCTTTAGGTAGGGAAGGACCAGAACCCCTGTCATGTAGAGATGCACCGAAATTTCGGCTGCCGAAACATATCGGCCGAACATGGTGTTTTCAGCGTTTTGCAGATAAAGAAAAAGATGCCGATAATCACGTTGAAAACGCACGGATGCAGTGTGAAGACATATACAGAATTTAAAAGGGATGCATAATAAATATAAATATATATATATATATATATATATATATATATATATATATATATATATTTATTATGCATCCCTTTTAAATTCTGTATATGTCTTACATTTTTGGTTTTGGATTTCATTTTGCTTTAAAGTGTTAGTTCATCTTTTCAGAAAAAAATGAAAAAGGTGAATGAACACCCTCTCCCCATATATATATATTTTTTTTTTTTAACTGCCGTCTTCAGTTTTTTGCCAAGGGCATCCTGCATTTTCGGTACCCAAATTTCCCAGTCGGAGCACCTCTACGGTCCAGTTTTTACAGCCATATCCCTGCCAGGTAGATTTAAAGTAGAAGTATTTTGTCCTGATAAACTTTCCCACTAAAAACAGAAAGGGATGTGAAATCCAAACTATTATAGGGCGTACACACGGTCGGACTTTGTTCGGACATTCCGACAACAAAATCCTAGGATTTTTTCCGACGGATGTTCGCTCAAACTTGCCTTGCATACACACGGTCACACAAAGTTGTCGGAAAATTCGATCATTCTGAACACGGTGACGTAAAACACGTACGTCGGGACTATAAACGGGGCAGTAGCCAATAGCTTTCATCCCTTTATTTATTCTGAGCATGCGTGGCACTTTGTGCGTCAAATTTGTCTACACACTATCGGAAATTCCAACAACGGATTTTGTTGTCGGAAAATTTTATAGCCTGCTCTCAAACTTTGTGTGTCGGAAAATCCGATGGAAAATGTGTGATGGAGCCCACACACGGTCGGAATTTCCGACAACACGCTCCGATCGGACATTTTCCATCGGAAAATCCGACCGTGTGTACGGGGCATTAGAATCGTCACCAGAACAAGAGGGGAAGGTAAATCTTTACCAGTCTAAAGGGAGAAATTTCTCTACACTTGATGTTGCCTTTCTAGGCCAGGAAGTAAAAGAAAATCTCAAGAAATGGACAGCAAACAAGCTGAGTTTACAACTTCCTTACGCTACAAAAAAAAAAAAGTGCACAGTAGTGAGAATAAAACTACCTGTACTGTATGGCCCTTTTACCTAATTTAGGGCCTGTTCACACCTTTCTGTTTTCCTGCTGTAAAACATTTTACTGCACTTCAAGTAGAAATCCCATTCTCTCCTATGTGGCTGCTTCACATCTATCTGCTGCAGTTTAGTGCATTCCTAAAAGGGCCCATTCATACCTAGACGTGTATTTCCACATGTGTATTGGTGGTAATGGGCCCATAGTCTCAGTGTGTATATTTGATTGGTTGGACCTTTAGGGCTCATACTGATGGGGATAGGGATGGTTTGATTGTTATCCTGCATCTGGAATGCACGTCAGTAAAACCTTTTGATCTTCTGGCTCAACTCTACTCAAAATGTTATTACCACCACCACCCCCAACCCATCCTGCCAACTGGTAACGTTTTCTTTGCTGGTGAAGTCAGTTCTATTCACTGAAGTCCTCCACTGATGCCACTTCCACATTGGAGACTGCTAATCCAGCACTGTACCATAACTCTTAAAATCTCCTCTTTTTCCTTAGGCCCTTTTCACACGGGGCGGATCCGTTTGACGGACTCTACTTGCTCAGTGGGGATCGCTGAGTGATGGACAGAGTCTTGCTCTCCTCTATGGGGAGATCCAATGAAAATGGACCACATGTCCGTTTTTATCCGATCCCATCCTCCAGGCGGATGGAAAATAGGACCTCCATCCTTCTGGATTTGGTGGAGCGGATCGGATCGGATAGAACCAGATGTCAGCAGACATGTATCCGCCGCTCCATAGGGGTGAATGGGTGGTCCGATCAGGTCCACCTAAAAAACTGACAGGTGGAACTGATCGGACAGCCCGTGTAAAAGGGGCCTTAGGATTTCCAGGACAGATCAAAGTTACCCCAGTCAGTCGGAATGATCAAGTGCTGGCTCTGACCAATCAGAATGGCTCTGTCTTGAAAGCCCTACAGAAAGAAGATGATGAGCGATTTTTTAAATCCCCAGACCACTGTGCTGGCTGCATGGGGCAGCTCCTCACCTATGGAGGCAAGCAGAGTAGGGAACCTGGGGGTGGGGAGAGGGTGTTCATTCACCTTTTTCATTTTTTTCTGAAAAGATGAACTAACACTTTAAAGCAAAATGAAATCCAAAACCAAAAATGTAATATCTTGCAGCTTACCAATCATTAGATGTGGTGGCTGCATTCGTTTTCTTTAGGCTTTTTACCCGTTGGTTTTACCTGGTGATCTGGCCAGTAACACACCTCCTGTATTAGCGTGCCCCCCACTCTGGATGAATGCGCACAGAGGGGGGGGTGAGTGTACTAGCAGATTTAAATACAACAACAAATTGAGGCCAGGCTCCAGCTCACACTTTATAATCAGTTACAGCAGTTTTTTTTTTCTCATTTTGGGATAAAAGGTTTTACATGAATAAAAGCTGATCATTGTAAGCACCCCTGCCAGTGTTAAAGGGTAAGTTCACCTTTACAGAAAAATCTGTAACGTGAACTTACACAGGACCCCCCCGTCCCGTGACCTGGACCGTGGCAATCTCCCGTTCTGAGCCCCAGTATATCCATGTCAGGAGTCCAAGGCTAAGAAATCCCCCCGGCATCCACGCATCTTCTCCAAAGACATAGCTGACAGGAGGGGCTATGCAGCTGCTGATTGGTCGGCACTGCCATGTGACGGCGCTGACCAATTAGAATGCTCCGAAATGTCCCTCCTGACGAGGTATGTTTTGGACATTTAGCTCAGGGGACTTCTAAGCTTCGGACTCCTGATGCGGATATACCAGGGCTCAGAACGGCAGACTGCCGCGGTCCAGGTCAGCGGGACGGGGGGATGGCGAGGAGGGGGTCCTGTGTAAGTTCACCTTACAGATTTTTCTGTAAAGGTGAACTTACCCTTTAAATGTTTTTCTTAATCCCTGTAAACTGATCTATCGGGAAAAGAGCTTGCTCCTTTGGAAAACAACAGACTTACTGGCTAGATCCCCAGATGAAAATAGAAGAAAGTCTAAAAAAAGAAAAAACGAATGCAGCCATCACATTTAAGAATTGGTAAGCTGGAATAGAATGTTTGCTTTTGGGCTTAATACTGCTGTAAGGGCTCATTTATGCTGAAACTTAACTTTCAGTGTACAGTTACATATTCAGATTCCTTTATTAATCCCGAAGGGAAATTATTAAACTACAGTTACATTCAACAAAGACAAACACAAGATCACAATAACGAACAGAACAAGACACAATAACTTACATAACAGCAATTAGTACCAAATTCAACTAAATTAAATGTGCAATTACATTCCTTTGTAATGGAGTTTATTTTTTTACAACTTTGCATTTACATGCTTTTGTTCGATACTGTATGTTTATCTTTAACGCACATGAAAGCACTGCAATGGTATAAACTAGGCTTATTGGAAAACACGTTCATCTGGTGTAAACAAGCCCTAAAGGAGCTATACACACGGCATATCAGAGGCTGTGTTTGACCCACACTGCACTGCGTTTCTTTGAACACGTCCGATTGAGCTGTGTCTGAACTGCGGGCAACTTGAGTAAAATGCAGCCTTTTCTTGGCAAACACGGCTGGTTCTATTTGATTACAGCTGAATGTGTTCTCATGGAAAATGCATCAATTGACAGGATCGCCTGCTGACAAGCCCTGGACTGGAAGGCCCTGCAGAACAAGGACTGACAGAATAAAGCCTGGTAGACATGATGGGAATAGTGGACGAGCCACTTGCTCTACCCCTGGGCAGGCCTAACATTGTACATTCCGTAGGGGGGTTCTCCTGATAGCCCTCTTGAACCTTGGCCTGACCCATGTTACATATACACTGGTCGACCTCAGGTGCTGTTTTGTTTACTGTATTTATTTTTTGAGTTCTTTGAATCTTTGGATTTTCATATTGCCTATTCCCTAGGTATTTGATTGCTGGGAGTAATACCTCCACTTGTCTCCCTAGTGGAATGTACAGGCGGTCCCTAGTTACAAATGACTCCTACTTACAAACGGAGGGAGACAACAGGAAGTGAGAGCAAATCTACCCCTAGGAAGGGAAATTCACTCCTGTAATTCTGTGTACACACGAGCGGATTTTCTGTCAGAAAAATCTTGGATGGTTTTTCCAACGGAATTCCGCTCAAGCTTGCCTTGCATACACACAGTCACAGAAAAGTTCGCTGAACTTTCGACCGTCAAGACTGCAGTGACGTACAACACTATGACGAGCCAAGAAAATGAAGTTCAATGCCTCCGAGCATGTGTCAAATTGTTTCCGAGCATGCGTAGGAATTGCTACAGACGATCGCTTTTTCAGATAGGAACTTTTTCCGACCGAAAAATTGAGAACCTGCTCTCAATCTTTTGCTGGCTGGAATTCGGCCAGCAAAAGTCCGATTGAGCATACACACGGTCGCATTTTCCGATCAAAAGCTCTCATCGGTCTTTTGCTGCCCAAATTTCCGATCGTGTGTACGCGGCATAAGAGTTATTATGGCAAAAAGGTACTTCCACTGATGCTTTATCACCAAGGCTTGTTTCCACAACGACCCAACATTTTCAAAATGCAATTGTCATTGGGACAGAAAGCGAGGTAAAATCTTCTGAACAGGGGCACACACAGCAAAACAAATGTTATAGGGGTGGTAACCGTTCCCTATGCTATCCAAAAAGCTTAAAAATAATTTTTTTGGCTGGAGCTACACTTAAGAAATTGTACCTGTTCTGACTTACAAACAGATTCAACTAAAATCAAAGTTCCATCCAAAAATGGAACTTCTACTGATCGGATTCCTCCCCCCTCTCCGGTGTCACATTTTGGCACCTTTCAGGGGGGAGCATATACCTGTATAATCCAGGTATTTGCTCCCACTTCCGGGCATAGATCACTGCAGGCTCCACGGTGATTTACGCCATGTCCGCCCCCACTCACTGTCTTCTGGGAGACACACAGGTCCCAGAAGACATCAGGAACCAGTAAGGACGTGCAGCGTGACTCGCGCATGCGCATTAGGGAACCAGGCTGTGAAGCCACAAGGCTTCACTTCCTAATTCTCTTACCAAAGATGGCGGCACCTCCACCTGAGAGCTGAGGGACAGATCGGCTTTGGGTGAGGACATCGCGGGCGACCTGGACAGGTAAGTGTCCATATTTTAAAAAAGTCAACAGCTGCAGTATTTGTAGCTGCTGACTTTAAGAAAAATTTTTTGGCGGAACTCCGCTTTAAGAGCAAACCTACAGACCCCATCTTGTTTGTAAGCCGGGGACTGCCTGTATTATATTGGCACCCTAACTTTGTTATTATTTCCTTGGTTGTAGTATATACAGCAAGTCCCCTACATACGAACCATCGAGTTACGAACATGTGCTTGCAGTTTTTTTTTATTCAACCCGGAAGGCTGAAAAAAAAACCCCACACAACTCTGACAGATCGCTGTGCCAACAGAAGCAATGTTGGTGTAGTGGTCTCCCCAGTTGTGCTATTGTGTTCTGACAGGGGGAGCTCCCCCCCCACCAAAACACACTGACCAGTGCTTGCAGACAAAAGGCTGCTAACACTGAACTTTTCTGGACTTATGAACGGGCTCCCGGAACTGAACTTGTTTGCAAGTAGGGGACTTACTGTAATGGGCCTATTTGATAATAGTGCAGATGATCTGGTCTTATGATACCTGCCACTATTATACTGATGTCAGTAACTGTTCTCTTTTGTATGCAAACCTTTTAACTCAATGAAAACTCTGTGAAAATTCTCATAAGTTAGAAGACAACTTCCTGCAATGATGTATTGTATGCTTTCGTCTTGGTCACATGGTCTTGGTCACTTGATTTGTTATGGATTAAACGAAAATAGTTTGTGCCGTTATCATACGAGAACATTTTTTGTGCTTGTCCCTTTGGATAATTTCACATGAACTGGAACGTTCGGCTTTCGGAAAGCGGCGTACTAATGATCAGATTATTGCTGGGAGCAAGGCTATTAGCGCCTTGAGGCGATTCAGTTCGCATTTGCAGCGCTTTACAAATCATTCATTCATTATCGGGTGATCGCTCTGAAAACTAATTTTTCATTTGATTTTCTCATCGTGTGTACAAAGCATTGGTCTGCGTACAGTTACATGTAATCACCATAATCAGTCGCCCTCATACTCACGCTGTACGGTGTCGCAGACGACCCCTTCCCGCTCTCCGATCGTTGCTTGCTGTTCCAGTGTTTAATTTTGATGCCATACGAACGAAGATGCTGAATAACTGCCAGCCGGGCCAGGCTAGGATAGTCAGGGGATGGCTTCATCCTACACAGCTCTGTGATCAGACAGGAGGGTATAGACACCGGGGACCGACCGTGACACTCACCCTATACAGGCCCTGATCACCTACAGGAATACTCAGTCACTTCTTATACACAACACCTCAGTCATTACTCCCCATCACTCCTCACCTCCTATACAGGAATCCTCACCTCCTATGCCCACCGTACACGTCCTCCCGGTTCTCCTCCTAGAACAGAGCGGCCTAGGTATGTGTTGTCCCCCCGGTGCCGCTCCTCAGTGCCCCCTCCACACTCATATCACTACTTCTCCCCCCAGCACCGGCTCTAAGCCTCCGTTCACTGCCTCACCTTCCGTTCCCTCCTCACTTACATTGCCCTCTATTCCAGCCCCCCTCCGCCGCCTCGTCCCCTTTCACTCACTACACTCCGTTTCCTCCGTCCCGCTTTCCCCTGCTTCACTCTGATTGGTCGGCTCTAGTTCAAACCTCAGGCCCCCTGGTGTCCATAGAAACAGGGCTGCCCCAGTCGTTTGCCTGTTCCTGCAAAATAAAGGAGAGGGCGGCGCTTGAAGGTGAACGTTGCGTGTGTGGAAGTGTGTGAGGCGAGGCGTTGTGTACACAGGACGGCACAGACAGGACTCAGGAAACGGCCAGCAGAACACACACAAGTCCTATTGATGGGAGTATTCTGTTGTGTGAGGAGCTCATAAGCTGGGAGTGCAGCTTGTGTGTGAATGTTAGTGATGAGCGAATAAAACGAAAGGCAGAACCTTTTTTTTTTTTTTTTTTAAATATTTTTGGATAGCTTATCCACCTCAATACAGGGCACTTACACCCCTTCCTGCCCAGGCCAATTTTCAGCTTTCAGCGCTGTCACACTGAATGACAATTGCGCGGTCATGCTACACTGTAACCATGTGATATTTTCATTTTCTTCACACAAATAGAGCTTTCTTTTGGTGGTATTTGATCATACATTTTTGCTCTATAAACAAAAAAAGAGTGAAAATTTTGAAAAAAAAAAAGTTTTTCTTAGTTTCTGTCAGTAAATTTTGGAAATAAGTAATTTTTCTCCTTCACTGATGAGGAGGCACAAATATGCCGCACTTATGGGCACTGATTAGTGGGCACTGATGGGCAGCACTAATGGGCATTGATTGTGGGCACTCATTGCTGGCACTGTGGGGCTTTATTGTAATCAGGGCACTGATGATCAGTGTCCTGATTACATATCTAGATGTTGCCTGTGAGGAGATGCCACTGATCGGCTCTCCTCACCACACACTCTTGTCAGTGTGAGGCGAGGAGCGCCATTTACCAGCATCTCCATGTTTACATGTGACCGGTTGTGATTGGACACAGCCGATCACATGGTTAAAGAGCTTTACATAGATCAGGGTCGCACTGTGTCCTAGCAACATGGCACGGCCACAGTCGTGCAAGAGCGGCCGTTCTGGGATGACGTCGTCCCAGAACGAGAGCCGCCCCGCCATCAAAGGCGGGAGGTGTGGTTAAAGCGGAGCTACAGCCCCCCCCCCACACACACACGCACCAAAAAATGAAAAGTCAGCAGCTACAAATTCTGTAGCCGCTGACTTTTAATATTAGGACACTTACCTGTCCAGGGATCCCGCAATGAATCGTCTCTCATGTGCTGCCACCGCCATTTCTTGTAAGGGAAGTATCTGCGTATGTGCAAAGCGTGCTGTGCTTTGTGAATGGGCTGGCGGAGGTGGAAGGAGGAGGGGGGCCAAACTTCCAGGGGACCTTGCCAAGGCGACGTCTCAAAAGTGGGGATGGGTACCTGTCAAAAACAAGTACCTGCCCCCCCTAAAAGGTGCCAAATGTGGTAGCAGTGGGGAAGAGGAAGCAAACAAGCAGAGCTTCTCCTTTTGGGTGGAGCTCTGCTTTAAAGGGGAGCTTTAATCCCCCCCCCCCCCCAAAACTAATGAAAAGTCAGCAGCTACAAATCCTGCAATATAAGGACACTTACCTATCCAGCTTGGTCCTCACCCGGGCCGGTTCTTCATGGGTCTGTGGTAGAGGTCGACCGATATGGGTTTTTCTCTGGCCGATGCCGATATTTAGAAATCTCGGTGGCCGATATGTAATGCCGATTTTTTTGGGCCGATATATTAGGCCGATTTTTTTTTTTTTTTTTCCTTCATCTCATAAAATTTAACAGTTAGACCCCTTTCACACTGGGGCGTTTTCCAGGCGCTTTTGGGCTAAAAATAGCGCCTGTAAAGTGCCTGTAAAACGGCTCCCCTGCAGTCTCAGTGCGATATCCCAAGTGCTTTCACACTGAGGCGATGCGCTGGCAGGATGTTAAAAAAAAGTCCTGCAAGCAGCATCTTTGGAGCGGTGTATACCGCTCCTCCAACACTCCTGCCCATTGAAATGAATGCGCACCGCTGCCAAAGCGCCTGCAAAGCGTTTCGGCAGCGGCGCTTCAGGGGCGCATTCAACCCCTTCCTCGGCTGCTAGCTGGGTTATAAGCTCCCCGCTAGCAGCCGAATAGCGCCGCTAAAATGACGGTAAAGCGCAGCTAAAACTAGCAGCGTTTTACCGTCAACGCATGCCCACTGCAGTGTGAAAGCAACCTAAAGTGATACAGAAATTTTTTTACATTTAGGCCCCTTTCACACATGCGGACCGTATGTCCGTATTTCATCCATCCGTTTTCGGATGAAATACGAACATACATGCATCCCTATGGGATAGCGGGTGTCAGCGGATGTACATCCGCTAACACCCGATATCATCCGGCTCCGCTCTCGTCCGATTCTGTAGACGGAAGAAAATCCAATTTTTCTATCCGTCTGCAGAGCGGGTCGGATGAACACGGACAGACGGTCCATGTTCCTCCGATCCCCCATAGGGGAGAGCGGAGATATGACAGGGCGGTCCCTGCAGTGTGCGGGTCCCGCTCTGTCATCCGCCGGCTCAGCTGGGGAAAACGGAGCGATCCCCGCTGAGCAGCGGATGTTCACGGGGCGGATCAACACGGATCCGTCCCGTGTGAAAGGGCCTTAAACATTTATTAAACAAAACAAACCTCCAATCAGTTCACTTGTATGTAGAATTTAGATAAAAAAAAAATATATATAAAAAAAACTATATCTTAAAAATAAATACACAAAAACAGGTAATCAAAACTTTTGGACGAAAAAAAATGGGCTAACTTTACTGCTTAGTTTTTTTTAAATTTATTAGTGTATTTTTTTTTTTTTAATTGCGTTTGAAAGACCGCTGCGCAAATACCGTGTGACATAAAATATTGCAACAAGAGCTATTTTATTCCCTAGGGTCTCTGCTAAAAAAAAATATATAATGTTTGGGGGTTCTAAGTGATTTTCTAGCAGAAAATACTGGATTTTTACTTGTAAGCAACAAGTGTCAGAAAAGATTTAGTCTTTAAATGGTTAAACTGAGAACTTCTACACAGGGCACTCAGCTCATTCATAAGTGTAAACATTGTATCAATTCAGGTTCTTTTTATCAGATTTGGCAGGTTGCCCAGAGAGGGGAGAAGAAGACTACAGGCAACTTGTATTGACTTCAGAAGTCATTTACAAGTCGCGCTGAGTTATATCGGCCTTTTTTATCAGCACAATCGGCCGATGCCGATTAAGAAAAAAACACCAAATATCGGCCGATATATCGGCCGGCCGATATATCGGTCGACCTCTAGTCTGTGGGTCCCTAGCACCAGCAGGTGAAGGGGGGAGGTGAACTTCTGCGTGGATTACCTAGGCACTCCAGGGAATCCGTTTTCTCAGCAGGGATCGCTCCATTGATCCCCGCTGAGCAGGCAGATGACAGGTCCGTCTCCGCTCACTGTGCAGGGAAGGACCTGTCAGAGCCCTGCTGTTCTCTATGGGAAGAGCAGATGAAAACGGACAGCATGTCCATTTTCATCCGATCCGCTGGACAGATGGCTAACGTATCGCTATCCGTCTGTTATTTAGCAGATCTTGTTAGTTTGGATGGCAGGCGGGTGTCAGCGGACACATCTCCACTGACATCTGTCTGCCCATACAAGTCAATGGGTGGCCCGCTCAGATCCGCCTGAAAGACGGACAGGCGGATCTTTGCGGGCCCATCGTGTGAAAGGGGCCTTAGGGTGAAGTGTCGCTTTACATTGGTAGTAAACCACACCTTTAAAAAAGAAAAAAAAAAGCCCTGCAAGGCAATGTTATAATGTGCTAGTATGCACATTATGAAATACTTTAGAACGAAGCCCTCCAGCAGCACACTGTCACAGCTGACAGGGCTTCCATCTTCACCCAATCTTTCTTCCGGGTTCAAGTGCTCCGGCCTTCTGATTGGCTGAGCTGCAATGATGTCACTCCCGGGGCACAGAGGCATGGGTATGCTGTCCTTTCAGAGCACATGCGCGGTGACGTCACCAGCTGCATGCAGTGTGAATATCTCCTAGATAGTGCAAGTTTAGGAGTTAATGTACCTACAGGTCAAGGTCTTTTCACACAGGCTGTCTGATCAGGTCCGCCCGTCAGTTTTTCAGGTAGACCTGATTGGACCCTACAGTCTCCTCTATGGAGGAACGGATGTCAACGGACACTTGTCTGCTGACACCCGCCGCCATCCGATCTGATCCTGCCTGCAAAAACCAGACGGATAGCGGTCCTATTATCCATTCGTCTGGTGAAAAGGATCGGATGGAAACAGACAGGCAGTCAGTTTCCATCCAATTTCCCCATAGAGGAGATCGGGACTGTGTCCATGTCTGCTCTGCACAGCGGAGCAGACAGGACCTCTCATTCGTGAAAAATATATATACTAAATATATACGCTCGCGCTAATGGTGTATCAAAAAAGGAAAAAAAAAAGATTGCAGCTGCTATACACAAAGTGGTAATCACTTGAAAAACATATAGAAATAAATATAGCGCTCGCAAACACAATAAGTGAAAATTTGTTAACTAAAAAGAAAGTCCAAAATACAATAAGTGAAAATAAAGTCCAAATAAGGTGACTGAAGGTGCTCCAATCCAAAGTGAAGGAAATATAAGGTGCTTCAGAGAAATTCAGGTGTGCAACACCCCCTCATGTATCCCCACTCAACAGATCACAACGACCCCCAGCTTTTCAGTCTGGTGGGTCATTAAAAGCTTGATAGAGAATCCTGGGATGGCAGATAAGGTGATATACCTTCAAGTCCAGAAATCCTTTAAAGAGTTTCTCAGCCAGAACACAGCAGGTACCCAGAAGTAAAAACAAAAGGAAACTGATAGTGAAGTACCATTAAAAAGGTTTTATTGAAAAAGGGAGTGGGTACTTACAAGTAAGATAAAACAAGCCTCAAAATGGAGCTGTGAGTGTAAAAACGCCGTTGCTGGCGTGCGTTCCACAGGACTGGAAGTGACGTCAGTGATACCGGAAATAGCGTCAACGTTTCGCTCTCCCACAGGGAGTCATTAAGGACCAGATCGTTGACGCTATTTCCGGTATCACTGACGTCACTTCTGGTCCTGTGGAACGTACGCCAGCAACAGCGTTTTTACACTCACAGCTCCATTTTGAGGCTTGTTTTATCTTGTAAGTACCCACTCCCTTTTTCAATAAAACTTTTTTAATGGTACTTCACTATCAGTTTCCTTTTGTTTTTACTTCTGGGTACCTGCTGTGTTCTGGCTGAGAAACTCTTTAAAGGATTTCCGGACCTGAAGGCATATCACCTTATCCGCCATTCCAGGATTCTCTATCAAGCTTTTAATGACCCACCAGACTGAAAAGCTGGGGGTCGTTGTGATCTGGTGAGTGGGGATACATGAGGGGGTGTTGCAGACCTGAATTTCTCTGAAGCACCTTACATTTCCTTCACTTTGGATTGGAGCACCTTCAGTCACCTTATTTGGATTTTATTTTCACTTATTGTATTTTGGACTTGCTTTTTGGTTAACAAATTTTCACTTATTGTGTTTGCGAGCGCTATATTTATCTTTATAGGACCTCTCATTCGTCTGCTCATCAGGGATCAGCAGAGCGATCCTCCGCTGAGCAAGTGAAGTCCATAACACAGAGGTGCCCGTGTGAAAGCCTTATAGGCTTACCTGTATGTACAAGTTAAAAATAAGACTTTACTACCACTTTAAGGGAGAGTTATGCCATCTATGTCCCATTTTGGAGATTTCCCTTCACTTCCTGTACAAATAAGGGAATCCCTTGTTGTCACCAGAATTAGTATCTCCAGTGGAAGCTTTCCCCTCTATTCCTATTTTGGTGGCAACTCAAAGTTTTGTCACGCCCCCTTAAAACGGAGGTTCACACAAAAATTGAACCTTCGCTTTTCGGAACCCTCCCCCCCACGGTGTCACATTTGGCACCTTTCAGGGGGGTGCAGATACCTGTCTAATACAGGTATTTGCACCCACTTCCGGGCATAGACTCCCACGGGATTCTATGCCTCTTCCTGTCCCGCCGCGCTGTCTGCTGGGACACACACGGGTCCCAGAGACAGCACGGACCATTCAGATTGTGCTGCGCGACTCGCGCATGCGCAGTGGGGAACCGGGAAGTGAAGCCGCAAGGCTTCATTTCCTGATTCCCATACCGAAGATGGCGGCGGCAGCATCCGAGGACCGAGGCACGGTCCGCCCTCGGGTGCCGACATCGCTGAACCCTGTGACAGGTCAGTGTCCATATTTTAAAAGTCAGCAACTGCAGTATTTGTAGCTGCTGACTTTTAATTTTTTTTTTTTTTCGCAGGACTCCCTCTTTAAACAAGAATTATACCCAAAAAAATGATTAGTTAAACCCACAAGTGCATTTTTTACCACTACTATTCCTTTATATTGGCTTTTGAAATTTACAAATGCAGCAATCTAGATATTGGATGAAAGGTTTAGCACTGGGAAACACTTTTTTAAAGATAGAAAGTGCATTTTATATATAACTATATGGATCAGACCAAAATGAGGGGCAAATGGGGAGGAAAGAGGGACAGAGGGACTTTATTCCAAATCAGGTACAGTCCCTCAAAATCAGGGACAGTTGGGAGCTATGCTCTCTGTTCTATCCTAAATTAAAAAAAAAAAAAAAAAAAGCTTTGCCTTCTGTGATGTTACACTGATGCGGTGCGGAAAACTGCAGCACAGTGTACCCGTGGGTTTCATGCAGGTTATCTGCGCTATGCCATAGACAAGGGATTTGGGGCTGCTAGGTCACCCGTGCCTCTGGGATACTAAGTACAGTAATTCTAATTTAATTCTGGGTGGTTTATTTCCACACTAGATCCTGAAAAACACCACTGAATATTTAGGGGAATCCAATCGGGGCATCCAGATCATTTAAAGTACTGTAGGTGAATGTGCCCACAAGTGAGATGGGTAGTTTACACCAGGACGTACACTGTGACCTAGATCTAGAGGGATAAGGTTGAGTGAAATAAAAACCTGCTAAAATCTCCCCTGTGGCATTTTTATTTTCTTGTTTTCTTTTTTCTTGTAAATAAAAAACATGTCATACTTAGGGGTTCACACTACCGCGACTTGGGATCCGACTTTAAGCCCTCAAGACGCCCCAAGTCGCCCCAGAAAGAGATTCACATTACAGTGAATGGGAGCGTCTTAATAGACACTACTGAAGTCACTCCGACTTCAGAGCGTACTCCCTGTACTACTTTGATCCGACTTCAGCCTATTGACTATCATTGAAGTCGGATCGCCGTCTCGCATGATCCGACTTCGGCATGGGACTTGTGCTTGAGGGGGAACTCCGCGCCAAATTTTAAATAAAAATCCGGCATGGGTTCCCCTTGGGTCTGGTATGGACCTTGAGGGGAACCCCCTACGTCGAAAAGACGGCGTGGGGGGTCCCCCCCAATCCATACCAGACCCTTATCCGAGCACGCAGCCCGGCCGGACAGGAATGGGGGTGGGGACGAGCGAGCGCCCCCCCCCCTCCTGAACCGTACCAGGCCGCATGCCCTCAACATGGGGGGTTGGTGCCTTGGGGGAGGGGGGCGCGCTGCGGCCCCCCCACCCCAAAGCACCTTGTCCCCATGTTGATGAGGACAAGGGCCTCTTCCCGACAACCCTGGCCGTTGGTTGTCGGGGTGTGCGGGCGGAGGGCTTATCGGAATCCGGGAGCCCCCTTTAATAAGGGGGCCCACAGATCCCGGCCCCCCACCCTATGTGAATGAGTATGGGGTACATCGAACCCCTACCCATTCACCTAGGGAAAGTGTCAATTTAAAAAAAAACACTACACAGATTTTTAAAGTAATTTATTAGACAGCTCCGGGGGTCTTCTTCCGACTTCGGGGGTCTCTCCGGTTCTTCTCTGCGCTCTCCGGGTCTTCTGCCGGGCTCCTCCGCTATTTTCTGCTCTTTTGCTATAGCGGAGGAGCCCGGTCTCCTGCCTTCTTCTCTTCCGGGGTCTCCGGTTCTTCTCCGCGCTCTCCGGGTCTTCTGCCGGGCTCCTCCGCTATTTTCTGCTCTTTTGCCGCTCTTTTGCTATAGCGAAGGAGCCCGGTCTTCAATCTTCTGCCTTCTGCCCTCTTCTCCTGATGTTGACACGACGCTCTCTGGGGCTGGAATGCACTCTGAGCGCTCCGCTCTGACTTATATAGGCGGTGACCCCGCCCCCTTATGCCGTCACAGTCCCTGGGCATGCTGGGACTGTGATGGTTTAGGGGGCGTGTTCATCACCCGATGACCACGCCCCCTTATGTCGTCATAATCCCAGCATGCCCAGGGACTGTGACGGCATAAGGGGGCGGGGTCACCGCCTTTATAAGTCAGAGCAGAGTGCACAGAGAGCATTCTAGCCGGAGAGAGCGTCGTGTCAACATCAGAAGAAGAGAAGAGGGCAGAAGACCGAAGACCGTGCTCCTCCGCTTTAGCAAAAGAGCGGCAAAAGAGCAGAAGAGAGCGGAGGAGCCCGGCAGAAGATCCGGAGAGCGTGGAGAAGAACCGGAGAGACCCCCGAAGTCGGAAGAAGACCCCCGGAGCTGTCTAATAAAATACTTTAAAAATCTATGTAGTGTTTATTTTTAAATTGACACTTTTTCCCTAGGTGAATGGGTAGGGGTACGATGTACCCCATACTCATTCACATAGGTTGGGGGGCCGGGATCTGGGGGCCCCCTTATTAAAGGGGGCTCCCGGATTCCGATAAGCCCTCCGCCCGCAGACCCCGACAACCAACGGCCAGGGTTGTCGGGAAGAGGCCCTTGTCCTCATCAACATGGGGACAAGGTGCTTTGGGGTGGGGGGGCCGCAGCGCGCCCCCCTCCCCCAAGGCACCAACCCCCCATGTTGAGGGCATGCGGCCTGGTACGGTTCAGGAGGGGGGGGGGCGCTCGCTCGTCCCCACCCCCATTCCTGTCCGGCCGGGCTGCGTGCTTGGATAAGGGTCTGGTATGGATTGGGGGGGACCCCCCACGCCGTCTTTTCGGCGTAGGGGGTTCCCCTCAAGGTCCATACCAGACCCAAGGGCCTGGTATGCTCCTGAAGGGGGAACCCATGCCGGTTTTTTATTTAAAATTTGGCGCAGAGTTCCCCCTAAAGATTCATACCAAACACAGTGGCGGGGATCCAAGTCGGATCCCCGTTCATTGAAAGTCGGACACATGTCGCAGGGCAAAGTCGGATCCACAAGTCGTGTTGAAGTCGCGTTGCAAAGTCGCGTTGAAGTCGTGTTGCCCCTGTGTGAACCGAGCCTGACAGTGCCTTGAAAAAGTATTCGTTCCCCTTGACATTTTTTTCACACTTTGTAATGTTACAATCAAAAACATAAATGTATTTTATTGGGATTTTATCTGATAGACCAACACAAAGTGGCACATAATTGTGAAGTGGAAGGAAAATGATAAATGGTTTTCCACAATCTTTACAAATAAATAGCTGAAAAGTGTGGCGTGCATTTGTATTCAGCCTCCCTTAAAGCCTGTACACACGATACAAAAATCGGATGGAAAAATTTGTACGACGAGCTGTCTGACGATTTTCAGATCATTAGTACAGTGCTTTCGACAGCCAATTTCGCTTTTTCGTCAGACAAATGTTGGATGTGCAGACTATATAATTTTTGTCAGATGTTAACTCAACATACGATTTTCGTTTGATTAGTATGGTTTTCGTACGAAAAAAATCATAAGAGCAAGACTACACATGCTCAGGAACTAAAGAATACATACAAAACTATTTGACACATTACGTCACTTCTGACATATTCTGTCGTGCGAAAATTTTCGTATTGTGAGTAACCTCTTCACTTTTGACATGAGACTAGCATGCAGCGGCAGCCAGTGCCGCCTTTAAGGCAGGGCAAGAGGGGCAGCTGCCCTGGATCCCATCATTATTGTGGGGTCCTGTCAGGTCACCTGTGACCAGGTGACAGATGCACTCTGTAGGAGTCGGAAGTGCACCGCTAGGTAGTGGACCCTAGGACTGACTGCTGCGGATTGAACCCTGGGAGGTTCAGGAAGCAGGTCTACTGGATCACTAACACAGATCCCTCTGGGAGCTAGAGCATAGATTCCCCAGGGCGTGGAGTCTAATGCCGCGTACACACGGTCGTACTTTTCGTCTACAAAAGTCGGACAGCCTGTCGGACAGACTTCCGGCAGACTTTCGGTGGACTTGCCGCGGACTTGCGGCCTACTTTCTAACGACCGGACTTGCCTACACACGACCACACAAAAGTCGGTCGGATTCGTACGTGATGACGTACACCGGACTAAAATAAGGAAGTTCATAGCCAGTAGCCAATAGGTGCCCTAGCGTGGCTTTTTGTCCGTCGGACTAGCACACAGACGAGCGGATTTCGGGGTCCGTCGTAGGTACGAAGTAAAAGTTTTGAAGCATGTTTCAAATCTAAAGTACGTCGTATTTGAGGCTAAAAAAGTCAGTTGAAAGTCCGGAGAAGCCCACACACGATCGGATTACCAGCCAGCTTTAGTCCATCAGCGTCTGTTGGACTTTTGTAGACGAAAAGTAGGACCGTGTGTACGCGGCATAAGAGCCAGCAGGTGTTCACCAGAGCCTCTAGTGGTGAAGATGGACTGAGCTGCAGTCTGGCTCCAGGTCGCTGCCCCCAGGGTCTCACAGGTCACGCTCAAGGTAGACTACAATAGAAGCGGAAGGAGACAGCAGGCTGGAACAACAAGGAAAGTAAGGGATAAGCCAAATGTCAGGGCGACTAACAGACAAGGATAAACATAACACGCCAAAGGTCAGGGTCACAAGCAGACAGGGAAAGTCGAGAACAGGCCAAAGTCGGTAACTGGAATCAGACGTAGGAAACACAGCAAGTACACACGAAAGCTAACACACAATGATTAATCAGCACTGCTGGCTTGCAGTGCACAGGTTAATATAGGGTTCCCTGATAGGGCCTGGGGTGGGGCCATGCTTAGAGGAGAGGTTATAAAACCAGCCAGGTGTGAGTGGCTGGCCTCTTAGTCTGAACACATGAGGAGGAGAAAGTAAGCTGACAGAGAAAGATTACTGCATAACCATGACAGTACCCCCCTCTTATGAGGCCTCCCCCTCCCCCGCCTGGGCCCTGGCTTAAAGGGAAACTCCAGGTGAAACCTCCTCAACAGACGAGGCACAAAGATCTCAGATGCAGTGATCCAAGACCTCTCCTCAGGACCAAACCCTTCCCAATGTACGAGGTACTGAAGAATGCCTGTACGGTGCCAGAAATCCAGAACTTGACTAACCTCGTACTTAAGATTATCTTTTGAGACCAAAACCGAGGTAGGGAGAGGACTTATTGAGGGCTAAAGGCTTCTTAGGAATGGGTAAAGGCATAAGAAGACCATCAGGAGTCTGAGCAGGGTCCCCCAGACCCTTAAAGATGAGCTGGACATCCAGCACAGGATCATCAGACTGGTTAGAAATGGATGTGTCACAGAAGTCAAGCTGGATAGCTTCACTGGGCATAGGCTGAACTGGTGCAGAGGCCAACTGAACAGCTTTGCCAGGTGCAGCGACCACCAGCATCGCATCACAGGGCGTAGCGACTGAGTCACCCTGGGTGTGCGTCCAAGGGGGTCCAGGAACAGGCAAAGGTAAATGACCATGCAAACTGGAGTGAATGATTGGCTCAAGTTCACAGGTCGGCTCCTCACTTAGAGTGCCACATGACCCAGAGAGTGCCTCAGCCTGACTATTGCAGGAGACATTCCAGAAATCGCTATATGCAGCGGGAAGAGCAGAAGATACTGGCAACAGGAAGTTTCTCTTTTGGGGTAACCTTGAGTAGGCAGGAAGAGGAACAGGAGGAACCCCAAGCCAGGATCCGTCCAGCAGTCCAGTCAATGTGTGGAGAATGTAACCGTAACCAAGGAAGACCTAATATGATAGGAGATGAAGCCTTAGGTAAGACAAGGAAGGATATCCACTCCTGGTGGAGTGTCCCTACTAACATCTTAACAGGGAGGGTCTGGAAGCGGATAGGATCCCCTGGGAGAACAGTGCCATCAATTGCCAAGACCACCAATGGCGTTGAAAGGGGCAAAAGGGTAAGTCTCATGGAAGATGCAGTTTCCTAATCCATGAAATTGCCAGCGGCTCCAGAATCCAGATGTGCCGAGACCGAACGGGAGGAAGCGCCGACATGAAGGAACACAGAAAGAAGAAGACGAGAAGGTGAAGGTGATATTTCAGGGTCTAATACCCCACCTTCCAGATGTATTAGCCCCGTGCGTTTTCCCGGACGAAGAGAACAAGTGTCACAAAAGTGACCTTTGGCCCCACAATAGAGGCACAGACCCAGAGTTCTGCGCCTAGCCTTGGAGTCCCCAGAGAAACGGGCCGGAGCTGGCAGTTGTAATGACTGGTGCGATAGGTGCAGCAGCATATACCGGTTGAGGTTGTTGAACCGGGGTCCTAATGAGGCCTGAACCTGTTCAAAACGGGATGCCAAATCCTGAAGGAATCGTATCACGTGAGTCTGATGCGATTCCCGGGTCTCAAGTCTGCGAACTAAGCCCTGCAACAGATCATCTGCGGGTAGCAGGCTGGCCTCCTAGTCTGAACACATGAGGAGAAGGTAAGCTGACAAAGAAAGATTACTGCATAACCATGACAGGTCCAAAGCAGCTGCCTCATACTATCCCAGTTTAAATTCCCTTGTCCCTTGAAGTTTTGATCCCATGCTGTGTCCCGATATCTCAGTGTGAAGTGTTACTAATGCTGCTCAGCTCTCTCAGCTCTGCCTATTGCCGTGTACAGATGACTCACATGCAGACCCTGTGTTTACATGTAAATAACCTGCATTGATATGTAAATAACGGCAGCATTAATATGTATATAGCCGCGGACCGGTTGCATTGATATGTAAATAGAGGCGAAATTCATATCTATATCATGCCCTCCTAAGGTCATATCTACAATCACTTCTGCTGAATGCTGCCCACTGTGGAGATAAAGGGGCATTCTTAAAAGTCCTGCCTACAACTGTGGTCATTAAGCCTAACATCAGCCTGTTCTACTGTCAGGGCTGGGGTCAGCCCTTCTCAAAGCTGGCTGCTCAGCTGCCGGATAATTGCCAGCTCCTATCTCTCCACAGTGACTCACCTGTTGATGATATCCTGGTCGTCAGTCCTGCCTACTTAAGCCGTACAGCCCAGATGATCTCTGCCTTTACCTTGGTCACATCTCTAGAGACGCTCTCCTGTGTTCCTGTTAAAGACTTGCTTGGCTGACATTCCTTCTGGCTTCAGATCCTGCTTGGTGTTCTACTACACTCATCTCTGGATCCCTGATGTTTTGGCTTGTCTGACATTCCGTTACAGTTCCTGAACACTGGCTATGTTTTGACTACGTTTACTCTGTTTACCTTTTTATTTTTATTATTAAACAAGTGTGATTTAACTGTACTTCTGTCTCTGATTCATGGTTTCTGACAGTAGGCGAAGGCCATGAATTCAGAGGATGCAGTGAATCCACTTGGTAATATTTTTTCCAGATTAGATGAGCAAGATTACCGCATGGAGCAGTTTGTCGCACAGTTCACCTGGAATCTCCCACTGTGGCTGCTCCAATACAACCTGTGTTGCAGGCTGTCCCTGCTGCTGCTCCAGTCCCTGTGCAGGCACCTGTCTCGAGTATTACCTCTATAAGAGGTATGTCTGGTTTCGCTCCGCTTCTCCAGCAATTTGAGAGCGATCCAGTCCAATGCAGAGGGTTTCTCAACCAGGTTGAGATATACTTCGAGATGCTCCCCCAGGCATTTTCCACGGACAGAAGCAAAGTAGGTTTCGTGATATCTTTGCTTTCTGAGAGAGCCTTGGCCTGGGCAAACCCTCTATGGGAGACGCAAAAACCTGTTGTCTTGAGTTACCCAGAGTTTTTGGCTTATTTTAAAAGGGTATTTGACGTTCCCGCACGCTCCACTTCTGCTGCCAAGTGCCTCATGTCCATCAGAGTACGAGAACTGTTGCCGATTACACCATTGAATTCCGTACTCTGGCAGCAGAGGTTGCTTGGAACAATGAGGCCCTCGTGGCTGCTTTTTCAAGGTCTCTCGGATACCATCAAAGATGATATACCCACTGAGCTGGAGAAGTTGATTACGTTTGCCATCCTCATTGACTCTAGACTCAGAGAAAGACTTCCTTTTTAAGGAGCACCTGTGGAAGCCTCCTGTACATTTGTCTCAGAACTTTCCCAACAATTCTGGCGGCCTAGTCTACGTGCTGATGTAACCGACTTCATAGCTGCCTGTTCTGTGTGTGCTCAGAGTAAGACTCCACGACACCTTCCAATGGGCCTCCTACAACCCACACCCAACGGAGAGAGGCACTGGACCCACCTGTCTATGAATTTCATTGTGGAGTTATCCAACTCCCAGGGCAGCATAGTTCTCCTTATGGTGGTTGACCAGTTCTCAAAAATGTCCCATTGTATTCCACTTAAGAAGTTGCCCACTTTTAAGGAACTGGCTTCCATTTTTGCTCGGGAGATCTTTTCGCTTACATGGGCTACCCAAGGTGATTGACAGGGGTAATTAGTTTGTGTCCTGGTTCTGGCGAGTCTTTTGTGCACAGTTGGGAATTCAGCTTGCTTTCTCCTCTGCGTATCACCCACAGTCTAATGGGGCCACAGAACGAGCCAATCAGTCCTTGGAGCAATTCCTACGTTGCTATATTTCTTTTTTTAATATAAATTCTTTATTTATATTTTTTCATATATCAAAACATTATACAATCATATCAAATAAGGATTCATAGTGCTCAACACCACAGTTATATATATGTTTTTTCTTTTGTTTTTTCTTCTTATCTTAATCCTAATTGATATTAATTATCATGTTACATGGGGGCGTGGCCTGAACAGGCATGTGAGCGGTCGCACTACACGGAGCTCCCGCTATTGATCCTCCGGTGATCCTGATCCCGCACCACACCAGAGCCGACATTCGCTCCAGAGACACAGCCCTACCTGATAGGCAGCCACGGAGGAAAATTCTGCACTTACCGGAGCCCATGATGACCCGTAAAGGCGAGAAAGACGCCACAGCAGCGCAGCCATGGAGGCCCAAGATGGCGCTGGCTCCCCTCAGCCTCAGGACGGCGCGCGGAGCTGACAAAGCACAGGAGTCAGGCGGTAAGTCACTTAAAGCCCAGAAACAGCAGGGGAAGGAGCAGCCCAGAGACATGTTGTATTACACTCAAAAGCTGCAGGGCCCTGGCTGCTCCTTTCCCCCTTCACATCAAACGCCTGAAAATGGGTCTCACGGGCAAAATGGCGCCTCTGTGCTAGATGATACGCTGCCCTTAGAAAGCTCTCCTGTTCCTACCCCAGACCTGTTTGATGAACTGCAAGAAGAGACACAGCAGCCCACACTGATTGAAATCTTACGTGCTGTGCAGAGATGCACAGCATCTGTTGATGGCTTGAAGATGCAGTTTGGGGGTCTCACAGAGACAGTATCCCTCATGAGACAGGACCTCCAGAAGATAAAAGAGAGAGGACCACGGCTGTGGAGGGTAGGATTAGTGAGATGGAGGACTTGCTGCCCCCCCTCAGCAGAGATGCCAAAGCTGCACTACAACAATCAGCACAAGCGAATGCCAAAACTGATGACATTGAAAACCGCCTAAGACGGAACAATGTCCGAATTGTGGGTCTCCCGGAGAGGGTGGAAGGCAGGGACCCAACGACCTTTACAGAAACATGGCTCCAAGAAAATCTTGGCAAGGAGGCGTCCACTGCGCTGTTCGCGGTGGAAAGGGCGCACCGCACACCTCCTAGACCACTTCCCCCGGGCAACCCACCAAGATCCATGCTTGCCAGGCTACAAAGTACAACTACAAAGCTAGAGAGATTATACTTTGACTGGCCAGGGAAAGAGGTACAGTGCAATATAACGGAACCAAAATATCATTCTATCCCGACTTCTCGACTGAAATGCAGTGTAAAAGGGCCAAGTTTGCTGAGGTGAAGAAGCACCTACAGAGACTCCAAGTTACATATGCAATGCTGTACCCAGCCAAGTTGCGTGTCACGGCCAGAGGCCAGGCCACCTTCTTCAACACAGCCGCAGATACAGCGGAGTGGCTGGACCACAATGAACAGGATCTGAGGAGACGCAGAGACGCAGATATGGGAGATTGATGTCCGGTACTCCATGCTACAAAGTCGGTATGTTACTTGTGGACATGTTTGGTCTAACATCTACAGAGCGGGACTTTACACACTTTTTCATAATTAGCGTTTGACAGGGGTCTAAAAGTAAACGTTTCTACACGCTGGAACCCTAGCTGCTGTGGGGGAGCTCCTCCCACAGTGACTCCTGTAGTTACATTAAGTCCCAGTTGAGGGGACGTGTTACTTGGTGCCTGGTTGGCACATGTTCCATTACAGACTTTGAGAGTGAGGCTTGCGAGAGGCAACTTGCCCTCACCCCATGCGGGCCTGCTGCACGCACCCGACAGATCTGTTCAGGACAGTTCAGGTCATTCATAATGTTTACACTGGTATGATATGCACCGAGTTTGCTATTGTTGCCTGCCCACCAACGAAACGAGATGCCCTGCCTGCTCCTGTTTGCCCACTTTCTGACTGATCTATGCCCCCGGGATGACCCTACTGCCCCCTTTTCGTTGGCCCAGCATATGGCGCTGTGGCGCATGGAAACCAGATGCGATGATTTTACCCACCTTCCATGGCTACCACTCCGATTGTGACTTGGAATGTCCGTGGGGTCCATGACCCATTGAAACGCACTATGATCAACTCCTGTTTGAAAAAATTTAATCCGGCTATAGTGGGCCTCTCGAAGGATACAATGGGTTCCCTGCGGTTTTCCTGGGTGAGCAAGGCTTACCACTCCACTCACACTACTTATTCGCGTGGTGTGAGTGTACTGGTGCATAAATCCTTGGCCTACCAGGAAATGGATGCAGCTGTGGATTCACTCGGGAGATATGTTTTTCTGTATTGCAAGGTGTTTACTGTGATGGTGATATTTGCCTTTGTGTATATACCTCCCCCTTTTTCTAGAGAAATTTTACAACTTCTCCTGTCATACCTGGCCGACAAATCTGACGTTCCCATTATGATTATGGGGGATTTTAATGGCTGCCTCGATCCCAGAATGGATAGACATCCTCCAGCTCAACCTCCACTGGGGGGCAGAGGCACTGTTTTAAGCCGGCTACTGCGGGAGGTGAGATGGATAGATGTGTGACGAGCCAGGCATCCAACATTTAAACAATTTTCCTGTTTCTCTAAAACGCATGGGTCACTGTCACGCATTGACCTTTGCATAGGATCCCCGCAGCTGCTACACATGGTCCCAAAAGTGGAGTACTTCCCTAGGGGGGTATCTGACCACTCACCGCTGGCTGCTCACCTGATTACACGTCCGGCTTCCTCCTTGCCTAGGGCACCGTGGAAATTGAACGCCTTCTGGCTAAAACTTTTACCCTCACATGAGCATGTGGTGCAACAGATAGAACAATACTTTAATGTTAACCAGTTGTGTACTAATCCAACCCTGAGATGGGATGCATTTAAGGCCTGTCTGAGAGGCACTTTTATAGCTGAAATAACTGCCATTAAACACAACTCGTCAGCTTTGTTGGAGCAGGTTGAGAACCAGGTGGGGAAACTGGAGCTCGCATTTGTGACTGATCCGTCTGATTCTGCGAGGGAGGCATGGATCTCGGGCCAGGACTCCCTGGACCGGTTGAGAACCTTCGCCGCGGAACGGAAAAGGTTTTTCATCAAACAAGCCTTTTATGAAGAAGGGGAAAAAACTGGCCGACTGTTAGCCAGAATTGCCAGATCTCAGCAATCGTCCACTGCTATAGGAGCTATTCGTAGCCCTCAGGAACGGCTGGTGAATGACCCTTAGCAAATCATAGCAGAACTAGCAGCTTTCTACACTGACTTATATAAACCTTGTGATGACTACACTGATGAGGAACTACAACGATTCATGGACACTGTGGCTCTTCCATCTCTAATTTGCCAGGAGTGTGTGGAGATGGAAGCCCCGCTCACTCTTGATGAACTAAA
The DNA here is from genome assembly GCA_037952835.1 of Lithobates septentrionalis. NCBI lineage: Eukaryota > Metazoa > Chordata > Amphibia > Anura > Ranidae > Lithobates > Lithobates septentrionalis. The sequence continues at coordinate 872,219 of JBBDGP010002835.1, forward strand.
GGAGGCGGCTGCCTCCTTCCCTACATGCAAGGCCCCAGGGGAGGATGGGATCCCTATAGAGGTGTACACTCAGTATGGTGAGGTAGTTTTACCTAAACTACTTGAAGTATTTAACTCATCCTTTAAAACGGGAAAGCTGCCTACAACCATGACGAGGGCCAACATCATACTGTTACTCAAAGCAGGTAAAGACCCCTTAGACCCTAGCTCCTATAGGCCTATCTCGTTGCTGCAAAGTGACGTTAAAATACTAGCTAAGATGCTGGCCATGAGAGTTGACAAAATAATTTTGTCTATCATTCACTCAGACCAGGCGGGCTTTATGCCAAGAAGCTCTACGGCAACCAACCTTAAGGTTATATTTGAATATGCAGACCCCATCAGATTCGGCCGGCCACAGAGCACTGCTGTCTCTTGACGCCAACAAGGAATTTGACAGCATTGGCTGGCGGTATCTATGGGCTGTGCTGACCAAGTTTGGGTTCGGGCCCAGGTTTCTTAGGTGGGTGAGATTGCTATATGACACGCCGCAGGCGGCCATACGCATGTCAGATAGGGTGTCATACGCTTTCGCACTGGGTAGGGGGACCAGGCAGGGATGCCCCCTGTCCCCCCTGCTCTTTGCTATGGCTATTGAGCCCCTTGCGGCTCAGGTACGGAATTGCCCAGAGGTTAAGGACTTCCGGTACGGCGAACTGCATGAGAAAATCATGCTCTATGCTGATGACATGCTCCTTTTTCTGGCAGACGTAGATGACTCCTTGGTTCAGGTTATGTCCCTTATTACGAAATTTGGATGTTTTTCAGGCCTCACTATCAATTGGTCCAAATCAGCTTTAATATTTCTGGATGAGACCCCTGGGCCTGATGTGAGGTCTGATGTGGGGCCCTCGTGCCCGATTCCCGTGGTATCCCCTTTCAAATACCTGGGTATTAATATCTCCCCCATAGTGACTGACTTCTGCAAATTGAACATCCATCCCCTCTTGACCTGGTTTAGAGGTAAAATACACATATGGAACAAACTTAAAATGTCCCTGGCAGGCAAAACAAACCTTATCAAGATGAAGATGATTTTAATGCCACAGCTGTTATATTTGCTTCACAACACACCGGTAGTTCTCACCCTGAAAATATTCAGAGTGGTCAACTCTCTTTTCAGACTATTACTGTGGCACACTAAACCCCCCAGGATCAAACTGGAACAGCTGCAATACCCGAGGGAGGGGGGGGGGGGCTTGCCCTACCCAACCCTTGGATATACTATCTGCCTGCACAGTTACAGCACTTGATAGGAGCCATGACACCCTTGTCTGTGAGTTCATCGGCCAGGCTCATGTTACTTGGCTCGGGAGACGAATCGGTCCCCGAAGGACTAGAGGCCTAGCAGTTTCAAAAACCCAACAAGAGAATGCCCACATACTCTCTCCTTCAGAAGGTGTGGAACAAAGCTAAACAGCTTCAGAATGTGAAGGGGTACACGGTATATAGCCCACTATGGGGAAACAACACATACACTGAGCTAGCCAAGATCCAGCAGGGGCCCAAATGGCACCCCCTGGGTATAACTCACTTGAGACATGTCTTTCATAATGGGACCCTCCTTTCTTTTAGTGACTTGCAATCTAAATACGCAATACCGTCCAACATGCTATTCTACTACCTACAACTACAAAATGCTGTTAGAGCACAAGGGGACGCAATGGAATGGGTTCAGTCCCCCACTCCGATCGTTCACATGCTGCAGGACGCATCTGACACGAAGGGTATAATCTCCCAATGCTACAACATGCTGCTCTCATCATTCCTAGAGGGGCATCCCATGAAAGCAGCAACTCAATGGGAGGCAGATGTGGGGCCTATTGCAGGGGAATTATGGGGGGAGGCACTGCAGGCGGTTAATACATGTTCCCTAAATGTGTCACAAAAGGTGTCCCAACTGTATATATTACTGAGAGTGCACTACACTCCTGTGAAGCTTTACAAAATGGGCAGGGCATCAGACCCAATGTGTAATAGATGTAAAACGGTGCCTGGGGATCTGATTCACCTCCTCTGGCGTTGCCCCAAACTCCACAGATTTTAGACGGAGATACGCTGAATCGGGTGTTCCAGACCAGCGTCCCTTTGGAACCATTAAGTTGCCTGCTTGGAGTTTTGGAGGGGGTGATAGCGGAAGAGGGGACAAGAGTGGCATTTGCTAGAGCACTGTTCCAGGCAAGGAAAACCATACTTCTAAGCAGGAAATCAGCTATACTGCCCAAGGTAAAAACATGGATACAACACATGGGTAAAACACTCATAATGGAAAGATACATATATCAGCATAGGGGAAACGCCGAGAAATTTGAGAGATTATGGGATGCATGGCTTGCTACACCAGGTATAAGTCCCATGGAACTGGTACAGATGAGGTTGTTGAGAGACATATAAATTTTGACATTATAATGGGAGTCATCCGGATGGTAGGCTGACTGTATGCAGGATGAATAAGGGAGTGTGGGGGGAGGGGAGTGGGAGGCAGGGGGCAGGACTGGTACATGCTATGGAATACACTGAAGGTAATCTACGTGAAGGGAAAATGAGCAAAATGTGTAATGTATATATTTGTTGGTGCAATTAAGACTAGTGGATAGGCCATTTCAATGTCTGAATGCAGTGTATTGTGTTTCATTTTTTTGAATATATTGTTTGTCTTATGAACAATAAAACCCCTTTGATTCAAAAAAAATTATCATGTCACATGCTCAATCTCTTAACAACATAAGCACCATTTCTTTTTCCTTTCCAAAAACAAGTCCTGGTTTTGCCTCTTTAGGCAAAGAAATAAACAAGGAGAAAAAAAAAAAACCGAATCCTCCTCCCCCTCATCTCTCGCCCCCCCCCCCCCCCTCCCATGAGGCCCATCTCAGCCATATTCACTACCCAGTCTCTAACTATTATTTTACAAATAACTCAGGATCAACCAACATTACTCAGATAGGAGAGTCTGTTCCCTATATTGAAAGTAGGCATTCCAGATCCTCCAATATTTTTCCTCCTGTCCTTTCAGTGTCATAGTCAGATCTTCCATTTGTTGAATTTCCGAAACTCTTGCCATTCACTGTAATCTCGTTGGGGATACATTACTTTTCCACAGTACTGGAATACAAGCCTTTGCTGCAGTGAGCAAACGTTTGAACAGTGAGTTTTTATATTTTTCATTTGACAATGAGGTGTCATGCAAGAGAAAGGCTGCCGGATTCTCTCCAAGAGACACACCCGTAATCGTTTCAACTGTTTCCTCAACCATCTTCCAGAATTCCCTCAGCATTGGACATTCCCAAAAAATATGTGTCATGGTGCCTTCCGATTCCTGACATCTCCAGCATACATCCGATAATTGCGGAAATATCCGGTGCAATGCTGCCGGTTTTCTATACCACCTCATAAGGATTTTATAGCCTCCCTCTTGATATCTACTCGCCAGTGAGGCTTTGTGAGTGAAAAATAAAATCCTATCCTTTTGTGCCTGTGAGAAAGATACCCCCAGATCTCTTTCCCAACATTGCAGAAGAGGCAATTCATATGGAGCCTCTATTTCAATTAGCAGGGATATAGATATGGTGAGAAAATAATGTAGCGCTTAATAAAATGAATATACAAATATTATGTGCATTAATATAAAAATAATGTATATAAAGTCTAACATATGAAGTGCTATAGAAGTGAGTCTCTGACCACATCAAACCAAATTAAAAAATATGTAAATGGTCCTCCGAGGGTGAGGGAAGATTCCTGAAGACGTGAAAACAATGATATATAACACCAACACTGATGAATCCTGAATGTGAAGACAAATGGGTACTCTTACCAGAATCGGTGGACCCGGATGTCAGCGACATCGAATCATAAAAGCTTAGGACTCGAATCCATGGCACTCTCAGATGGAAGTAGAAGTGGCACTCTCAGATGGAAAGAAAGCTCAGAATCTTCTAAAAGTAGACTCCAGGGGATCCAGATAACCCGACCGAACCAGGAAACAAGTAACATACAGGAGCCTCAATGACAATTCTCATCAGAAACGATAAAAAAGAGAAGAGAGGAGGGGCTCCAATAGTGCAGATCAAAAAGGTAGGTTTTATTAAAACCACAATGACAAAAAAATATAAAATGTGATCACAATGAATAAAAAGCAATGTGGGGAGCAATAAGCGTAGCCCAACGCATTTGTCCACATAAGACATCTACAGGGGCTTATAACAGCTCCCCCACATTGCACATATAAATATATATATATATATATATATATATATATATATATATAAATATCAATACAAAATATATCCAATCAGTGTCAATTAATTAGACATACATGAATTATGGCTTGTTATTTGTGGGAAGGTGGCCAGCAATCCCCACCAAACCAAGCCTCATTTGGATTACCCAATAGAAATATAAAATAGTAAACCATCAACTAATGGCCAACTTAATACTTAAAAATATGTCAAAATGAAAAATGGCTCCAGCGCGGTGTGTATACCGTCAAAAAGCCAGCGAAAATAACTACACTTCCTTCTAACTAAAAGTGGGAGTGTATAACCCACATCATGGCCAATAAAAAATTTCCAATGTAATGGTATCCAACAAGCATAAGGAAGAACATGACCTCCCGGTTTATCATTGGTGTACATGAAGGGCATAGCCGTGTTAGCGCAGCCAATCATGCGCTGCGGCTAGAACATGGTGTCCGCAATGTAGCACCACATTCTGCCGCATAATACGTCCAAGGCTTCCGTGGGAACCTCGGCGCCCGGGACGTAATGCGCGACCGCGTCTGCACACGTCACGCAATCATCTGTACAGCGGTCACATGACCGCGGGACACCTGACAGAATGAATGATATGGGAAGACGTGTGAACGGCACTCCGTCTCCTCGAGACGTAGACAACGGAGACGCCAGCCGGCATGTCAAGCGAGCGGAAATGCTTAACACATACAATGTGGGGACACTAAGAAAAATATAATAAAAAAAAAAACAGAAGTGCATGATGGCCATGAAAAATCAAAAGAAGGCACCAATTAGTATAAAGGCAGTGAATATACTAAATATGATGTAATGTATGGGTCAACAGGGTGACTCATAAATACATAAATCAAGTAAATGAATAAAATAAACAATATATAAAATTAATATAGTGTTGACCCAATAAATAAAATTAATAAAAGTAACTGGGTAAACGAACCAAGAAAAAGAAGGGGACCATCCCCTTCAAAAAAATGAACTACTGAAAAAATAAAACAAAATAAACGATCTGTGAATGAAAAATGATAATAAATCACGACTTATTAATAAACGAGTTGATGTCCCACTCTATGTTCATACCATAAGGGGAAAAAGATCGTAACTCGTGTATCCAAAAAGTCTCGAGTTTGGAGACACCACGTAACTGGGACTCACCTCTCCAATTAGAGACAAATTTGTCGATAATCAGAAATTGAGTACCGGTGGGGTCTCGATTATGGTGTTTCATATAATATCTCGGGACACTGATATTGGTCAGGTGCTCTTTGGCACGGATGGAAAAAGTTCTAATCGTAAGCCCAATGTACTGTTTTTTACAGGGACAAGTCAGTAAATACACAACATACTTAGTGGCACAGGTGGTAAAGTGTTTCAAAGTGTTTCATGGGGTACACTCGTTGTGTAACTGAAGATTGAAATGTCTCCGTTTTCCGTCTGCCACTAGTATTAGTAAGACAAACGTTACATTTCCTGCAAGGGAAATAGCCTTTACACTGTTGGAAAAAGGAAATGGTTTTAGGAGGGTCTATAACATTGGGGAGCTATCTGTCCCTGAATAGACCTCACTCCCCTGAAAATGACGCCAGTTTGATCTGGAATAACTGGGCCCAAAAAACTGTCATTTTAAAGAACTCCCCAGTGTCTCCTAATGATATTACAGATCTGTTTAGATTGAGCCGAGTATGTAGTGAAAAAAGACCATTTCGATTTATCTGTAACGACTTTAGGGCGTATTTCCAACAGGGACTGTCTTTCAATGGAGGAAACCTGTTGTATTTCCACATCCAGCTCCGTAGAATCATATCCCTTCTCCAAGAACCTAGTTCTTAGGATCTGAGATTGGGTCAAGAAATCTTCCAACTTGGTACAGTTCTGTCGCAACCTTAAAAACTGGCTGCGCGGAACAGATTTAAGCCACTGAGCGGGATGGCAACTATCCATTGGAATGTAACCATTCCGGTCGGTAGGCTTAAAGTGTGTCCTGAATTCTAGATGTTGGTCAACAGCCATAATCTCTAAGTCAAGAAAGTGGACAGAGGTTAAAATGGCCTCATAACTGAGGCGTATCCCACGATCATTGGAATTGAGTAGGGCCACAAATTCATCCAAAGATGCAACGTCTCCACTCCAAAGGAGGAGGATGTCGTCTATATATCGAGCCCAGAGAACCAATTCGGGTCTCTTAAGGGCATAGACGACATCCTCCTCCCACTTGGTCATGAATAAATTCGCCAAACTAGGGGCAAATTTTGCCCCCATAGCGACCCCCTTGGTCTGTAAGTAAAATTGGTTCTGAAACCAAAAATAGTTATGTTTGGTAGCAAACTTAAGGAGGTCCATGATAATTTTTCTTGGTTCGTTTACCCAGTTACTTGGGTCAACATTTTATTAATTTTATTTATTGGGTCAACACTATATTGATTTTATATATTTTTTTATTCATTTACTTGATTTATGTATTTATGAGTCACCCTGTTGACCCATACATTACATTATATTTAGTATATTCACTGCCTTTATACTAATTGGTGCCTTCTTTTGATTTTTCATGGCCATCATGCACTTCTGTTTTTTTTTTTATTATATTTTTCTTAGTGTCCCCACATTGTATGTGTTAAGCATTTCCGCTCGCTTGACATGCCGGCTGGCGTCTCCGTTGTCTACGTCTCGAGGAGAAGGAGTGCCGCTCACACGTCTTCCCACGTCATTGATTCTGTCGCTGTACACAGATGACGGCGTGACGTGCGCAGACGCGGTCGCGCATTACATCCTGGGCGCCGAGGTTCCCACGGAAGCCTTGGACGTATTATGCGGCTGGACGTGGTGCTACATTGCGGACACCATGTGTTGGCCGCAGTGCATGATTGGCTGCGCTAACATGGCTATGCCCTTCTTGTACACCAATCATAAACCGGGAGGTCATGTTCTTCCTTATGCTTGTTGGATACCATTACATTGGAAATTTTTTCTTGGCCATGATGTGGGTTATACACTCCCACTTTTAGTTAGAAGGAAGTGTAGTTATTTTCGCGGGCTTTTTGACGGTATACACACCGTGCTGGAGCCATTTTTCATTTTGACATATTTTTAAGTATTAAGTTGGCCATTGGTTGATGGTTTACTATTTTATATTTCTATTGGGTAATCCAAATGAGGCTTGGTTTGGTGGGGATTGCTGGCCACCTTCCCACCAATAACAAGCCATAATTCATGTATGTCTAATTGATTGACACTGATTGGATATATTTTGTATTGATATTTATATATATATATGCAATGTGGGGGAGCTGTTATAAGCCCCTGTAGATGTCTTATGTGGACAAAACGCGTTGGGCTACGCTTATTGCTCCCCACATTGCTTTTTATTCATTGTGATCACATTTTATATTTTTTTGTCATTGTGGTTTTAATAAAACCTACCTTTTTGATCCGCACTATTGGAGCCCCTCCTCTCTTCTCTTTTTTTATCATTTCTGGTGAGAATTGTCATTGAGGCTCCTGTATGTTAGTTGTTTCCTGGTTCGGTCGGGTTATCTGGATCCCCTGGAGTCTACTTTCAGAAGATTCTGAGCTTTCTTTCCATCAGAGAGTGCCACTTCTACTTCCATCTGAGAGTGCCATGGATTCGAGTCCTAAGCTTTTATGATTAGGTGTTGCTGACATCGGGATCCACCGATTCTGGTAAGAGTACCCATTTGTCTTCACATTCGGGATTCATCAGTGTTGGTGTTCTATATCATTGTTTTCACGTCTTCAGGAATCTTCCCTCACCCTCGGAGGACCATTTACATGTTTTTTCATTTGGTTTGATGTGGTCAGAGACTCACTTCTATATTACTTCATATGTTGGACTTTATATACATTATTTTTATATTAATGCACATAATATTTGTATATTCATTTTATTAAGCGCTACATTGTTTTCTCACCATTTGTATTGATGTTCGTCACATTTAGTGTAGCAGCTATTTATTTTTGATACTGCGCGGTATTACTTCACTTTCTTAGGGATATAGATATGACAGTGAGTGTTTCAATGATTCCCCCTTTAAATATATCTGTTCAAAAATCGAGGGGTCACGTATTAAAGTAGGGATTCTTAACTGAGATCGAATATACGTACTCAACTTTAACCGGCGAAGGAAATCTAGGTCAGCTGAGAAATTGCCTTCAATCTCTCTGTTTGTCATCACTCGCCCTTCTATTGAAAAATTAAAAAGCCTACTAATACCCTGTCGTAACATGGGATCTGTCATTCCTGGCTGAAAAGTCGATGTGCCCAGAACTGGAACCATGGGAGTCGGATCTGGCGAGATAGTGGTGGTTTTAAAGATCTTCTTAACTGTTCGTAGGGTCACACCCACCATTGGGTGTCTCTTCGCAGATTGCGGAATGTCCCTGTCTGGAAGCCAGACAAGCCCCTCCAAAGGTAATTCAATAGTTTCCTGTTCCATATGGATCCATGGTTTCTTTAGTTGCACACACCAATCCACTACCCGTGCCAGATGCAAAGCCTCATAGTATTTAACTGGGTCCGGGACTCCCACACCCCCTTTCTCCTTTGGAAGCGATAGAATATTTTTACGCAACCTCGCTGGTTTTCCGGCCCAAATGAACTTCATAAACTCTGATCTAATATCTTTTAGAAAGCCCATGGGGATTTTTATGGGTAGTGTCTGGAATAGGTATAACAGCCTTGGCATAACATTCATTTTGATAATATTGATCCTTCCAAACCATGTAAAAACCTCCCTATTCCATCGCTGAAAATCTAATTTAACCACTTGCCAACCGCCTAACGCAGATATACTGTGGCAGAATGGCACGGGCAGGCAAAATCACGTACCTGGTACCTCGGTTCGTTAGGGGAGCGATCCAGGCTAGGGGGGAGACCACTCATTCATGGCCACCCCCTCGCGATCGCTCACAACGAATGAAAATCTTCCTCTGCTGCTGTAATGTAAACAGCGGCAGAGGAAGTGATGTCATCTCTCCTTGAGTCTGTATTTTCCATTCCGGCGCCGAGGAGAGAAGACATCTGAGTAAGTGCACAACACCACACATACAGTAAAACACACTAAGCACACATTTCACCCCCCGAGCACCCCCCCCCCCCCCCCCCCGTCACAGTGACACCAATAGCAGGTTTTTTTTTCTGATTACTGCATTGGTGTCAGTTTGTGACAGTTAGGGCAGTTAGTGTTAGCCCCCTTTAGGTCTAGGGTACCCCCCTAACTCCCCCCTAATAAAGTTTTAACCCCTTGATCACCAGTGTCACTAAGCGATCGTTTTTCTGATCGCTGTATTAGTGTCACTGGTGACGCTAGTTAGGGAGATAAGTATTTAGGTTCCCCGTCAGCGTTTTATAGCGTCAGGGACCCCCATATACTACCTAATAAAGGTTTTAACCCCTTGATTGCCCCCTAGTTAACCCATTCACCAGTGATCACCGCATAACTGTTACGGGTGACGCTGGTTAGTTAGTTTATTTTTTATAGTGTCAGGGCACCCGCCGTTTATTACCTAATAAAGGTTTAACCCCCTGATCGCCCGGCGGTGATATAAGTTAGGTTATAGGGTCAAATAGGGTCTGCGTCGTCCCAAGCAGCGTCAGATTAGTGCCAGTACCGCTAACACCCACGCACGCACCATACACCTCCCTTAGTGGTATAGTATCTGAACGAATCAATATCTGATCTGATCAGATCTATACTAGTGTCGCCAGCAGTTTGGGGTTTCCAAAAACGCATTGTTAGCGAGATCAGCCCAGATACCTGCTAGCACCTGCGTTTTGCCCCTCCGCCCGGCCCAGCCCAGCCCACCCAAGTGCAGTATCGATCGATCACTGTCACTTACAAAACACTAAACGCATAACTGCAGCGTTCGCAGAGTCAGGTCTGATCTCTGCGATCGCTAACAGTTTTTTTGGTAGCGTTTTGGTGAACTGGCAAGCACCAGCCCCAGGCAGTGTCAGGTTAGTGCCAGTAGCGCTAACACCCATGCACGCACCGTACACCTCCCTTAGTGGTATAGTATCTGAACGGATCAATATCTGATCCGATCAGATCTATACTAGCTTCCCCAGCAGTTTAGGGTTCCCAAAAACGCAGTGATAGCGGGATCAGCCTAGATACCCGCTAGCACCTGCGTTTTGCCCCTCTGCCCAGTCCAGCCCAGCCCACCCAAGTGCAGTATCGATTGTAATGGAAATTTGTACGTTCTGTATATAATTGTATTGTATTTTGTATGTATTGCACTCTGCCCTCACTGTGCACAAGGCACTAATAATGTTTTCAGTAAATGTTTACATTCTTTCGAGTCCTGATTAGAAGTAGCCTGCCTATGTAACGCCCCTTGTTACCATAAACGTACAATTGTAATATTAATGTGATACCTACGTAATCATGTGCATAAAAACCTTCAATTGCGTCATAATAAGGCAGAACAGTTATTTGGAAAGATGCGGAGCGTATCTTTTGTGTCTGTTCCCTACTGCAGTAGTTATTATTAATTGGGAACCACTAATCAATATGAGGATAGGAGTTGCCTATCATCAATTTAACCGAGTCAGCATGGCGAGCCAGCCAGGAGGGGATTCCAGGTGACCCTGAGTATCCGAAACGAGGAGCTTGAGACGATCCGGGAATTTCTGATAATCAGCCGGCTGAGGTAAGCCTTTTGCTTACATTTGAGTTATCAGACTTCCTTGATCGGTAAGGCATTTTCGGGACAAAGGGTACCTATTTTACTCCCCTTAATCGAACTGTATTGATTGGTGGTTATATGTTATGTTGTCCCTGTCTATTGTCCATTGGAGTGTTATAGATAAGAAAGGGAAAAATAGTGCTGTTCACAGGTATATGTAGTAAATCTGCTAGATAAAGTAGTTTAGAGGCAAGAGGGTATAGGCACAAGTAGAGAAGAGAGAAGACTGGCCAGTCATTATGGGCATTGAATTAAGTAAGGGAATGAAGGGTAACAGACCCTCAAAAATGCCCAGCGCAAGAGGAGCGCTATATATGAACCAAAGGTGCGGTTCCGCCTATACTGAGCCCCTAGATTAATGGTTAGAGTGGACAGAGATCCACAATGGGTAACTGGGTTACCAAGGTCCACAGGGACTAAGAATCATGCAGAGTAAACAGCTAGAGAAACAGCTATCTATGTGAGCAGGATGGATCAAGGATGACATAAACACTAGACAGAAAGGGACATTTTCATGTTAAGTTGTGGGATGAGTTTGGGGTCAGACACTACAACTATTAGAGTCAGAAACAGAGAAATGAGAGGTAAAACAGAATACTTTATATGTTGTCAGAGAGGGAAGATGGGATGAGTACTCTGGCTGCCCGTCTGATCATAGAAGCTAGATATAAAAGATATCTGAACAAAATAAGGAATGCAGAATTTATGCAGGGAAATATTAAAGAGTTAAAAGAAAGTGAGAGAATGATATGCATGTGTTGTGTACAAATGGGAAAATGTAAGCGATTTTAGAGAGATATTGGTGTATGTGTGTGCGAATGCTGGGACCTTTAGTTCTATTGCTTGTGTGTGTCATGTACGCAGATGTGACCCCCTCCTTTGTGCTCTCCTGAAAGAATGTGGTCAGTGATAAGCTGGAAGGACACCATGCCAATTCCATTTTTTTAGACAAAACATGTGCTGGGTTAACGAATCTAATGGTAAACAATGTGATCACAATTATTTTGAATCTGTTTTCCAAACATGGTAAAATGAAGGTTACATTTAACCGTGTATTACACAAATTGAATATCCTTTGATAGTGGAAACAGTGCATTTAAAAAAGGGAATTTAAGTAAAATTAAGTAATAATGAGTATTAATTTCTAATATGAGTTTAACAATTTTATTAATAATATAGATATATTGAAACTGGTTTAGACAACCTTTGGTTGGAAATGAAATTTTAAGGTTTTTGATAATAACTTGATGTGCGGTCCATGATGTAAGAGTAATAATAAATAAAATTTAAATATAACAGACCCATCACATCAAATCCATACACCCTGTTAGGATAGATGCCACCTGCAGCCAGTTGTTGTTTAGTTTTTGATGCTTTCTGGTCCATCATACAGATTGTTGATCCTTTTGTTTTATTTATTTTTATTTTTGAAATCCAAAGCAGAATGTGTGGATTTGTGAAATGATGTGCCCCTTTTTCTTGTAAGTACAGTGGTATAAGCAGAAGAATATTTTGGATTTATGTGCTTCTCTCCATGACCGCAGGGTATTGTTATCATTTATTATAATATTGCCAGGAAAAAGTTGTCTTTTGAAACATGAAACTGGAGTTCTTACACAAACAGCATGATAGAAAACAAGCCATCGTAATATATTTATGGAAGCTGGACCCAGTAATGAAGGGTTCACCCCGATATATCAGAGCTGTAGCTTTAATGCAAAGGTGCTATTAGACAAAGTTAGATATTGTTTTGGTCAAACATTTAATTTTTATTGGTCCGACATTCTGCGCAGCAAATATACAGCTAACTAAATGTTTGTCTAATGAAAGGTTTAAAATATGAGTTTGTTTATGTACAAATCTAACAATGAAAAATGTGTACATTTGAATCCAGCCACCTTATCGCCTCTATTGGAGGAGGCTGGAGACAAAGGAAACCACATGTGTTGAATTGATGATGAAGGAATCAGCTGCTGTGAGCCCAGTGCGGGACACACTCCCTGAAGACCCAGATATTAAATTTTTTGTAGATTTGAGTATGCAGTTTATCACCCAGAAGGATACTCTGTATTCAGAGTCATTGGATCCTTTTTGCCCAGCTCAAGAAGCAGAGCTCCATGTTTTAGCAAAGCCTGTGAGCTATAAAAAGAGTGTATATTTATATAGATAGTCGAGATATCGAGAGCTTTTGGTTCCATTTGAAGGGCCAGAAGTTTGTTTTTACTTCAGCAGGTAAACCAATAAAGCATGCCAAGTTAATTTGATTGGCTGTTTTCAGCCTTCCAGGTTCTTGCTGAGGTAGCCATATTAACTTTAACACATGGAAGCAGACCAGGTGACTAAGGATGCTGCATTACAGCCCCGGACACTTGATGGGTCTGTGCAACTCACAGATTCCACCCTAGTTCTGGCCCAGTATAGCTGGGATTAATAATTCAACTTTAAGGACCCCAGGACGAGAAGAACAAGTGGTCCACAGGGGGCAACTTCTTATGAAACAGGACTTTGGAAAAGGTGATCATTTATGTCTGTCAGCCACTCTTTTCCCTCCAGCTTGACACATGGACCGTGTAATCAGTCACAAGCAGTTATGGCTGCCTTAGTAAATGAGCATGGGATAGAGCCAGGGCTTCTCCACAGTTGTTTTTATAACATACCACTTCTTGTTTTACCTGTTACCAAAGGTGTTACCAAAAGCTGAACATCCCTTCCAGAGATTACAAAAAGATATATCCAGATGTTTTGTGGATGTCCAGTGGCAAATGCTACTGCAAAGGCCACAGTAAAAAGTGTTATCAGAAGTAGTTTGTAAATACAGAGTGCAGAAAGTACAGAGAGTAACAGGGGAAATCATTTTTTATAGGAGAGTCCTTACTAGAAGTTTTGAGGTTTTATTTTTACACCCCCTACTGTCTACAATGTAGCGGAAAAAGTAGAGTGAGAAACTAGAAAACTTTTGCCTGAATGTTTTCTTATATTTTATCAAGCCCATAAGGGAGATGTTGGACTCTCTCCCTATGGGATTTGGTTTGGGAGTGTGTTGCTCACTTGCTTATATTTTGTCTCAGCAGCTGAAGGCCTCCTTTCGGATCTCACAGAGAATGTTGCTGATCTTTTAAGGTTTTTGACAAACTAATTTATGTGTTTTCTCCCCAATTCCAGATCCTAAAAGTTTGGAAGGATCTAAAACTAAATCCAGGTGACTTTTGGATTGTTAAGAGACATTTATATATAAGGAAATGTTTGGAGACTCAATACAGCATCTATTTCAGGAGGAAGGAAAAGTCACCTGGATCCACACCAGACACTGCAAAAATATATATATATATATATATATATATATATATATATATATATATATATATATATATATATATATATATATATATATATATATTTGAAAAGTAGTTCAGCCATGTTGAAGTCATATTTGTCTTTTGTACGTCTTCCATTTTATGTAGAATTGTCTGTGTTTACATATGCTGATAAGTCAGCATGCTCACAATTCAGCTAGAAGGCCATTCTGGCCACAGGAGTGTACAGCCAGTACTCTGTAAATATGTCTTATCAATCATTTGTTTTTCACAATGAAAAGTCATTTGGTAATGAAAAAGCTGCTCAGCTATTATTTTCTCCACAATGGAGTTTTTTGCCTCTTTGGCCAGGACTACCTCCACCTAAGCGTGTGAAGGTTCCAGTTTAAAGGTGATAGCAGGTGTAGTTAGTGATCAAAATATTGATCAAAAGAGGGGAGACTGTAATGGAAATTTGTACGTTCTGTATATAATTGTATTGTATTTTGTATGTATTGCACTCTGCCCTCACTGTGCACAAGGCACTAATAATGTTTTCAGTAAATGTTTACATTCTTTCGAGTCCTGATTAGAAGTAGCCTGCCTATGTAACGCCCCTTGTTACCATAAACGTACAATTGTAATATTAATGTGATACCTACGTAATCATGTGCATAAAAACCTTCAATTGCGTCATAATAAGGCAGAACAGTTATTTGGAAACATGCGGAGCGTATCTTTTGTGTCTGTTCCCTACTGCAGTAGTTATTATTAATTTGGAACCACTAATCAATATGAGGATAGGAGTTGCCTATCATCAATTTAACCGAGTCACGATCAATCACTGTCACTTACAAAACACTAAACACATAACTGCAGCGTTTGCAAAATCAGGCCTGATCCCTGCGATCGCTAACAGTTTTTTTGGTAGCGTTTTCGTGAACTGGCAAGCACCAGCGGCCTAGTACACCCCGGTCGTAGTCAAACCAGCACTGCAGTAACACTTGGTGACATGGCGAGTCCCATAAGTGCAGTTCAAGCTGGTGAGGTGGCAAGCACAAGTAGTGTCCCGCTACCACCAAGAAGAAGATAAACACAGGCCTGTCGTGCCCATAATGCCCTTCCTGCTGCATTCGCCAATCCTAATTGGGAACCCACCACTTCTGCAGCACCCGTACTTCCCCCATTCACATCTCCAACCAAATGCAGTCGGCTGCATGAGAGGCATTTTCTTTATGTCCTCCCGATTACCCCTACCCAACGAACCCCCCCAAAAAAGATGTCGTGTCTGCAGTAAGCGTGGATATAGGCGTGACACCCACTATTATTGTGCCTCCTGTCCTGACAATCCTGGTCTTTGCATTGGTGAATGTTTTGAACGCTACCATACACTAGTTGAGTATTAGCGTAGGGTACAGCATTGCACAGACTAGGCACACTTTCACATTGTCTCCCAAGATGCCATCGCATTTTGAGAGACCCGAACCTGGAACCGGTTACAGTTATAAAAGTTACAGTTACAAAAACAAGTGTAAAAAATAAAAAAACACAAAAAAATATATAGGATAAAAAAAACAAAAAGTTGTCGTTTTATTGTTCGCTCTCTCTCTATTCTCTCTCTATTGTTCTGCTCTTTTTTACTGTATTCTATTCTGCAATGTTTTATTGTTATTATGTTTTATCATGTTTGCTTTTCAGGTATGCAATTGTTTATACTTTAATGTTTACTGTGTTTTATTGTTAACCATTTTTTTGTTTTCAGGTACGCCATTCAGCTCCAGTGCAGATTTATTTTTCTTGACAGCAACAGCGTTTGCTCCCACGATACATAAAGCCGTGACTCCAGCGCTGTCTGAGGTGATCTATGCCAAAGCATGGGGGCAGCAGGGGCGAAGGAGCGATTTGCTCCTAACTTTTGGGGCGGATGCCCCCATGCTTCGGCATATATAAATGGTGCATGTATGCCCACCATTAGAAGTGGGTGGATGAAGGGAGGTATTCTAATGGTGGGCATACCCACCAATCAATCTCTTTTTTTCATTCAGCCCACAGGCTGCATGAAAAAAAAGATTACAATATATGCCCAACAAGGACCAGCAACGTACTGGTATGTTGCTGGACATTGAGTGGTTATACCAGAATGATGCCTGCAGGTTTAGGTATCATCTTGGTATTATTCTTTTCAGCCAGATTTCATGTAAAAGCAATCCTACTTAGCCTTAGCCTCTAGACTGCTTTTACAAGCAGTGGGAGGGGATGTCCCCTCCCACCGTCTTCCATGTTTTTCTCGGGCTCTCCTGTCCCAACAGGGAACCTGAGAATGCAGCCGGTGATTCGGCCAACTGACCATAGAGCTGATCAGAGACCAGAATGGCTCCAATCAGCTCTATGGCCTAAGAAACCGGAAGCTGCGAGCATTTCATGACTTAGATTTCGCCGGATGTAAACAGTGCCATTGGGAAATTGGGAAAGCATTTTATCACACTGATCTTGGTGTGGTCAGATGCTTTGAGGGCAGAGGAGATATCTAGGGTCTAATAGACCCCATTTTTTTCAAAAAAGAGTACCTGTCACTACCTATTGCTATCATAGGGGACATTTACATTCCCTGACATAACAATAAAAATGATTAAAAAAAAATGAAAGGAACAGTTTAAAAATAAGATAAAAAAGCAAATAAAATAATAATAATAAAAAAAAAGCACCCCTGCCCCCCCCCCCCTGCTCTCGTGCAAAGGAGAACACAAGCGTTGGTCTGGCGTCAAATGTAAGCAGCAATTGCACCATGTGAGGTATCACCGCGAAGGTCAGATCGAGGGCAGTAATTTTAGCCGTAGACATCCTCTGTAAATCTAAAGTGGTAACCTGTAAAGGCTTTTAAAAATGTATGTAGTTTGTCGCCACTGCACGTTTGTACGCAATTTTAAAGCGTGTCATGGTATCCATGTACTCGGCCTAAGATCATCTTTTTTATTTCATCAAACATTTGGGCAATATAGTGTGTTTTAGTGCATTAAAATTTAAAAAAGTGTGTTTTTCCCCAAAAAATGCGTTTGACAAATCATTGCGCAAATGCTGTGTGAAAAAAAATGAAACACCCACCATTTTAATCCGTAGGGCCTTTGCTTTAAAAAAATATATAATGTTTGGGGGTTCAAAGTAATTTTCTTGCAAAAAAAAATAATTATTTTTTCATGTAAACAAATAGTGTCAGAAAGGGCTTTGTCTTCAAGTGGTTAGAAGAGTGGGTGATGTGTGACATAAGCTTCTAAATGTTGTGCATAAAATGCCAGGACAGTCCAACCCCCCCCCCCCCCCAAATGACCCAATTTTGGAAAGTAGACACCCCAAGCTATTGGCTGAAAGGCATGTCGAGTCCATGGAATATTTTATATTGTGACACAAGTTGCGGGAAAAATAATTTTTTTTTTTTGCACAAAGTTGTCACTAAATGATATATTGCTCAAACATGCCATGGGAATATGTGAAATTACACCCCAAAATACATTCTGTAGCTTCTCCTGAGTATGGGGATACCACATGTGTGAGACTTTTTGGGAGCCTAGCCGCATACGGGACCTCAAAAACCAAGCACCGCCTTCAGGGTTTCTAAGGGTGTAAATTTTTGATTTCACTCCTCACTGCCTTTTATAGTTTCGGAGGCCATGGAATGCCCAGATGGCACAACCCCCCCCCCCCAAATGATCCCATTTTGGAAAGTAGACACCCCAAGCTATTTGCTGAGAGGTATGGTGAGTATTTTGCAGACCTCGCTTTTTGTCACAAAGTTTTGAAAATTGAAAAAAGAAAAAAATAATTTCTTTTCTTTCTTCATTTTCAAAAACAAATGAGGGCTGCAAAATACTCACCATGCCTCTCAGCAAATAGCTTGGGGTGTCTACTTTCCAAAATGGGGTCATTTGGGGGGGGGTTGTGCCTTCTTGGCATTTTATGGCCTTCAAAACTGTGATAGGTAGTGAGGAGTGAAAATTTACGCCCTTAGAAATCCTGAAGGCGGTGCTTGGTTTTCGGGGCTCCGTATGCGGCTAGGCTCCCAAAAAGTCCCACACATGTGGAATCCCCATACTCAGGAGAAGCAGCTAAATGTATTTTGGGGTGCAATTCCACATATGCCCATGGCCTGTGTGAGCAATATATAATTTAGTGACAACTTTTTGTAATTTTTTTTTTTGTCATTATTCAATCACTTGGGACAAAAAAAAATAATATTCAATGGGCTCAACATGCCTCTCAGCAATTTGCTTGGGGTGTCAACTTTCCAAAATGGGGTCATTTGGGGGGGGGGGGGTTGTACTGCCCTGCCATTTTAGCACCTCAAGAAATGAGATAGGCAGTCATAAACTAAAGGCTGTGTAAATTCCAGAAAATGTACCCTAGTTTGTAGACGCCATAACTTTTGCGCAAACCAATAAATATACGCTTATTGACATTTTTTTTACCAAAGACATGTGGCGGAATACATTTTGGACTAAATGTATGACTAAAATTGAGTTTATTGGATTTTTTTTATAACAAAAAGTAGAAAATATTGTTTTTTTTTTCAAAATTTTCGGTCTTTTTCCATTTATAGCGCAAAAAAATAAAAACCGCAGAGGTGATCAAATACCATCAAAAGAAAGCTCTATTTGTGGGAACAAAAGGACACAAATTTCGTTTGGGTACAAATGCATGACCGCGCAATTAGCAGTGCCAAATTGATGCAGTGACGCAGTGCCAAATTGTAAAAAGTGCTCTGGTCAGGAAGGGGATAAATCCTTCCGGGGCTGAAGTGGTTAAACTGACGCATCATAGGGGCAAAGTTAAGTTCAAAGGCCCATTGACATGTTCTTCGGTATCTTTGTTCCTAGGTAACAAACATGAGAATTTGTCCATTTAAACACAAATTGGGAAGCGATCTGGTGTTGAAGAGCAGTATCCAGCTCCACCCCCATCGCTTCTGACTTTTCATAAGTCACCTTGAAATTAGACAGTGCCCCATATGTGCGCAGTTCCTGTAGTAGGGATGGAAGGGATATTAGTGGAGAAGAAACAAAGAGCATCAAATCATCCGCATAAGCGGCAATTTTATGTTCTCCGATTTTTGTTAAAATACCTCTAATATCCCCGTTGGCTCGTATCATTTTCAAAAGTGGTTCTAAGGTAAGAACAAAAATGATAGGAGACAATGGGCAATATACAAGTATAGGCGCAATTAGCTGGAAAAAATTAGTGAAAAAAACCCTAGCACACATACAATATGTATTAATAAGAAAATTAAGATAAACATAAAATCCATGATGAAAATTATATATATATATATATATATAAAAAGTCCAGAGTCCAAATGAGGGAGGGAGAATTCCACAATCAGGGCCGCCTTCAAAAGGAAACTGAAACCAGGTTCCATGGTTCTGAGGAGAAGCACAAAGAAAGAGGCGCCTCTGGGTGCAGACGTTAAAAAGTTTATTCATGTCACATGTATAGAAAACTCACATTTTCGAAGTCATCAAACAGCATGTAAGTATCGTACATCCATCAGAGGGGTAGTCATCAGATCAGTCAGAACTATTCCTGCCTTCTGGGTGCACGGCCCCGTATGGGGGACACCGCTAGATGGTAAGCCGGCTGCGGTGGAGATGGAAAACCAAAATGAGGCCTGGAACACAGGTGAGTAGCGGGCGAGGAAAGATGATGTCACTAGCAAGCGACGCGTTTCATGAGAGTACAGGCTGCAATGATGTGGCAGCCGCTCTCCTTTATCAAGCTGAAGATGGGTGGTTGTGGGGTCCACAAAAATCTAACGGAGGGGGAGTGGCTAGGGACGGAAAACACTATGATTGATCTGAAATGATCCATCGGTTTAAATAGCGCTGTGTAAACAAAAATGTGTTACGATCCATGAAAAATAAAACAAAGGGGAGTGATCAAAACAAAAAATGACCGGGGTGAATTGAGAGCTGTGTATAGGGCCAGAAGTAGCACTATATCAGTAGTATTGCACTGTAATGCAATGACAAATATATGGTTCAGCAATAGATGGTATGTATACTAGAGAGGAACATCAATAAAATGGATAAAAGGATGGGGATAAGACAAAGCGGAATGGGACACAACAGAAAAAGGAGGGGGGGGGGGAGGGGAAGGGTGGGGAAAAGTTATGCAAAAGAGGGCATGTGTATTGAAAAATATTAATAATACAAATGGTACATGTATGTGTACTGCAGAAGTACATTATGAATGAAAAATAGGATAAATGGATGGAAATGAGACAAAGCAAAATAGGACGAAGCCGGGGGAAGGGGGGGGGAATGGAAAAAAAAAGGGGGGAGGGGTATATAGGGGGGGGGGGCTTTAACAAAACAGGCCTGTACACGGGGAGGTTTTCTATGTGCTCACATATACACTTATGCCGCGTACACACGGTCCTACTTTTCGTCTACAAAAGTCCAACAGACGCTGATGGACTAAAGCTGGCTGGTAATCCGATCGTGTGTGGGCTTCTCCGGACTTTCAACTGACTTTTTTAGCCTCAAATCCGACGTACTTTAGATTTGAAACATGTTTTAAAACTTTACTTCGTAACTACGACGGACCCCGAAATCCGCTCGTCTGTGTGCTAGTCCGACGGACAAAAAGCCACGCTAGGGCACCTATTGGCTACTGGCTATGAACTTCCTTATTTTAGTCCGGTGTACGTCATCACGTACGAATCCGTTAGACTTTTGTGTGGTCGTGTGTAGGCAAGTCCGTTCGTTAGAAAGTAGGCCGCAAGTCCGCCGCAAGTCCACCGAAAGTCTGCCGGAAGTCTGTCGGACAGGCTGTCCGACTTTTGTAGACGAAAAGTACGACCGTGTGTACGCGGCATTACAATTTTGGGTCCGGGGACCTGGGGAAGATATGGATCTCCCCCCATGACCCTTGCTAGACTCTCCTCCAAATAGGAAATCGCCTTATACCAGGTGGTACTGGTGGGCGTTGAAGCAATTTCTAGCTACACGTTAGTTTTCCAACTCAGTTGGATTGGGTCGACTGAAAGTTTCCCTTTCATGACACCCTCAACCACTCTAGAGTGGTTGCTTCTCTTTCTACTCCCTCTTTTCTCACCACTATAACTCTCCCTCTCCTCGCTTTCCTTTCTTGTCCTCCTCTCTCTTCCCACACTTTTATATCATCGCGAACATGGAGGTTCTCAATATTGTCACCCTTAACGCAAAAGGGCTTAACGTTCCTGAGAAGAGACGAATGCTATTAAATGACATGAAACGCATGAAAGCTGACATTGTCCTACTACAGGAGACACATTTCCGGGAAAACAAGTTCCCGATCCTCAAAAACAGACACTACCCGACAGTATACCACTCCACCCGCTCAGACGCCAAATCTAGAGGGGTTTCCATCCAGATCTCTGCAAAAGTCCCGTGGTCTCTAGTTGATAAGAAGGCAGACCCGGCGGGTAGGTTTCTTTTTCTGAAGGGCCTAATTGGAGGTACAAAAGTGACCATTGCAAACTTCTATGCCCCAAATAGCCAACAAGACTCATTTGTGAAACGACACTTAGAATTACTCCAGGGTTTCTCTGAGGGACAACTCATCATAGGCGGGGACCTAAACTTCCCCCTGATCCCTGTAGAAGACACCTCGACAGGCACATCCTCCTACCCATGAGGCACACGCAAAGGGATACTTTCGGCCCTTCATGCCGCACAGCTGATAGACATTTGGCGTCTCTTTCACCCAGGTGAACGAGATTACACCTTTTTTTCTCGCCCCCCATCAAGTATACTCGCGCATCGATCTCTTTTTAATACCACACAACCAACTTCAGGCTGTTAAAGGTTCGTCTATCGGTTCTATTACTTGGTCAGACCATGCCCCGGTTACAATGCAATACGCCCTTACTGACTTTTTTAGGGGACAAAGGAGACCATGGCGACTTAACGAAAGCCTCCTACAAGACCCAGAAATAGTTGCAGACGTCACAAAAGAAATTTCACACTACTTTCACACTAATAACACAGTTTACAGAGAGGGAGGGCTAATATGGGAAGCACACAAAGTGGTGATCCGCGGGGTCCTTATAAAACACGGGGCAAGGCTCAAAAAACATAGGTCTGCACAACTATCGGTACTACTCGACAAACTCTACAAATTGGAATCTAAACACAAACGGACACCGACCAGTTCCCTGGGCAGCGAATTAGATACGATATGTACGCAGATAACAGACCTTCTCCACTTTAAGGCTAAGGCGGCTCTCCAAATCCCCCGGAAAAAGATCTATGAATCGGGCAATAAATGCGGTAGACTACTTGCACAATCTTTAAAATCACAGAAAATGGCATCATACATTCCACACATCTACTCTCCAACGGGACAGAAAGCAACCTTACCCCAGCAAATAACACAAGAATTTAGGACTTACTACGAAGCCTTATACAATCTAAACATGCCACAACCTACCCCAGAACGCATAGCAGACTATGTAGCGGATTCCAACATGCCTATCCTATCGACTATGACACGAGACCTACTAGACGAACCCATAACATTAACAGACATACAATTGGCAATAAAAAATACCAAACCAGGAAAGGCTCCAGGACCAGACGGTCTTACAATCCAGTACTATAAGACCCTACTCCCATCCCTAGGACAGCACCTAACCAAGCTCTTCAATGATCTAGGCAAGGGAAGCTCACTACACCACAACACACTACAAGCCCAAATAGCAGTTATACACAAAGAGGATAAAGACCGAACTCAATGTGGAAGCTACCGTCCCATATCCTTACTGAATACCGACCTTAAACTGTTTACTAAAATATTAGCCACTAGACTACAACAACACATAACCAGCTTGATTCACCTAGACCAAGTGGGCTTCGTCCCAACTAGAGAAGCGAGGGACAACACCACTAAAGTCCTGAACTTGCTCTATAAGGCCAACTTAGCAGGTACACCGACGGTTTTCCTCAGCACAGATGCCGAAAAAGCATTGACCGGGTAAACTGGTCGTTTATGTTCGCAACGTTAAGACACATTGGCCCCACACCCGACAAGGAGGGAGGAGTCTGTTAATGGCGCTGATTGCGAGGGCGCCGTAAGACGCTGGACGCCTGGCTCCACGAGCCCTCTCCGATGCAGCAGACTGTGCGGTGTAGCTTGTCAGCCTGAACATCGGCCGCCGCCGCTGACCCCCCCCTCCCCCCTAGGACACGGGATACCCCACCAGGAACGAGGTGAGAAGTTTCCTTAATACAAGCTCAGGAACAGGGAAGTGACTATGAAAAACGGAGCATAGAAGGGTATATGAGACGTGCTGAAGCGGCTCCTCCTCCCCTCTCTCTCCTTTGTGGAGAGACGCTTGGATCGGCTGCTAGCAGGAGAAGGTGAGGGAGAGCGCAGCAGAGGGGGAAGGAGCGGTGAGACACGGAGAGCAAGGGAGGTTCTCGGCTGCGGATGTCTGTGTGTTCCACCTGTGTGTGACCCCCCTCCCCGTGCTGCCGAACGGACTACACATAGCGGAGAGAGAGAGGGGAGAAACTAACTGACTGACACTAGAAGAAACTGATCCCTGCTCACCCGTCAGATAAGTACCATACTTCATATAAATAGAAATATATGTACCCTCTATTTGCCTCTATTTGACAAAACTTAAGCCTAAAAGAATTATATGTCTACGGGAGAGGAGGAAGAGGGATTCAGGAGCTTGCCTTCCCGTGCCACCGTTAAAGAACTTTTTTTTGTGTTTGTTTTCCGTTTGTTGTTTGTTTTTTCTCTTCTTCATAAACACACAAAATACAAGATTTTGGAAGGGGAGGAAGAGGAAAAGGGGCGAAAAGGGGCAGAGACAATACACATAAAGAAAAGTATTAACATCAACATAAGCTTGTAAACGGAGGAAAAACAACCTCGGTCCCCCTTATGGGTTAACTAACCCGACCTAATTACTTGACAAACTCCTGCACTCTGCATAGGGGCAGCTGAAACAGAAATCTTCTTTTCTGGAAGGCTGCTCATGTGATCCACACTTACTATTGTAACGGCCTACTGCTAGAACCCAGTTAAAAAATATAACTCCATCTAGAAAAAGCTGACTCATAAGCCTGTATGTATGAGAGGTAAAATCTGATTTAAAGTCTCCAATCTCTA
Organism: Lithobates septentrionalis; assembly: GCA_037952835.1. Classification (NCBI taxonomy): domain Eukaryota; kingdom Metazoa; phylum Chordata; class Amphibia; order Anura; family Ranidae; genus Lithobates; species Lithobates septentrionalis. The sequence continues at coordinate 896,655 of JBBDGP010002835.1, forward strand.
ACACGGTGGACAAAACTGCAAAAGTCAGCCTAAATAAGAACAAATAAATAAAGAACTGAGTCAATCTCGGGGGGGAAAAACACTACTAAAAGCCTGTGATATATATCTAAAAAGACCTAGAAGCAGCATATTATACCCTAGAGTATAAGGCGGTGCTTTTTCCTTTTTTTTTTTTTTTTATCTCTCCCCCTCCCTTTGTTCCTCTTTCTCCATGAGGGGCAAAAGTGGTAGAGGTGGAGGAGCGATGGCAAAATCCCCGCGGCTAAGTATCAGTCCCACATCAGGCCCGATGAATAGATATGTAACACAAGGAGGGGAAGAGGATGGGGCTACCATCGCAGGGGGAAAACAACAAAGTAACAAGGGGAGACAACTGGAAATCAGGGAAAAGAAGGAAAAAAAGAGCCAGGATAAAACAAATATGGACAATAGTTCAATCCCAGAAATTAGACCAGAACAAGAAGAACAAGAAGTGGAAACACAGAATCCCCCCGGTACAGCAGGTGATCAGATAAAGGCTCAATTACCAACAATGTCAGATATGGAAAGAATGTTTGCAGCTTTAGAAAACTCATTAAAATCAGAAATGACAAAAATGCATAAAGACATGGGACACCTGCTAGCAAGAGTGGAGGAAGTGGAAAAAAAAGCAGATGCCCACTCAAGAAGAATAAAAGAGGGGGGGCGTGTCCGAGCGTTGAGGTGGATGGACGCAGTGCAGAGGAGCTCCGCTTAGCCCTCTGCAATCCACGGCCATCCGAAACAAATAAACGTTAGAGTTTACCCCAAACTCTACCCTGCAGCTACTGGGCACTAGCAGAGCCTCCTCCCGGGGGTATTTGAGTGGATTGGACGGCGGATTGGGCAGTTTTCGGGCCGCGGCCGGCCTCACTACACAGACACCGGCCGCCATCTTGCGGCCTACGGGACACTCGGAATCCCCGGCCTCGAGTGCCGCGATCGGCGGTACGGAGGCTGATCGGCCGGCCTGCGGCTGGGAGCGCCGTATCCGGAGCAGACCGGACTGAGAGGGGACCCCAGGAAACACAGAGGAAGCAGGCCCCGATCATCCGCGGCCTACAGCAGGCCCGAGGCCTCCAACATCGCTGATCTTTGGTGCCGCGGCCGGAGGTAAGGGGGACAGCACACTCACCTCCACATACAGCGGCCACCCCCTGGACATAACCAGCAGGCTGATAGCCTGCACGGACCCCTCACTGACCCCAGGAAGCTGAGTAAAAGGTCCCCTCAGAGACATCCAGGGACGGCCGCCATCTTGTGGCCTAACCTATGAAACAGGCCTGCACCCTCAGACTCTATACCCTGCCTGGACAGTGATCTCACCTACGAATCCCCACACACAAGGTGCTTAAGCTTTGCGCCCATGCTGACGGGGTGAGGCCACTGTTGCTGCAGGCCTGCCCCTCCTCCCCAGTCCCCCTCATCCACGTAGAGGCTGGATTTTGATGGAGAGTGACCAAATATGGATGGCTGAGGACCCGCGCCCCTGAGTCCCGTGCTATCCCGACAGCTACAGGCCATCTTCATAACATAGCACACCTGCATACTACATGGCGGCAACTAGCTCACACTCCACGGAGCTTACTGACCCTCAACAAGGCACCATACAGAGGTATTTACTTAGAACAGCGCAGACCGATCCCCGGACCCCCAAAGACAAGATGGCGCCCGGCCGCAACCCGGGAAAGACCAAGCCTCCCGCTTCCTCTACAGCAACAGCCTGCATGGCGGAGGACAATAATGAGAAACTCCAGAATTCTAAGGGTGAGCCATCAACCTCCTCCACAAGGTCAGTCACATCACCTGACACAGGCATCGGGGAATCCCAGTCAGTTACGCACCCCTTATCAGGAGAACCCATTAGAACGGAGGCTGCTGCCCTTCTCTCTGCTTTCAGAACCGATTTCGAATCATGGGCTAGCAAAATGGAAGCTTCCCTACATGTGGAGCTGAACGCTCTGAGGCAACAAGTCACAGCCAACGAGGAAGCAGTATCGGTCTTAACCAATGCTCAAGATGACCATGAAGCACGTATAGCAGCCCTTGAATCCTCATCCGCGACACATATGCGGCGCCTACGCCACCAACAACTCCGCATAGAAGACAGCGAAAATCGCAGTCGCAGAAATAACATTAGACTGCAAGGCATACCGGAGGCAACATCTGGAGCAGAATTGAAGCCCACTGTCATAACTATCCTCAATAAAGTTTTGGGAAGAGAGGCAGCATCACCAATTGAACTGGATCGTGTTCACAGGGTGGGAGGGCCAGGGGGGGCCCGAGACGGTCGCCCCCGAGATGTTTTATGTCGGGTCCACTATTTCACCTTAAAAGAAGAGATCATGCGAAAGGCATGGAACCTGGGCTCTGTGGACTTCTTTGGAGCCCCTATCCACCTATACCCTGACTTATCTCGCAACACGCTGTACATGCGTCGAGTGGTGCGCCCTCTACTTGACCTTATACGGCAAGCCGGAGCTACCTATACATGGGGTCACCCCTTCAGCATCAAGGTGATACGGGGCGACAACAGATTCACGCTTTCTGACCCAGATCAACTGCCCGACTTCTTTCTCTTTATTGAACAGGAACCGATAGAAGTATTAAACTGGTTAGACCCTCCAGAGGATAGATCAAGACAGCTGGGACTTGGCCCACTTCCACAACGCCGCAGACGTCCTAGGTCTAGATCAGTCTCTTCCGGTCCAGGGATAAGAAGACCTACTTCTCCAGAAGATTAACTCAGTAGCTATTTGGGGACTGATGGCTTGTTTTGTCTTGCCATGCCAATTATATTTCCGAGGGCTCCCAGTAGTTTTGCTGCATTTTTCAAGTGGCATGGGATGTTTTTCGATCCCTTAACTGTGCTTTTCCTACTTGAAAGCTAAGACCTCCAGTAAGCCTAATAGGGGATACAGTGAATATAGGGTTCGGATCTACTGGCTCTTTCCCTGCTCTTTGCCAATATACTATTTGGCTGGGGTTCGGGTGAGAACATAGATTGAAGCCACTTTTGTACCTCTCACTATGACGAACATCAGGTAAAGCAAATGTATACCAATGTTTTATTTTCCAAAGATGTTCTGTTTTGTCTCAGACTGATCCCTCTCACCCTCTCCTGGTATTATATGCAGTGAGGGATGGGTGGCGGGGGTGGGGGTGCTGCCCTGGGGGGGGTCTGGCACTTGGTCTTACTCAATCTCTGCTTCAGAGGATACAGGTCTTAAGAGCGCTACGTATGGAGCAGCGGATTGCCCCCTCAGGGGGTCCCCCCGTTCCCTATACCTCCCATATACTCACAATATTGTTTGGCTCCATAACCTTTTTTATATGCCAGAGCCAAGGTAATTGTTATATGTTTACCCTAGGGTTAAGTATTTGACCTCCAGTAAGCCTAGTAGGGGATATAGTGAATATAGGGTTCAGATTTACTGGCTCTTTCCCTGCTCTTTACCAATATACTATTTGGCTGGGGTTCGGGTGAGAACATAGATTGAAGCCACTTTTGTGCCTCTCACTATGACGAACGTCAGATAAAGCAAATGTATGCCAATGTTTTATTCTCTTATTCTCCAAAGATGTTCTGTTTTGTCTCAGACTGATCCCTCTCACCCTCTCCTGATATTATATGCAGTGGGGGACGTGTGGCGGGGGTGGGGGGGCTGCCCTGGGGGGGGGGTCTGGCACTTGGCCTTACTCAATCTCTGCTTCAGAGGATACAGGTCTAAAGGGCGCTACGCATGGAGCAGCGGATTGCCCCCTCGGGGGATTTCCCCCGCTCCCTATACCTCCCATATACTTACAATATTGTTTTGGCTCCATAACCTTCTTTATATGCCAGAGCCAAGGTAATTGTTATATGTTTACCCTGGGGTTAATTATTTGAACCCAATGCACATACTTGGTTGACTGTTATCACTTGTTGCTGTTAAGCTGCCTTATGCCCCACATTTGTTTACTATTAAATATTAAGTGTGCCATACATATTACTTACATGCCTGATCTGCTGTCGGGATCACGGCTCAGGTCCATTCATCCTGATCTTTCCCCCACAATAGGACAGGCACAGTTTGTGCCTAAAACGTGATCTTTCACGCAGTGTTTTGCACTAGCGAACACATTAGTTTCCCAGACACATCCATTTAGGTGTCTTTTCATTTATACCTTACTTCTTCCATTCTACACACGCTCCTTTCTTATCTCTTACTCCTCTCCCCCCCCCCCCCCCCTTCTTTTTTCCCTTTTTTTTTTTTTTTTCTCTCCTCTTTCTCTTCCCCTCATTTTTCCCTTTTCTTTTTTCTTCCTTTTATGCTCCCTATACCTTTCCTCTATATTCTATTACTCTCTCTCCTTTACAGCCTTTGGCACTCCAGCATGGCTCACACGGTGACTTTGCGCCCACACCTGAAACTTTGTTCGTATAATGCAAACGGACTTAACATCGCGTCGAAACGTGGGCAAATTCTGTATCAGATGCACAAAAGACAGGTCAGCATACTTTTGCTACAGGAGACCCACTTCCATTCTGACTCCACTCCTTCCTGCTCCAATAGATATTTTAATAGATGGATTCACAGTACCAACCCGACGCAAAAATCTAAGGGAGTATCTATTGCGTTCCATAAAACACTCCCTATTGAGCTGCTCGATCATGTTGCAGACCCCCAGGGCAGGTATGTTTTTGCGAAAATTTCCCTATGGGGGACTAAACTGACGATAGCTAACATATACTTGCCTAATGCACACCAAGTCCCATCAGCCTTGCAGTACCTAAAGATTTTGGCGGGTTTCGCGGAGGGCAAGATCATACTCGGAGGGGACTTCAATACCCCCTTGGATCCACTTTTGGATTCATCGACATCCCGTTCCTCTATATCCTTCCCGAAAATACGGGCCCTAAGACGGGCCACCCACAATATGCATCTCATTGACGTATGGCGAATACTGTAGCCCGACTCACGAAACTACACACACTTCTCTAACGTACACCAATCATACAGTCGATTAGATTATTTCCTAATCGATCACGGCTGCTTAGATTGGTCCCCCAGTTGTGAAATAGACCCTATGGTTTGGTCCGACCACTCACCTATATTCCTGACGCTTACAATCCCCTCTACTCCAATAAAAGAATGGACATGGAGGTTAAATGACTCTCTCTTGACTGAACCAGGGTTTGATACACAGATAGCGGAGACGATATCAAACTTTTTCACAGACCACACCTCTGACGACACCTCACCACCCATTAAATGGGAGGCATTGAAGGCGGTATTACGGGGTAGGTTTATTCAAATGGGAGCCCGCATGAAAAAGGAACGCTCAGTTGCGATAGCTAAGGCAATACACAAGCTTAGGACATTAGAAACTACTCATAAGCGTTCTCCGACGGTGGAAGTGCTTGCGGAGGTTTCTTCCGCTCGCACTCAACTTAGAGAGTTATATGAGGCATCAGCCCGCACGTTTGAGGACAAATTAGCCTTCCATCAATACAAATTTCGGGATAAATGTGGTAGATCCCTGGCTCGCACCCTACATACCAAACAACCTAACACCTTCATACCCCTCATACGGGACAGTTCTGGGAAAACTGTCTCATCACCATCTGAGATGGGGCAGGTGTTCCGGGACTTTTATCAATCCTTATATAATATACCTACAGCAAGCCCCACTGAATCTCCCCTCACTGTAGCGGAAACACAAGCCTCCTACATTGCGCAAACTGCACTACCCACTCTAGATAACGAAGCAATAGAGGATCTTGAGGCCCCGATTACGGAAGACGAGGTTGCCCGCGCCATCGCTTCTACCCCGTCTGGTAAAAGCCCGGGTCCTGATGGCTTTACCCCAAAATTTTACAAACAATTTGCTCCCCTCCTTACTCCCTTCTTGACAAAAGTATTTAACTCCATCTCTGAGCGATCAGTGTTCCCGCCACAAACCTTAGAGGCACATATTACCCTCATCCCCAAACCAGACAAAGACCTGACTGTATGTGCTAATTACCGACCTATCTCGCTAATAGGAGTAGATCTAAAGGTATATGCAAAAGTGCTAGCTAACAGGTTACAACCATTGTTACCCCGCTTAATACACCTAGATCAGGTGGGCTTTGTGAGTGGAAGAGAGGCGCGAGATAACACCCTAAAAACACTCCTCATCGCGGATTATGCTCGGGCCCACAATATCCCATTGTGCCTTCTCACAGTCGATGCAGAAAAGGCCTTCGACCGTGTCGACTGGCAATTTCTCCGCCTATCATTACAACAACTAGGCCTAGGACCAAACATGATTTCCAAAATAATGTCCCTCTACACATCTCCCTCCGCTAGGATTAGACTAAACGGCTCCCTATCTCCAAAATTTACCATACACAATGGAACGCGGCAAGGGTGCCCCTTGTCCCCCATTCTTTATGTGATTGTTATGGAACATCTAGCTGTTGCCCTTAGAAATAACCCGGATATCCATGGTGTTAGTATAGGCCCCCTACACACTAAAATTGCCCTGTTTGCTGATGACCTACTCATATTTGTAACTCAACCGCAAGTTTCCCTACCCTCCATCATGCAGGAGTTTCAGAGGTATGGAGCGGTTAGTAACTTTAAAGTTAATCTTAATAAGTCGGAAATCCTCAACATCTCACTCCCAGCAGCGGCTCTCCAACAGCTCGCATCTTCCTTCCCTTTTAAGACAAGCTCCACATCTATTCGTTATCTAGGAATCCATATTCCAACAGTTGCGTCTCAATTATTTTCCAGCAACTTCACCCCTTTACTTCTTAGAACTCAAGCGGACTTGGCCACATATACCTCTAAACAGCTCTCCTGGCTGGGTAGGGTAAATGTCTTGAAAATGGATGTTCTCCCTCGATTCCTATACCTTTTCCAGACCATCCCTATCCATATCCCCACCTCGTTCTTCAAAAGACTTCGCCAGATCTTTTCTAAATTCATATGGCAGGGACATCGCCCCAGGATAAAATATGACACAATGATTCTCCCGAAGGTCAAGGGGGGTGCAGGGGTCCCTGATGCCTCTATATACCATAAGGCAGCAGTACTCGTGCGTATAGTAGATTGGTTCCATCACTCTTCCTCCAAACTTTGGGTCCAATTAGAGAAATATCTTAATGAGGCTGATCTTTGCGCCCTGCCATGGACTTCTACGGCTCAGCGTGGGGACGGCCTACTTTCCACTGCTCTCACTCGTCAAACTCTCCAGATTTGGGACCGCCTGATTTCAGCGAGTAAACTGTCCAAACTCCAGGGCCCGATGACCCCTCTCTTTGGGACTCCGGCCTTCCCCCCAGCAGCAAATACGTTGAGATTTGGGCCCTGGGATAGGGACAGCCATAGACGTCTAGCACAGGTGTTACGGGCTGACCCATCCTTGAGAACAGACATACCCTCTCGGACGGACTTAGGGCCCTCGACAATGTGGCTACAAAGGAGTCAAATAATGTCATACGTACGCACTTTCCCCTCCATCTCAGAGATTCTAGATGACCCATCAGACTTTGACGAGCTGCTCTTACAATCGGACCCACCAACACATGTAGTTTCACTGCTATATTCCCTATTATTGAACATATCTGCCCCTGACCTCCCAACATATACACAGAAATGGGAAACAGAGTTGCAGCACTCCATCTCCCCCACTGATTGGCAAAAAAGCTTTATCCTAACACATAGGATTTCCCTGGCAACCAAGACTCAAGAAAAAGGGTTTAAGTTATTGACGAGGTGGTACAGATGCCCAGTGAATATCAAAAGTTTTAACCCCTCTTTGACAGACAGTTGTTGGAGATGCTTGTCCTCTAGTGGGACAATGCTTCACATCTGGTGGGCTTGCCCTCCAATCTGGAAACTATGGCAAAAGATATTTGACCTATACAGCAGGCTGATGGCGACATCAATTAAGCCCACACCAGAGATAGCCCTATTATCTATACTCCCGGGCCCCCTCAAGTCGATTAAAAAAGATGTACTGCGCCACTTTCTGGCAGCAGTCAGGACAGTAATCCCACGACATTGGAAAACGGCAGATGTGCCTTCCTTGGGAGAATGGGCTGTCGAAGTGGATCAGATAAGAGATCTGGAGCGTCTGTTGGCGCAGGAGGCGGGAAAGGAGGAACAGTTTCTCGCCACCTGGGCCTCGTGGTCAATGTTTCGCTACTCTGATGACTTCTCCCTATGGGTCAGAGATATCCCACCCTCAACCGCCGTCTAGCCATGCTGGGGTGCCTAACACCCCAGGAATCACCGCTTACTTCTACACACGATCTCATTCCCAACTTTCTCTCTGTTTCTTTTCTATTAAGTACTGAACCAACAACACAAACATGTAACTAAAGATCATATACCCAGAATAGTTAAAGGATTTAAATATATATATTAGGTGAATACACGACCCATACAGCATTCTAATTTGATGAAAAGGAGCCCTCAGATAACACTAACACGCGAAACCGTAAGGTTTAATATATGTTGACTCCCACTCGCATGTTATTCCTGTCCTGTATAAAAAATCTATATGTACAATATGATATACCAGTAACTCACCGAAAAATACATGTCAGACTGATCATTCCTATATATGTATGGTTATGATACACATTGCTCTTTGTATATTATATGTACTGTTCTACTGTAAAGAACAGTATTTCTCTGTTAAATCCTGTATTTTCTTGTTTCTCTTTGAAATAAAATAAGATTGAAAGAATAAAAGAATTGAAGGGAGAGATCAAAATTCTAAAACAAGAACAACAAGAACAGGCATACAGATTGGAGAATCAGGAAAACAAGGAAAAGAGGAAAAACATAAGAATTCGCGGTCTCCCGGAATCGCTACAAACGGAAACAGAAGACCTAATAGATATAATAGGGCGAGTTCTACCTCTGACCAGCGCAGGCGAAATAAAGATGGATTTAAAGTTAGTAGGAGTATATAGACTGAGAAAACCAGTGGGCCTGGCAAGCGATATTCCGAGAGACATCCTAGTGCGTTTTGACAGTCTGGAGAGCAAAAGTCAATTCTGGAAAAATATAAAGGGGAAGCCTCCAATAGTATACGAAGGAAAGGAAATCCAGATTTTCCAGGATCTTTCACAAGAAACCCTGAGGAGAAGAAGAATGTTAAAACCACTGCTAAAAAGTTTACAGGAAAATGGACTTCAATACAATTGGGGGTTCCCAGCATGCTTATTAGCAAAAAGAAATCGAAGAACGGCCAAACTGAGATTTCTAGAAGATATCCCAGACTTCTGTAGAACTCTAGATATCCCTCCACCCAAAATTCCAGAAGAAACAATCAGGAGAGCAGATAAACATGGGGGAGAGGAAGCTCAATGGCAATTGGTACCAAGGAAATAGACCAGGGGCTTAGGGGGGAGGGGCAGATGTGGTACGTCGGCAAGCTTAACTAAGATGAGAAAAGGTGTAGGAAGCAACGGGGGGGGGGTGGCGGTGGGGAGAGGCCCGGAGTCGGCGACGCCCTCAGCAACACCCACCCTCTTCATATAAGAGGGAGTGGCTCGAGGCGCTATACAGATTTCCACCTCAGGTAAAGGAGTAGGTGTAAGAAACCTTAAGATTATTGACTACCTACTCATGACCTATAGGTCCAAGGTTTTTTGGGTTGGGAGGGGTGTGGGGGGTGGGTGTAAGGGAGAGGGGGGGCGGAAACAGGGATTGGAGATGGGTTATTGATCGAGAGGGTGGATAAAGTAAAGGGTAGGGGGGCTAGGGGTAGGTTGAAAATCGCCTTACTAGAAAAAACACTGGGCTTTGGGCAAGGGGTGCCGGGTAATTAAAAATGATTATGGCAGGATCAAACAAAGTTAAAATTCTAACATATAACGTCCGAGGCTTGAACTCACCACAAAAAAGACGGTTAATCCTAAGAGAATTGGAAAAATTAGAAGCTGACATAATTTTCTTACAGGAAACACACATAACGCAGGATTCAAACGTGAAAATATTCTCAAAGAATATCCCTATGTGGTACTATGGAGACTCTCCAATTAAGAGATCAAAAGGGGTCGCAATAGGCTTTGGGAAAAAGATTGGTTTTACCGTCGAAAAAATAAAAGCTGATCCGGAAGGACGTTTCCTTTTCCTCACAGGGACTATTCAGGGCATAAAGTACACGTTAGCAAATATTTATTGTCCCAACAAAAATCCTAAAAAATTCCTGGCGGAGAAACTAACAGCCCTATCGGAATTCAAACAAGGCAAGCTGATAGTAGCAGGCGATTTGAATTTCGTTATGGATCATAGCCAAGACTCTACATCCACAGCTCCAGACAGAGACAGAAGTCAAACGAAGAAAATTAAAAAAAAAACTATATGATTTACAATTAATAGATGTATGGAGAGCATGGCACCCAGGTGAAAAAGATTATACATATTTCTCGACAGTACACAAAACATATACCAGACTGGATTATATTTTTTTGGAACACAGATTTTTAGAAGATGTAGTAGAGATAGAAATTGAAACCACAGTAATATCGGACCATTCCCCAGTAGGCATGCAGATAAACCTACAGGGTGAGTCTATAGTAAGAAACACCTGGCGACTCAATGAAAAGCTTTTGGAGGACAAAGATACCGAAAAAAACATAAAGGAAGAGATTGAAGAATACTTCCGGAAAAATGATACTCCTGATCTCCCAAGAGCAATCTTATGGGAGGCACACAAATCGGTAATAAGGGGTAAGCTAATAGCTATAGGAGCAAATAAAAAAAGAGAAAACGGAAAGAACATCTCGAAACTTCGAAATGAAATCCAAAGTCTGGAACGAAGACATAAAAAGGAAACAAAAAAAGAAATACCTCAGGCTCTATTAGCAAAAAGAGAAAAATTAAAGGAACTGTTGGAAGAGGATGACAGAAAAGAAATCAATAGAATTGTAAGCGAGAAGTTCAGGTTGGGCAATAAAGCAGGAAAATACTTGGCGAACGTTCTAAGAAAAAAAAAGAACTTAAACTATATAGAGAAGAGAAGTATTTGCACAATATTATAGCTCCCTGTACTCAATAAAAAAACAAGAAACAACGCAACAATTGGATAGGAGAAAGAAACAGATCCTAACGTATTTAGAAAAAGCAAGCTTGCCAAAAGTGGACCCAGAAGCGCTGATGGATTTAAAAAGAGAGATAACGCAAGAAGAAATTAAGATGGCATTAAAAGAAACTCCTACTGGCAGGAGTCCGGGGCCAGATGGCTTTACGATCAGATATTATAAACAGTTTCAAGACTGATCCCCAGACTTTGCGAATATTTAAACAAAATAGGAGAAGACGAAGACATCAGAAAGGAGTCACTGTCAGCACACATCACCATAATACTGAAAGAAGGAAAAGACAAGGTCAACTGTTCAAGCTACAGACCCATAGCTCTATTGAATACAGACACAAAGTTGTATGCAAAAATACTTGCCACCAGAATAAAAAATTTGATGCCACTATGGATAAATCCGGACCAGACTGGATTCGTCCCTGGAAGAGAAGGAAGGGATAATAGCATAAAAACAATTTTGATGCTAAGAAAGAAAAATCCTAATATCTCCCCAGATCTACTCCTGTCTATAGATGCTGAAAAAGCATTCGACAGGGTAGACTGGGGATTTATGATGACCACCTTACAACATCTTGGTCTGGGCCCCAGAATAATGAAGTGGATTACGAATCTCTACAAAGGACCCACGGCGTGTGTAAATGTAAATGGCAAACTATCACCGGTATTTGAAATGTTCAATGGAACACGGCAGGGATGCCCACTATCGCCCCTCCTATATGTGCTATCTCTGGAACCGTTTCTTAGTACATAAAATCGCGGCATACGCCGACGACATTCTCGTATATGTCAATAAGCCTAAAGAAACTCTCTCAAATCTCTTGAAAGAAATTGATAAGTATGGAGAACTAGCAAATTTCAAAATCAATCCGGTAAAAACAGAAATATTGAACCTGAAAATAAAAAAAAAAAAAGAGATTTTGTCCCTTCAAAAAGAATTCCCATTCACCTGGGTAAATGGGGAGCTTTCCTACCTAGGAATTAAATTAACAGCATCTGTTAACAAAATCTATTCTGCAAATTTTATCCCACTATTAAATGAGATATCGACAGAAACAAAGAAGGTCAACTCACAAGCACTTTCGTGGATTGGCAGAATCAACATGATCAAAATGGCAATACTACCAAAGATCTTATATAAACTCCAAATGTTACCAATAATGGTCCCACAGAGTTTCTTCAAAGTCATACAAAAAATAATAACAAAATTTATATGGCAAAATAAAAAGCCAAGATTAAAAATGGCACTAATCTCGAGGAAGAGACAACACGGGGGATTAACAGTACCTGATATTTTAAGATACTATAAAGCTGTTAATATAGCACGGATGATAGAATGGACAAAAGATAATAAGGAAAAAAAATGGATAGAAATGGAAAACACATTAAGTAAAACTACGCTTCACAAAAATATTTGGATATCAAACAAACATAGAGTATTAGACTCCAACACACACGAGGTGACTAAAAATGTATTCAGAATATGGGATGCACTACACCGTAAATACAGATGGACACATAATTCACCATTAATACCCCTCACGGGAACAAAATTTTTTCCACCGGGCGAAGAAATTTTCCGTAGATTTAAAATAAAAAACCCACTAATTAAAGACATCACGAGGAAAGGGAAGCTGGAATCTGCACAAAAACTGGAAACTAAACTTGGGGGGAAACTAAGAAACTGGGAGTACCTACAACTAAATCACTTAATTAACACATCACCACACCCGTTTAGGGATGGAGAAAAACTCGACAGACTGGAGAAGCTCTGTATAACACCTATGCCATTGAAAGGAGGTATTTCGAAAGTATATGATTTCCTGACAGACTTAGAAGGAAAAGATAGGCCACCCTTCATTGATAAGTGGGAAAAAGAATTAAACATAAAACTAGATGATCAACAGATGAAGAATATGATTGCAGGAGGATTCAACCAAGCCTGGGACATTAAAACTATAGAGATGAATTATAAATTCCTAGCTAGGTGGTACATGACCCCAGTCAGACTATATAATATGAATCAAGTTGAATCACCTTTATGTTGGAGAAATTGTGGACAAAAAGCAACAATGTTACACATATGGTGGGATTGCCCGAAAATCAGCTCATATTGGCAAGAAATTATTATAAGTATTAAGGAAATAACGGACGAAATGCTTGAGAGTAACATAATGACCTGCCTGTTCCATGACACAAATTCCTCCAAAAAACAATACACGGAAAAAATCACGTCAAGATTGTTAAACGCAGCAAAGGGTGCTATTCCTAAAAACTGGTTGAAGAGCGAAGGCCCAGTCCTAAGAGATTGGATCAAACAAGTTGATATCTACCATAGAATGGAACTCCTTTGTTGCAAAGACAAAGAACAAGTAGAAAAATATAAATCTGTCTGGGCCTGATGGGAAAAATTCAAGACCTCGGAAAAATACTGGCTGAAGGTATTAGAAGATACCAAACACTAAAAGGAAAGGGGAACACCAGAGATAAAAGTAGAAACACTTAGAGTAGGGCGGGGGGGAGGGGGCAACAGTGGTTGGGTGGGTATAGGGAAAGGCATAATGGGGAATAGGGGAATTTTTCTTTCCTTTTTTTTTTTTTTTTTTTTTCTTTTTAATATATACGCTAATATTAAAGAAGGAACCCACCGGGCTTTTATAAACTCTTATAAGAAAAGAAACCACAATGATGTGAACTTGAGATTGGACGAGTTTTGAAAGACAAGTTGAAAAAGTCCCTCAAAAGAAAACACTGACGTGGTTAGAAAAAAAAAAAAAAAAAAAAAAAGACACATTGGCCTAGGAAATACTATGCTGAACTGGATTTCAGCAATATATTCCGCACCGACTGCTAGGGTCAGGGTTAATGGCGTGATGTCAGACGCTTTCCAAATTGCAAACGGCACGCGTCAAGGCTGTCCGCTCTCACCCCTTCTTTTCGCGCTCTCTTTGGAACCCTTCTTATGCCACATCAGATTAAACCCGGACATTACGGGAGTATCCATTGACCACACTCAATATAAGGTATCAGCATACGCTGACGACTTGATGTTTTCACTATCAAACCCGATAATTTCCCTACCTAACCTGCTAAATGAATTTTCCACATATGGAGCTCTCTCCTATTTGAAAATTAACCTGGCTAAGTCAGAGGCAATGAGCATAGGGGTCCCACTAACACAACTCACATCCCTCCAATCCAGTTTTAAACCAAAATGGACAAACAAAGCTCTAAAATATCTGGGTACTTATATCCCCCAAACATTTTCGAAGCTGTATGAAATCAACTTCCCACCACTACTAACAAAAATCAAAACATTGCCAAATACATGGCAATCCGACCTATATTCCTGGCTGGGGCATTGTAACATCCTAAAAATGTCTATCATACCGAAATTATTGTACCTAATGCAAGCCCTGCCAATACATATACCTCCCGGCTTTTTCAAACAAGTACAATCGACATTTACTGACTTCGTCTGGGCTAAGAAAAGACCCAGGCTCCGAAACAAACTACTAGTGCTTCCAAAGTCTTCTGGGGGGTTGGCACTACCTAACATTCGCGCTTATTATCAGGCAGTACACTTAGGAAGACTCATAGACTGGCGTAGACACCGGGAGACCAAGTTATGGACCCAACTGGAACAATCCCACACCATAATCCCACTAGGTGGCACCCCGTGGTGTTACCAGGGTCTACCAATGGAACTTAAACGCCATCCACTAATAGGCAACACGGCCCGAATCTGTGCAAAACTATATCTAAGACGGCCATTTCATCTCTGAACTCACCCCTATAGCCAATAATAGGTAACCCCCTATTCACACCAGGCTTACAGGACGGAATTTTTGCAGGTGTACAATTGGCCTCCCACTTTAGCTCTGGAGGGCGCTGGAGAACATACGCGGAGCTCTCTGACCCCACAGGCATGTTCCGTTTAGACTTCATGTGGACACTTCAACTAGGACATTTTCTTAACTCCATCCCACCCCCCACATATAGTAACCAAAGTCTTACGACCCTAGAAGAACTTTGTACCGATACGGGTGTCCTACCACACACACTCTCGCTGACCTACAATCTCCTGAATACACCCCCCTCGGACTATGTACCCCCAGGTCTGCTCAAGTGGGAAGAGGAATTGGACTGTAGATTTAGCTCCACAAAGAGGCAACACATACTTCGATTCACACACAAGTCTTCCATTTGCGCCAAGACCCAGGAAACAAATTATAAAGTACTATCCAGATGGTACAGAACCCCAACACTCCTACATAAACTATTTCCAACAACATCAGACATGTGCTGGCGTTGTCAAATGGACAAGGGAACTTTGCTACACATCTTTTGGTCTTGCCCCAAACTCACACACTATTGGAGAGTGATACGCGAGACTGTGCAACTGTTTACTGACAGGACAATTACAAATGACCCAGCATTCTTTTTGCTACACGCTACAGACATTCCCGACAAGGTATACAAAAAATCAGTCATACGTCACTTGCTGGATGCAGCTAGAGCTTGCATACCACTTTGTTGGAAATCTACCCTCCCACCGACCATTGATACCATTGGCTGGGGAAAGTAGAGGACATAATAAGAATGGAAGACCTTATCCACACGGCATAACACAGAGAAGAAATATTCTCCAAGACCTGGCAACTGGGTCTATGTTTATTTACTCAACGGCAGGACAGTCTCTGAGAAGAGCTGACTGTGACTTGTGAGCACGCGAGTGGCAACGAGGTGCCGCTGGTGACTCACAAGCAGCGACATAGAACTCTATGAGTACAGGATACAGGATCCTCCATGTTCGTGAGACACACCCATCCCTCCCCTCTCTCCCTCTTCTCTATACTCTCCCCCTGCTCTCTCCCCTCCTTTCTCTCCTCTCTCTTTTTTCTTCTCTAGTACTCTCCACCCTTTCTCTAGTTCTTTTCTAAATGTTTTATATGAAAAAGAGGACCGACGCAATGGACCATATTACAACATAATGTCACCTGCTCAATAAAGATTCCACATTTAACATACTACCGGTCTACCCGAGGTTATGCATCATTTTTCAATAATAGGTTAGATGACGTTATGGCATTGTAAAACATGCGAAAATTTTTGTCTTTTATAATGCACTTTGTATGTTACATGATACATGTGATACTCTGTAACCTGTTGGTCCATGTGGGCTGTGTTCTTTACATAAATAAAAAAAAAAAAAAATAAAATGTATAAAAGGGGTGCATAAATGTGCCCCCACATACAAATTACAAAGGGTGTGGAGAGAGTGGTAATTATAAATGGTAATGTGTCTAACATGTCTCTACCACACACACACAATATTAACAAAAAATATTATTAGATGTAATATAAGTGTAAAAATGTATACAAAAAATATATATATAAAGAGTATAGTAAATCTGTTATGTATATATATATATAAATATATATATATATATATATATACACACACACTAGTAAGAGTCAGAAGTCGATATTAATATTATTACTAAAAATTACCAATATTAAAATAACACTATTAAAAAATTATTATTAGGAGTGCTGATGTTGAGATGAAAATTAAAAATTCAAACAACAGTATGAGAGATAAAACCAAGAATGGTCTTGACCCTATCTACAAGAGAACAAACCACCACCCCCATGAAGAAGAAGAAGTCAAGGGAGAAAAAGCCTACAGGTGTGAATAATGATGATGGAAACAACGAAAGGAAAGTGTATATACCACGAGTAACCTTAATCAAAAGATCAAGAAGATTAGGGACAAATTAGGTTTACAGGATAGTAGCAACCTCGATGCTCTCATTAATTCCTCCTGGCAAAAGTGCATCCAGGGTATAGATCCAAAAGGTCTCTCGGGGGCAAAGTTTCTTGAACCTTTCGGCAGGAGGGAGAGACTTAGGGATCTGTTCAATTACCCAGACCTTAAGACCTACAGTAGAGCTCTGGTGGGCCACAGAAAAGTCTCTCGGGACACTATGATGGTCAGTGTCACCCTCAATGAACCTTCTATGCTCGCCAAACCTCTGTCTTAGGGCCCTGATGGTCCGACCTACATAAATCAGCCCACAAGGGCAACTTTGTTGGCCGTAGACAACAAAGTCTGACGAGCAGTTGAAAAATTCCTTCAGCATGTAGGTTTTTCTCTTGGTAGTGAAAGACTTCTGTCCATGCTGGACAAAATTGCAGGTTTTACATAAGGCCTTTCGGCATTGGAACATGCCTTCCAGGGGTATTAATATGGGTGCAACTGGTAGAGCTGAACGGGTTTAAGTTTGCTCGGGGCAATTTTATTTTTCAAGTTTGGGGCCCTACGGTATGTGACTTTGGGATGTGCGGGAAGTACAGTTTTAGGATGAGGGTCCTGCTGTAGGATGTCCCAATGTTTACGCAGAATCTTATCCATGTTTTTATGTTTATTATGGAAAGTAGTCACAAACTATCGGGTATCCCATGGAGATAGTATTCGTAAGCTTCTTCAACCAGAGTCTTGGGATATTTTTTATCAAAAAACTTTCTTTTCAGGGTTGTGCTGAGTTCGATATAGTCAGAATCTTTAGTACAATTCTGTTGAAGATGACAGAATTGACCTTTTGGGATATTGGTAATCAATTTAGGGAAATGACAACTCTTAAAATGCAAGTAAGAGTTACCTGCTGTGGGTTTAGTGTAATTTTTAGAAATGATGGTGTGACCATCCTGTCCCATCTCCAGATCTAAAAAGGCTATGGTGGCTGGATCGGTAACTGATGTGAATGAAAGCCCATAAGGATTATCGTTACAATGTTCAACGAAGGGAGCAATAAGGTCAAGATCACCATCCCAAATGATGATCAAATCATCAATGTACCTTCCAAAGAAAATTATATTAGCTGCAAAGGGATTGTTTTTGTAAATATAATTGGTTTCCCAGAAACCCATGGCCAGATTAGCATACGAGGGGGCAAAATTAGCCCCCATTGCTGTGCCTTGTGTTTGTTGGTAGTATTCTCCATCAAAAGTGAAATAATTATGCATCAGGCAGAATCTTGTAGCTTCTACAATGAAACTAGCCTGACGCATATTAATCATGTGGTCCATAGATAGAAATTGCTCCAATGCCATGAGTCCAAATGTATGCAGGATAGAAGTGTAGAGGGAGCAGACGTCGAGCGAAAGCCAAACATAAGAGGACTCCCATCTGTAAGGAGACAAAAGTTCTAACAGGTGTGTTCCGTCACGTATATATGATTGAAGTTGAAGGACTATTGGTTGTAGGAACTGATCTATGTACAAACTAAACCCGGGGGTAACGCTGTCCATAGCCGCCACGAATGGTCTGCTGGGAGGATCCTGTAAACTCTTGTGGATCTTCGGCAGATTGTAAAAATAAGGTATTTGATAGAAGGTCTTTCGCAAGAATGAGCTCTCTGTTTTTGTTATAATACCTTCCTGAAGGGCGGTGGTTATCAGTGTATCGGCTTCTTGTGCAAAACCTGCTGTCGGGTCCTTAGTGAGTTTGACATATGTGGCTTCGTCTGAGAGAAGTCTATAAGATTCCTTCAGATAGTCAGACCTGTTTTGGAGTACTATACCGCCTCTTTTGTCCGCTGACTTTATTACCAAATCTTTGGCGTGCATGAGAGTCTAATGCTTTGATTTCGGAAGGTGAAAGATTATTCGATTTGGAAATGGAGGTGGAGTTACACATTTTTAAC
This sequence comes from Lithobates septentrionalis, assembly GCA_037952835.1. Classification (NCBI taxonomy): domain Eukaryota; kingdom Metazoa; phylum Chordata; class Amphibia; order Anura; family Ranidae; genus Lithobates; species Lithobates septentrionalis. The sequence continues at coordinate 915,467 of JBBDGP010002835.1, forward strand.
AGGTCCGCATAGACAACTCTATAGAAGCTTTCTAAATATGGGCCCTTAGATTGTGTGGGAAAAAAGATGGACTTGGGTTTTAAGGTGGAGTGAACAATCGGAGGGGATGGGGCTAAATGTTGTGTGAGCATTTTGAATGTCACATCATCACTGTTGGATATATCAAGATCATCAATATCGAAGAGAAAAGACTCCGAATTTAGTTCAGATGAGGCTGTGGGAGGTGCAGTGGAAGGATTGGCGTTAGTGTCACTAGGGATGTCTTTATTTTTATTTTTCTCTTTCTCTTGTTTAATATGAAAATGCCTTTTTAAAGTAGGATTGCGTATATAACTATTGAGGTCTTTGAAAAGAACAAAGGGGTTAGGTTTATTGATAGGAGCAAAATTAAGTCCATGATTGAGGAGAGAAATATTTGCAGGGGACAGGGTGTGAGAAGATAAATTGAATATTTTTATCGTTTTGTGTGTTTCAGCACATTTTCATGTTTTTCTGGTTCGTCCTGCTGTGCAGCCTCTTCTGGAAGCTTTCTTTTTCTGGAAATTGAGGCCGGAGGAGGACTGGACACTAAAAAAGAAGAGGTGGTGATCCACACCAGGTCTTTCTAAGATTTAAAGCCAGCTACTGCATCTGAGCCATTAGTGAGCAGGAATTTTTGGGCTGGGCTAGTCCAGGTTGGAACTTTTTGTTGGTTTGTTACAGCCATTCTTGTGTTTGATTGACCCAGATTAGTATAGCTAGGTCCAAATAGCCCAGCTTCACCGCAATATGATGAAGTGTAAATGTGTTTTCTTCCTGCTGGTCATCTATATGGTGTACTTAGTTTTTGGAGCTTTTTTCTTTTCTTACGTGGAGCAACCACATGAGGACCAGCTGAGGGAGAAGGTGCTGAACATGTGGGATGATTTCCTAGAAATCCACCCATGTCTGTCTGAGGAGAAACTGGAGGATTTCCTGCGCACAGCTCTGCTGGTCAAAAGCTTTGGGGTGTCAGTCCTGCGAAATATATCAGGCTTTGAGGTCAAATGGGACTTTGTATCTTCTCTCTTCTTTGCTGGGACCACCCTAACCACTATTGGTTATGGACATCCCTTTCCCATCTCACTGAGTGGAAAGATATTTTGTGTATTTTACTGCCTCTTTGGAATCCCATTCACCTTATCTTTACTCTCTATTGTTGCTCAGAAATGGACAATTTTACTGCAAGACATACCACTTCGCTACTTTCACCGCCGCTGGAACACCTTAAATAACAACACGCTAGAGTGGATCCACACCATAGTTGTAATCTTCATCATGTGTCTCCTTTGCTTTTTCATTCCTGCCATTTTATTCAATTCTCTAGAAGAGAATTGGGGTTATGCGGATGCCCTGTACTTCTGCTTTATCTCTTTGAGTACAGTTGGTCTTGGAGATTATGTACCTGGTGAACAGAGTGGCCAATGGTTGCCAGCACTCTACAAGCTCCTGGTCATCAGTTATTTATTACTTGGCATGGTCTGTGTGTTTCTCATGGTTGAGGTATTAAAGAACCTTCTTAAGCATAACCAGATCCTTAGTCTGTTCTTACTGGGGAATGAAGATGGCAGGCAAGACGAGGAAATAGACCACGTTCCACCAAATGACTCTGAGGTTCCTTTTGCTCCAAGAAATGATGAAACTACAAGGAGGGTTACACATTCTGTCTCTCCCAATGAGAAGTCTTATGGCTCCATAAACCCATCTTCTAGCTGATCTTAATACATTTATAGAAACAAAAGCTCCTGCTATCACTTAAAGGCTAATTCATCCAAAATTGATCATTTAGATTTGAGTAGAAAGCAGGTAAATAAACCATTAAGTTTTTGAATCTCTTCAGGTCTCTGGAAACTTGATCTCCAAAGAAAAAGAAAACCTGCACTGGGAGAAAATTAAGGATACCTTTGCTGACCTGTCCTGAAAATGTTGACCCAGTGGCTTCAGTACTTTAACCTGCAACAAGTATGCAGATCATCAGTTCTGACTGAAGTCTGCTTTTCTTCTCTGAATGCACATTCTAGATGGGCAACAAGGTAAGTAGTGAAGACAACCAAGAAATCAATATTCTCAGGAGATCAGCAAGGGTAGCCTCTGTAATTCTCTAAAATACAGGATTTCTTAGAAGAAAAAGACACCGGTAAGCATTTGTAAATAATCTTATGCCGCGTACACACGAGCGGACTTTACGGCGGACTTTGCCCGGCGGATTTTTCGACGTACTTTCCGACGGACTTTCTGAATGAACGGACTTGCCTACACACAATCCACCAAAGTCCGTCGAATTCGTACGTGATGACGTACGACCGGACTAAAACAAGGAAGTTCATAGCCAGTAGCCAATAGCTGCCCTAGCGTGGCTTTTTAGTCCGTCGAACTAGCATACAGACGGCGGACTTTTCGACCGGACTCGATTTCAACGGATAAATTTTAAACAAGTTTCAAATCTAATTCCGTCCAACTTTTGAGAAAACAAAGTCCGCTGGAGCCCACACACATCGAATTGTCCGACGAAATCCAGTCCGCCGGGCAAAGTCCGCCGTAAAGTCCGCTCGTGTGTACGCGGCATTAGCTTCACTCTTGAATTGTTACAATGGTTCCCCTTCTCTTTCAGAAGCTGGATGATGTTCAATTATTTACTTGTCATCTTTCCCTGTTACAACAGAGTGTCAGGCTGCCTAAATCAGTGCTGATAAAAGGATGCACAAAATCTGTCTAGTATAACATAAGTGCTCTCAGGATTACATGAAAAAAGTATAAAACTTATGAGTTTTACCCTCTACCAGCACTCCAGTCATTTATCAGCCCTGAACTCAGACAAGAGATACATTGCCCTCTGTGGGGGCCTTATAGCCACTCCATGAGCTGATATTTTGGTCATACAGGGAAAGAATTCACGTAACTAGCAGCACACATGTCTATTCCTGAGTGGTAAGGTTTCACTGTTGTAACGTTTTAAGAGTAGAGATTTAGATTGCACAAATGCCTGTTCTTCAAAGGCAGGCCTTTCACTATTTAAAAAAATATATAAAATTTATGTTAAGTACAAATGTGTATAGACTTCCTTGACATAATAGTGCTGCCCCCTTTCTATAAATGCTAGGAAAGGGGGGGGGGGGGAATCCAAGCTGAAGCTCAAAACTCCTGCGGGAAGGTCTTTCCAATTTTATATATATGTATATATATATACAGTGCCTTGCAAAAGTATTCGGCCCCCTTGAACTTTTCAACCTTTTGCCACATTTCAGGCTTCAAACATAAAGATATAAAATTTTAATTTTTTGTGAAGAATCACCAACAACTGGGACACAATTGTGAAGTGGAACGAAATCTATTGGATATTTTAAACTTTTTTAGCAAATAAAAAACTGAAAAGTAGTGCGTGCAAAATTATTCGGCCCCTTTACTTTCAGTGCAGAAAACTCACTCCAGAAGTTCAGCGAGGATCTCTGAATGATCCAATGTTGTCCTAAATGACTGATGGTGATAAATAGAATCCACCTGTGTGTAATCAAGTCTCTGTATAAATGCACCTGCTCTGTGATAGTCTCAAGGTTCTGTTGAAAGCGCAGAGAGCATCATGAAGACCAAGGAACACACCAGGCAGGTCCGTAATACTGTGGTGGAGAAGTTTAAAGCCGGATTTGGATACAAAAAGATTTCCCAAGCTTTAAACATCCCAAGGACCACTGTGCAAGCGATCATTTTGAAATGGAAGGAGTATCAGACCACTGCAAAGCTACCAAGACCTGGCTGTCCCTCTAAACTTTCAGCTCAGACAAGGAGAAGACTGATCAGAGATGCAGCCAAGAGGCCCATGATCACTCTGGATGAACTGCAGAGAACTACAGCTGAGGTGGGAGAGTCTGTCCATAGGACAACAATCAGTCGTACACTGCACAAATCTGGCCTTTATGGAAGAGTGGCAAGAAGAAAGCCATTTCTCAAAGATATCCCTAAAAAGTCTCGTCTAAAGTTTGCCACAACCCACCTGGGAGACACACCAAACATGTGGAAGAAGGTGCTCTGGTCCGATGAAACCAAAATTGAACTTTTCGGCCACAATGCAAAACGATATGTTTGGCGTAAAAGCAACACAGCTCATCACACTCAACACACCATCCCCGCTGTCAAACATGGTGGTGGCAGCATCATGGTTTGGGCCTACTTTTCTTCAGCAGGGACAGGGAAGATGGTTAAAATTGAGGGGAAGATGGATGCAGCCAAATACAGGACCATTCTGGATGAAAACCTGTTGGAGTCTGCAAAAGACCTGAAACTGGGACTGAGATTTATCTTCCAACAAGACAATGATCCCAAACATACAGCAAAATCTACAAAGGAATGGTTCACAAATAAACGTATCCAGGTGTTAGAATGGCCAAGTCAAAGTCCAGACCTGAATCCAATCGAGAATCTGTGGAAAGAGCTGAAAACTGCTGTTCACAAACGCTCTCCATCCAACCTCACTGAGCTTGAGCTGTTTTGCAAGGAAGAATGGGCAAGAATTTCAGTCTTTCGATGTGCAAAACTGATAGAGACATACCCCAAGCGACTTGCAGCTGTAATCGCAGCAAAAGGTGGCTCTACAAAGTATTAACGCAAGGGGGGCGAATAATTTTGCATGCCCCACTTTTCATTTTTTTATTAGTTAAAAAAGTTTCAACAATCCAATAGATTTTGTTCCACTTCACAATTGTGTCCCACTTGTTGGTGATTCTTCACAAAAAATAAACATTTTATATCTTTATGTTTGAAGCCTGAAATGTGGCAAAAGGTTGAAAAGTTCAAGGGGGCCGAATACTTTTGCAAGGCACTGTATGTGTATAGATAATATAAATGTGTAAAGTAAAGGTTGTTCTGAGCAAGTTTCTTCTCTAGTAGATGACGACTGTTTACTGAGAGCATCAGTTTGCTTGGATATGCTATATACTACACCTGATGTGTGTGTTCTTCTTTGTTTACTATTTGTATTCTTAAAATTGAAAATAAGGAATAAAAAAAAAAAAAAAAGGTGGCGACACAATGCACAAAAGTCCTATAAGTTAAGCACCGATACTTTGATCAAGAGCAGACTGACTGGGTTGCAGCTAAAGGATATGTTCACTTTTTAGAATAAAAATATAAATGCACCCCTTTTTTTCTTTTTTTTTCTTTCCCCCAGCTGAAAAAAAAGTGTGCTGTGATCGCTGGTGCCAAGCAGGTCACCTCCAGATCTGTCAGAGTATCCATGTGCAGGTACAGGCAAGCAGATACAATCTGACAAGAAAAATGAATAAACTACCACGGCGTTCCACAGAGCAAAGGATGACTGGGCTTGTAGTTCACTCACACACAGAGCTGTGTGAAAGAATGACGTGGACGGAGGCCCACACGGCCGCGCTGATTTCAAAAAGTGACAGCTAGTGTGGGGAACTTCTCCCCATGCTGCTGTTTCCGGGGGGGGGGGGGGGGAAATTGCACAGTGGGGTTGCAACATTGGGAACATGTTACACCCTAAAAACGGATGGAATATGTCTCCAATAGTGAGCTTATCCTTTAAAGCAGCCCTTCCAGGGTGATAGATGATGTACTATTATTTATAGTAGGTCACTGAGCAAGGCTTTTTATCTTGGAAGAGTGAGAAATGGAAGGGCTCACTTAGGTTCTTGTTGTTGTTTTGGAAGATTCCCCAACTTTTTGCCATAACACCTGAAGGGCAAAAGCTAGGAAACACTGGGGGTTGTTTGCTGGAGGCGGGTCCGCTTTTTACTGCGGGTGCGCTTGGGGGTCCGGTCGCTGTGGGTCTGGGGGGAACATGCAGGGAAGATAAACGTCATTTTGGCCTGCACATGCTTGGATGATAAAGTCGGCGGAGCTTCCCCTCATTTCGGATCTTCCCCTCGGATCTGCGGCGACTGCGCTTCCGGATGCACTTGTGGTGCGGGGTGGATTTGCCTTTGGTGAATCAACCCCATTGTCCCAAAGAGAGACCTAGCCATTAATAAAACCTAACTTTTCAAATTTAGAAGGTGTTGGCTACTTTAACACTGTATTTGTACTAATTTTTGCTCATGCACAGTGGAATGAATATACAGTAAAGAAGCAATGTACTTTTTAATTTTCAAAGATATTCATCATTATTTATCTTGGAGGGGAACTTGCTACACAACCACTCATTATCACACACTTTTGCGAGATTTGTTTTCTAGTCTTTACCCCCCCCCCCCCACCCCCCCTAAAAAAGAGAAAAAAAAAGATTTAATGACATAAAATGTATTTTTTTATGTGTTACTGCTGACACCCTAGCTTAAAATGAAAATAACAGCTAAATACACATCTCAGATATGCTGTATGTATAGTATGTGAACTAATTTAACTTAAAAAGGATTTGTCGTTCTCTTTAACCACACATCTTGCCCACTGGATAGCCGGGAAGATCAAAATCGCTATGCTGTGTGCTGGTTAGGGTTTACAGCATCTTAACATTTTCCAATGAAAAGAGGAAATATAACACTGCTGTTTCATTGTCTAATCAGCACTCTGCAAGAGCAGAGGAAAAAGGATGATCGCCCACCTGGCTATACAGTGTGGTGGGGCGCATGGATTACAGCAGTTGCTAAACAAAATACTAATCATTTGATGGTTAAAAACAGTTTAGGAATATGTAAGCCAGCTGATTTTTGTGCTGCTTGTTTGGAAGTTCATCTTAAACATTTTTTTATGTATACTATTTAACTAAAACCAGCTTGTATTGTGCAAAACTACATTTACTGTATATGTGACTGTAATAAAAGGATTATGTTCATATAAAAAAAAAAAAAAAAGAAGAGGTGGAGCATCCTGCTGTAGGGAGTGTATTGGTAATGGAAGTGATAGGTGGTATGGTACAGGAAGGCAATACGATCTCCTCTGTGTTCCATAGGTTCTATGGATGTACAGTCAGTGGTAATGGAAGTTGGTCGGTCAGTGTGTTTAGAACTGATAAAGGAAATGGTGGTAGTGATAGGAATATCACTAGAACCAACTGAGACTGAGGGACTATGTGCTGGAGGATTGGGTATTTAGTAGGTCGTGGAGCTAGTGATACACTCAATGATCTGTTATAGAACTGATTAAGAGCATTGATCAGTTCCACATTCTTATTATTGACATGGCCTCTCCTTTGGTTCTTATGGTGGTGGTTAGAGGTATTGAGATTTCTTGGAGAGTGTAACAAAGACTGGCGGGAGACACAAGAAGTAGGATTGGCCTTCTGATGTTTAACAGGGACAATAGTAATAGACAATTGTATGGTTGGATGTCCATCAGAGAAGGGATGGGAAGGCTGGAAGATGCAGGATCGCGTCTTCTGTGATGGGATGGATAGGGGGTGGAAACGGTAGATGATATCTGAATGGAATTGTGGGTATTCTTTTTATTCCATGAAAAACCTTATTGGAGTTATAATCATCGAGATCACGTTTAAATTTCCCCATTTTCACGTTGATGAGATCATCTTCATCCTTTTTGGTATTTTTCTTGTGTATCTCAAGCCATAGCAGTGGAATGTGGACAACATAGCTGGAGATTTCTCCTATGATGGTTTTTACTTGCTGACTAAGTGTACTGAACCTGTTCGTTCTGTGAGAAATGAGTATTCCTATCCATTTTGTCATGCAGAATTCTGCGATACTGGCCCATTCTTTTGTACTGTCCTCTGCAAAAAGATGGGACAATCCTTCATAACTCGCAGGCCTCTGGGTGAGACCTTGATATCAATATGTTGTTGTAGAAAGAATTTATCCCACCACTGCAGGTTGGTGGTGTGGATCATTCGTTCCAATTGTTTAAACTTGCCACAGAGACTGTGGCGTGTTTTACCTTGAAGTTTGGCTTTTTCAGAGAAAGTAACAGGGGATAACAAAGTGTATAGTTGTTCAAGGGTCATGTACCTATGACTCGCTATGGTATTATTAATATTTTTCAATACACATGCCCTCTTTTGCATAACTTTTCCCCACCCTTCCCCTCACCCCCTCCCCATCTCTTCCCCCCCCTTTTCTGTTGCGTCCCATTCCGCTTTGTCTTATCCCCATCCTTTTATCCTTTTTATTGATGTACCTCTCTAGTATATACATACCATCTATTGCTGAACCATATATTTGTCATTGCATTACAGTGCAATACTACTGATATTGTGCTACTTCTGGCCCTATACACAGCTTTCAATTCACCCCGGTCATTTTTTTGTTTTGATCACTCCCCTTCGTTTTATTTTGCATGCATCGTAACACATTTTTGTTTATACAGCGCTATTTAAACCGATGGATCATTTCAGACCAATCATAGTGTTTTCCGTCCCTAGCCACTCCCCCTCTGTTAGATTTTTACAACCATCCATCTTCAGCTTGATGAAGGAGCGCGGCTGCCACGTTATTGCAGCCTGTACGTTAATGAAACGCGTCGCTTGCCAGTGACGTCATCTTTCCTCGCCCGCTACTCACCTGTGTTCCAGGCCTCGTTTTGGTTTTCCATCTCCACCGCGGCCAGCTTACCATCTAGTGGTGTCCCCCATACGCGGCCATCCACCCAGAAGGCAGGAATAGTTCTGACTGATCTGATGACTACCCCTCTGATAGATGTACGATAGTTACATGCACGTGAATTATGCTTGCTGCTGGAAGTGGGCTCCTACTGCTAACAATGGCAGGGGCCAGGGGACAGTGAGCTTCCTCTCTACTTCCACAGCCCACACAGACACACAGCGAGGACAGGAGGAGAGGAGACACCTGAGAGCCAGGACTTCATTAACTTAGCAGCAGCAGGAGTCTTGGATTTTCCACAAGGGTTGAGGGAGACCATACTTCCCTAAGGCTGGGCGAGACTGCTGTGGCGGTCTTCGCTTTCTGGTAAGCAGGTTATTCATACACTTCGGGTGGTGATCTGGATGCACTTCGTTTGTTTAGAAGACTTTGTCACGATCTTCTGTCTGCAATTAATTTTGCTCATCTAGATGGACTCTGTTTTTTAAGAATCTATGGACTTTTTTCTTGATGGGACCTTGCTTTAGTTTTTCTTTTTTCACTTTTTTCTTTTTTTCACTTTGGTATTTTCTCACCAATTTTTTATGTATATTTATATTCATATATGTATGATTCAATTAGTATTGTTGGATAAAAACCCATATAGACCTCCATAGGATCACCGTGAGGCTGCAGAGCTCTGCAGGCATGTGGCTGGTTGAAGTAGAGTTCTTGATGGAAGTGCAGCTGTCAGGCTTTAGGCTGGAACATAAGCATCAGGAGCAGCAAGATGCATGCCTTCAATGTAACTGTTTTGAGAAATGGGTTCAGTTCCATTTTAAATGTACCCCATGCTCCATTGTGTGGTGTTTGGTAATCTGAGCCCGGAGGTTGGCTTTAAGCACAATGGTTCTCTGTCAGCGGGATGGGGGTTCTTGTAAGCCTGGGGGTATTGGGAACCAATGCACCAAATTGTTCCAGTCATGAAGAGGAATTCCCTTATATCTCAAAATTCCTATTTAAAAATATATTCAGTGAAGAACTATGCAACAAAAAAAAACATAAAAAAGCAGTGCTATTGTGTTTTTTTTTTTCATCGTCTCTCTTTGTAAATTGCTAATATGACAAATACAAACAAAGCAGAGCTAACCAGCCTCGCTTCATACAAAAAAGACTTGTAAATGAAAAAAAAAAAAAACATGAAGATTACATAAGCCTGTCATTTTCCTTTCATTATGAAGTATTAGATAAGCCTGCAGGAGAGTGGTACTCAATGGTCATGACATAAGTTCTGTTTCTATGGTGAATTTTCCTAGTGTCATAAGAAAGTGTGGTTCCTTTTAGTAATTTGATTAGGGTGACGTCTAATCAGTTTGAACCTCTGTCTAATTTCCTATCACAGTAGCAGCTATTCTATGCATCTTTTTAACGTAAAATAATTGCAAATGTAAACAAAAGACATAACAAGATATGATCATCATATTGGAGCTCCTGGATGTCCAACATTAAAGGCCAATGCTCTAAGCTCATATTTTTAGTTTTTCTTGGTACTGGCAAATGGCATCACCTGCTGGTTTCTGCCCTAGTTAGGCCTTCTTTCATAAGTGATTCTGTGATAGCGTTAGGCAATGTGTTATGTTTTTGTACATATTTTTTTTATACATGTTAAATTAAAAATTTATTATACTGCTTATTTTCTTGTCTTCTGGAAAATATAAAATGCTGAATATTAATATTTAGCATTTGTCCTTTGTGCCAGTAGATGGAGTTTTGAGCACTTTTTACGTTTTCCATGTTTGTTCTTTGGTTGCTTCCTTGATGTAAAGGCTTCTGTTCTTTGATGGTGCTGCTATGATGCTTCGGTGATACTTTTTTTAAGCTTTAACCACTTGAGCCCCGGACCATTATGCTGCCTAAGGACCAGAGGTCTTTTTCCAATTTGGCACTGCGTCGCTTTAACTGCTAATTGCGCGGTCATGCAATGCTGTACCCAAACGAAATTTGCGTCCTTTTCTTCCCACAAATAGAGCTTTCTTTTGATGGTATTTGATCATCTCTGCGGTTTTTATTTTTTGCGCTATAAACGGAAAAAGACCGAAAATTTTGAAAAAAAATGATATTTTCTACTTTTTGTTATAAAAAAAATCCAATAAACTAAATTTTAGTCATACATTTAGGCCAAAATGTATTCGGCCACATGTCTTTGGTAAAAAAAATGTCAATAAGCGTATATTTATTGGTTTGCGCAAAAGTTATAGCGTCTACAAACTAGGGTACATTTTCTGTAATTTACACAGCTTTTAGTTTATGACTGCCTATGTCATTTCTTGAGGTGCTAAAATGGCAGGGCAGTACAAAACCCCCCCAAATGACCCCATTTTGGAAAGTAGACACCCCAAGGAAATTGCTGAGAGGCATGTTGAACCCATTGAATATTTATTTTTTTTGTCCCAAGTGATTGAAAAATGACAAAAAAAAAAAAAATATTTACAAAAAGTTGTCACTAAATGATATATTGCTCACACAGGCCATGGGCATATGTGGAATTGCACCCCAAAATACATTTAGCTGCTTCTCCTGAGTATGGGGATACCACATGTGTGGGACTTTTTGGGAGCCTAGCCGCGTACGGGACCCCGAAAACCAATCACTGCCTTCAGGATTTCTAAGGGTGAAAATTTTTGATTTCACTCTTTACTGCCTATCACAGTTTCGGAGGCCATGGAATGCCCAGGTGGCACAAACCCCCCCCCCAAATGACCCCATTTTGGAAAGTAGACACCCCAAGCTATTTGCTGAGAGGCATGGTGAGTATTTTGCAGCTCTCATTTGTTTTTGAAAATGAAGAAAGACAAGAAAAAACATTTTTTTTTTCTTTTTTCAATTTTCAAAACTTTGTGACAAAAAGTGAGGTCTGCAAAATACTCACTATACCTCTCAGCAAATAGCTTGGGGTGTCTACTTTCCAAAATGGGGTCATTTGGGGGGGGGGGTTGTGCCACCTGGGCATTCCATGGCCTCCGAAACTGTGATAGGCAGTGAAGAGTGAAATCAAAAATTCACGCCCTTAGAAAGCCTGAAGGCGGTGCTTGGTTTTCGGGGTCCCGTACGCGGCTAGGCTCCCAAAAAGTCTCACACATGTGGTATCCCCGTACTCAGGAGAAGCAACAGAATGTATTTTGGGGTGTAATTTCACATATTTCCATGGCATGTTTGAGCAATATATCATTTAGTGACAACTTTGTGCAAAAAAAAAAAAAATTTGTCTCTTTCCCGCAACTTGTGTCGCAATATAAAATATTCCATGGACTCGACATGCCTCTCAGCAAATAGCTTGGGGTGTCTACTTTCCAAAATGGGGTCATTTGGGGGGGTTTTGAACTGTCCTGGCATTTTATGCACAACATTTAGAAGCTTATGTCACACATCACCCACTCTTCTAACCACTTGAAGTCAAAGCCCTTTCTGACACTTATTGTTTACATGAAAAAGTTATTTTTTTTTGCAAAAAAATTACTTTGAACCCCCAAACATTATATATTTTTTTAAAGCAAATGCCCTACAGATTAAAATGGTGGGTGTTTCATTTTTTTTTTTCACACAGTAATTGCGCAGCGATTTTTCAAACGCATTTTTTGGGGAAAAAACACACTTTTTTAAATTTTAATGCACTAAAACACACTATATTGCCCAAATGTTTGATGAAATAAAAAAGATGATCTTAGGCCGAGTACATGGATACCAAACATGACATGCTTTAAAATTGCGCACAAACGTGCAGTGGCAACAAAATAAATACATGTTTAAAAGCCTTTAAAAGCCTTTACAGGTTACCACTTTAGATTTACAGAGGAGGTCTACTGGAAAAATTACTGCACTCGATCTGGCCTTCACGGTGATACCTCACATGCATGGTGCAATTGCTGTTTACGTTTGACGACAGACCGCCGCTTGCGTTCGCCTGCTCGCGAGAGCAGGGGGCGACAGGGGTGCTTTTTTTTTTTTTTTCTTTATTATTTTTTTGCTTTTTTAATCTTACTTTTAAACTGTTCCTTTCATATTTTTTTTTTTAAATCATTTTTATTGTTATCTCGGGGAATGTAAATATCCCCTATGATAGCAATAGGTAGTGACAGGTACTCTTTTTTGAAAAAATTGGGGTCTATTAGACCCTAGATCTCTCCTCTGCCCTCAAAGCATCTGACCACAGCAAGATCGGTGTGATAAAATGCTTTCCCAATTTCCCAATGGCGCTATTTACATCCGGCGAAATCTAAGTCATGAAATGCTCGTAGCTTCCGGTTTCTTAGGCCATAGAGATGTTTGGAGCCACTCTGGTCTCTGATCAGCTCTATGGTCAGCTGGCTGAATCACCGGCTGCATTCTCAGATTCCCTGTTGAGACAGGAGAGCCAGAGAAAAACACGAAAGACGGTGGGGGGGCATTCCCTCCCACGGCTTGTAAAAGCAGTCTAGAGGCTAATTAGCCGCTAGGATTGCTTTTACATGAAAGCCGACCGCTGGCTGAAAAGAATGATACCAAGATGATACCTAAACCTGCAGGCATCATTCTGGTATAACCACTCAAAGTCGTGAATGGCGTACCTGAAGACAAAAAAATGGTTAACAATGGTTAACAATAAAGCACAGTAAACAGTAAAGTATAAATAATTACATACCTGAAAAACAAACATGATAAAACATAATAACAATAACAATAACAATAAAACATTGCAGAATAGAATACAGTAAAAAAGAGCAGAACAATAGAGAGAGAGAATAGAGAGAGAGAGAACAATAAAACGACAACTATTTTTTTTTATTTTATATATATTTTTTTTTTTACACTTTTTTTGTAACTAACTTTTATAACTGTAACCGGTTCCAGGTTCGGGTCTCTCAAAATGCGATGGCATCTTGGGAGACCCTGTGAAAGTGTGTCCTAGTCTGTGGAATGCTGTACCCTACGCTAATACTCAACTAGTGAATGGTAGCGTTCAAAACATTCACCAATGCAAAGACCAGGATTGTCAGGACAGGAGGGACAATAATAGCGGGTGTCATGCCTATATCTGCACTTGCTGCAGACACAACATCTTTTTTGGGGGGTTCGCTGGGTAGGGGTACTCGGGAGGACATAAAAATGCCTCTCATGCAGCCGACTGCATTTGGTTGGGGATGTGAATGGGGGAAGTACGGGCGCTGCAGAAGCGGTGGGTTCCCAATTAGGATTGGCGAATGCAGCAGGAAGGGCACTATGGGCACGACGGGCCTGTGTTTGTCTTCTTGGTGGCAGCGGGACACTACTTGTGCTTGCCACCTCACCAGCTTGAACTGCACTTATGGGACTCGCCACGTCACCAAGTGTTACTGCAGTGCTGGTTTGGCTACGACCGGGGTGTACTACGCCGCTGGTGCTTGCCAGTTCCCCAAAACGCTACCAAAAAAACTGTTAGCGATCGCAGGGATCAGGCCTGACTCTGCGAACGCTGCAGTTATGCGTTTAGAGTTTTGTAAGTGACAGTGATCGATCGATACTGCACTTGGGTGGGCTGGGCCGGGCCGGGCGGAGGGGCAAAACGCAGGTGCTAGCAGGTATCTGGGCTGATCCCGCTAACACTGCGTTTTTGGGAACCCTAAACTGCTGGTGACGCTAGTATAGATCTGATCGGATCAGATATTGATCCGATCAGATACTATACCACTAAGGGAGGTGTACGGTGCGTGCGTGGGTGTTAGCGGTACTGGCGCTAACCTGACGCTGCCTGGGGCTGGTGCTTGCCAGTTCACCAAAATGCTACCAAAAAAACTGTTAGCGATCGCAGGGATCAGGCCTGACTCTGTGAATGCTGCAGTTATGCGTTTAGTGTTTTGTAAGTGTCAGTGATCGATCGATACTGCACTTGGGTGGGCTGGGCCGGGCGGAGGGGCAAAACACAGGTGCTAGCAGGTATCTGGGCTGATCCCGCTAACACTGCGTTTTTGGGAACCCTAAACTGCTGGTGACGCTAGTATAGATCTGATCGGATCAGATATTGATCCGTTCAGATACTATACCACTAAGGGAGGTGTACGGTGCGTGCGTGGGTGTTAGCGGTACTGGCGCTAACCTGACACTGCCTGGGGCTGGTGCTTGCTTGCCAGTTCACCAAAATGCTACCAAAAAAACTGTTAGCAAGCGCAGGGATCAGGCCTGACTCTGCGAACGCTGCAGTTATGCGTTTAGTGTTTTGTAAGTGACAGTGATCGATCGATACTGCACTTGGGTGGGCTGGGCGGAGGCGCAAAACGCAGGTGCTAGCGGGTATCTGGGCTGATCCCGCTAACACTGCGTTTTTGGGAACCCTAAACTGCTGGGGACGCTAGTATAGATCTGATCGGATCAGATATTGATCCGATCAGATACTATACCACTAAGGGAGGCGCATGCTACGTGCGTGGGTGTTAGCGGTACTGGCGCTAATCTGACGCTGCCTGGGGCGACGCATATCACCGCCGGGCGATTAGGGGGCTAAACCTTTATTCGGTAATAAACGGCGGGTGCCCTGACACTATAAAAAATAAACAAACTAACCAGCGTCAACCGTAACGGTTATACGGTGATCAGTGGTGAAAGGGTTAACTAGGGGGCAATCAAGGGGTTAAAACATTTATTAGGTAGTATATGGGGGTCCCTGACGCTATAAAACGCTGACGGCGAACCTAAATATTTACCTCACTAACTAGCGTCACCAGCGACACTAATACAGCGATCAGAAAAATGATCGCTTAGTGACACTGGTGACGGGGGGTGATCAAGGGGTTAAAACTTTATTAGGGGGGGTTAGGGGGGTACCCTAGACCTACAGGGGGGTAACAGTAACTGTGCTAACACAGTAACTGTCACAAACTGACACCTAGCAGTAATCAAAAAAAAAAAAAAAAACTGCTGGTGTCAGTTTGTGACAGGGGGGGGTGATCGGGGGGCGATCGGGGGGGGGATCGGGGTGTAATGTGTGCCTGGCATGTTCTACTGTGTGTGTGTGTTGTGCACTCACATACCTGTCTTCTCTCCTCGGGCCGGAACGGAAACTACCGACCCGAGGGGAGATGACATCACTTCCTTTGCTGCTGTTTAGCATACAGCAGCAAAGGAGTGTTCCCATTGGCCGGCGGCGATCGCGAGGGGGGGGCCACGAACGGATGGCCTCCCCCTCGTCTCCGATCGCCGGGGAACAAAACGGGACCGCCTCGGGCGGCGGGGGGGGGGGTCCGATCGGACCCCCCACCCGCGGGAGGCAAATCACGTACATGTACGTGATTTTGCCTGCCCGTGCCGCCTTGCCGACGTACATCGGCGTGAGGCGGTCCTTAAGTGGTTAATGAAGCCTGGCAAATGCCCTGTGTGTGTTGAGTTTCAATTTGTTTTACAGGGGCCCAGTAGACCCCAGCTCAGTAGTACCCCCTCAGCAGATCCCGAGCACATTATTAGCCCTGTTCAGCAGATCCTTAGCTCATTGGAACCCCCGTTGAGCAGATCCCCAGCTTATTAGTACCCTTGTTTAGCAGATCCCCTGCTTAGTAGTACCCCCAGCTCCGCTGATGCCCCACTCAGTAGTACCCCCAGCTTTGCTGATCCCCCACTCAGTAGTAACATCCAGTTCTGCTGATCCCCCACTCAGTAGTAACTCCCAACTCCATCCTCTGGTTTGCTGATCCTCCTCTTTCTCTGTTCCCCGCTCACCTCCTGCTATGCACAACATGTAACATTGCTAGTTTCTCCTGCTCCGGTCCCCCCGCTCTGCTGATCCTCTGCCACTCAACCCTATCACTCTGGTCCCTGCTCACCTTTCGCTTTAGCATTCCCATGTTGCACACCATGTGTGCTGTCCGCTAGTTGCTCCTCTCCAGTCTGGATCCTGCTCCAAAGCTGGGGGTTACTACAGATCATAGGATTAGCAGTGCTAGGGGTTACTACTGAGTTGGAGATCAGCAGAGCTGGGCGTTACTACTGAGCAGGGGATCAGTAAAGCAGGGGGTACTACTGAGTGGGGCATCAGCAGAGCTGGGGTATTACTGAGGGGGGGGGGGCTGGTGAATGAGGGTACTAATAAGCTGGGGATCTGCTGAACAAAGGTTCCAAAGAGCTGGGAATCTGCTGAACAGGGGTAAAAATGAGCTGGGGATCTGCTAAGTGGGGGTACTACTGAGCTGAGGTTCTACTGGGCCCCTTTAAAACAAATTGAAAATCAAAACACACAGGGCATTAGCCAAACTTCATTAAGGGCCAATTCACACTATATGCGGTGACAGACATTTTACCGCATGGTAAAACATCTGTCACCGCAGGGACACACCAGAAACAATTGTTTCTTATGTGTCCCATACCAGTGAATGCTGTGATAAAATGCAGACATGCTGCATTTTATCACAGCACACCGGCCCGAATCACACTGCAATGTCAGGCAGCGTATTGTGCCACCCGACATTGCACTGAATGAAGTGTACCTTTTTGTAAACTTCAAACAAAGCTGGTACAAAACAACCCAAAAAAAGGAACGGTGTGGTCTGCTGAATCACACACCACACTGCACAAGCTGGCAACGCAGAGCACCCGGATCAATGTACTGTAAATGAGCCCTAACTGTGAGCCATTGGCTTGGATTCACAGGAGGAATGCTGCAGGGAGTAGCACCACATGATTACATGGCCCGCTGTCTGGAGTATGAAAGATCCATCTACCACCAGAGACAGAAGATGTGCGCTGTGAAATTCTCCTATTTGGTTCCTTTTGGTTTGTTAAATATACTATTATAATATCTGTTCATGTAAATGCAAAAATAAAAAACCTGTTGATCCTTCCAGAAATCTTGGCAGCTGATAATTTCCTGTGCTGCAGTCTTATAATCTCCATTGTTCCCAGTTATCTCTTAGGACTACTGAACCCTCCTCCCATAAAGAAAAGAGGGGAAAGCTTCTGTAGCTCTGTCCGAGGATGACAACGCTGATTTTCTATAGATATAGTATGGAGAGTGTTATCATCGTGAGAGGAAGTGTTTTACTGGCAGGATGATCGGGTGAAAATAAAGAAAAACTCCTAAACAAAAACTAATGCAGCCACAACTTCTAAGAACTGGTAAGCTACAAAATATGAAATATTTGTTCTTGATTTTTACTGTTAAAAAAAAAATGTGTTCTTGTGTTTAGATACCCTTTAATATACTAAAATTATTGCTAAGAAAGGATCAATGTTCAGAGTGTAATAACTGACAGTATCCAATCAGCAGTGCTCTTTTGATTGCTGCATGCTACTTGGCATCATTTCTCTTAGCATTGCTAAATAAGGTAATCTTAGCTATATTGACCACTCCCATGTCTTAAAAGTAAATCATACACCAAGCAGCACATTAATAATCCTTTCCTCCATCAATTCCTGTGGCTACCTTTCCCTTATAAATTTAGCACATTACAGCTCACAGGTGTTGCCACTTTAATAAGAGTTGCACATGCTCAGTGGCATTCTTGGTGTAGCTCGGAAGTGTCTGTGACGTTACAGTGCGGGGTCTTCCTAGGTGAGTTGTCACATGACCTTTCATTCCTCGCCTTCTGTGTTGCTTTAGAAGTTTGATTATTAGAGGGGGGTGGAGAGCGTCTACATAAGAGACCGGCTGCAGGTAAAGTTTTATGAATACAAGCGGTTTGTATTATAAATAATACTGACATCGATTGTAAGATTGTAAACTAATTGTAAAAAATACATGATCAATGAACCCACTAAACACTGGGAAATAAGGGAACAAACTATTTTCAATGTTATTCCATAAGGCATTAAAAAATAAAGCAGCAAATATATTGCAATTGAATAACTAGTTGTCAGGAAAAATCATAAGAAACCTAACACATTCCTACCTACGTACTGCACTCAGATCAAGAAATGCCACCATTATAGGTACTCTATGCCAGGATCCACGGGGCAAAGGAGACACCAATGCACCTAAAGCAGTGGTTGTCAACTTATTGTACATAGGTGTGCACAGACTATTGCATTAGGGTGTGCATCCCAAAACTCAAACACACATGCATATATATATATACAGTGGAACCTTGGATTAGGAGCATAATCCGTTCCAGGAGAATGCTTGTAATCCAAACACTCGCATATCAAAGCGAGTTTCCCCATAGAAGTCAGTGGAAATGAAGATGATTAGTTCCACATTGACTTCTATTGTATGCAGTACCGCATGTGACCAGAAGTGGGGTGGCGCCAGAGAGATTCAGAAATACTCGGAGACCACTCAGAGGCAATCGGATGCACTCGGGAACAGAGGGTTTCCGAGTGCATCCGAGCGGCTCAGAACGGCTCAGAGTGTCACTGGTGCCCCCGCACCCCTGGCCAAATGCGGTACTGCACACCGTAGAGGCTTGAATCCTGCTCGTTTGCGAGACATTACTCGCAATCCGGGGTATTACTGTATGTGTGTTTGTATATACATATATATATACATATATATCTATATAGATATATATAGATATATATATATATATATATATACATACATACAGTGCACCCTCAAAGTATTCACAGCGCTTCAAGACAGACCTCCAAGACAGGATTTTATTGAGGCACAGATCTGGGGAAGGATACTGAAAAATTTCTGCAGCATTAAGGATGGATGAAGTTTGGAACCACCCGAACTCTTCCTAAAACGGGCTGCCCGGCCAAACTGTGCGATCGGGGGAGAAAGGCCTTAGTCAGGGAGGTGACCAAGAACCCGATGATCACTCTGACAGAGCTCCAGCGTTTCTCTGTGGAGAGAGGAGAACCCTCCAGAAGAACAACCATCTCTGCAACACTCCACCATTCAGGCCTGTATGGTAGAGTGGGCAGATGGAAGCCACTCCTCAGTAAAAGGCACATGACAGCCCACCTGGAGTTTGCCAAAAGGCACCTGAAGGACTCTCAGACAATAAGAAACAAAATCCTCTGGTCTGATGAAACAAAGATTGAACTCTTTGGCCTGAAAGGCAAGTGTCATGTCTGGAGGAAACCAGGCACCACTCATCACCTGGCCAATACCATCCCTACAGTAAAGCATGGTGGTGGCAGCATCATTTTGTGGGGATGCTTTTCAGTGGTAGGATATGGGTGTCAGGGCTGGGCTCAGCCCTTCCTTCTCTGAGCTGGCCACTCAGCTCCTTTCTCTCCACAGTGACTCAGCTGTTGATGATCTGCTCGTCAGTCCTGGCTACTTAAAGCCATCCAGCTCACTTCATCTCTGCCTTCGCCTTTGGTCACATCTCAAAGACTTTCTCCTGCGTCCCTTTTGAAGACTTGCTCGGCTGACGTCCCTTCTGGCTCCTGATCCTGCTTGCTGTACTACTGCGTTGATCTCTGGCTCTCTGACATTGGCATTGGCTGACTACCCGATCTGGTTACTGAACTCTGGCTATGTATTGACTACGCTTACTCTGTTTACCTTTTTATTATTATTAAACAAGTGTGATTAACTGTACTTCTGTCTCGGTCTGATTCATGGTTTCTGTCAGTAGGCGAAGGCCATGAATTCAGAAGATGCAGTCCGTCTACTAGTTGGTAATATTTTTTCCAGATTGGATGACCAGGATCACTGCATGGATCAGTTTGCCTTGGCGTTACAAATGCTCCTGAGTCGCACGGCTCACCTGGAATCTTCCACTATGGCTGCTCCGGTACAACCTGTGTTGCAGGCCATCCCTGCTGCTTCTCCAGTCTCTGTGCAGGCACCCGCCTCGAGTATTACATCTATAAGAGGCATCTTTGGTTCCTCTCCGCTTCCCCAGCAATTTGGGGGTGATCCAGTTCAATGCAGAGGGTTTTCTCAACCAGGTTGAGATATACTTTGAGATGCTGCCCCAGGTGTTTCCCATGGACAGACGCAAAGTAGGTTTCGTGATATCTTTGCTTTCTGAGAGAGCCTTGGCCTGGGCTAACCCTCTATGGGAGATGCAAAAACCCGTGGTCCTGATTTACCCAGAATTTGTAGCTTCCTTCAAAAGGGTATTTGACGTTCCCGCATGCTCGGCTTCTGCTGCCAAGAGCCTCATGTCCATCAAACAGAGTACGAGAACTGTTGCCGATTACGCCATTAAATTCCGTACTCTGGCAGCAGAGGTTGCTCGGAACAATGAGGCCCTCGTGGCTGCCTTCTCTCATGGTCTCTCAGATAACATCAAGGATGAGATAGCAGCCCGAGATATACCCACTGAGCTGGAGAGGTTGATCACATTTGCCATCCTCATTAACTCCAGACTCAGAGAAAGACTCTCTTGTAAGGAGCGCCGGCGCAAGCCTCCTGTACATTTGTCTCCGAGCTTTGCAGTCCCACCCTTGCCTCCCTCACCTCCCATGCCTCCTGGTACTGAGTCGGTCTGTGAAGATGAACCCATGCACTTGAGCTTCACGCATCTCTCCGTGGATGAGAGAGCCCTTAGGAGGAGGGAGAGATTGTGCCTTTATTGTGGCCAGGCTGCTCACTTTTTGAAGTCTTGTCCTACCTGTCCAGGGAACGCCCAAACCTTGAGGTCCTGTCACAGACAGACCGTAGGTAGCGTTGTTTTGTCTCCAGTTTCCCATAAAGATAAGCCCCTGGTTTCGGTTACCCTGTCTTGGGCTGAGTTATCCGTCGAGATACAGGCTCTAATCGACTCTGGGGCTGCAGGCCTGTTCATTGATGCTGCCTTTGTATCGAAGCACTCGATTCCGCTGCAGCTGTGTGACACTCCACTTGCCATTGAGGCTCTTGGTGGGAGACCTCTACAGCCTGCCCATGTGACTAATGAGACTGTTCCGTTGTCCATGGCCGTAGGGGCCCTACACCATGGGATACTCCAATTCCAAGTTATTTCCTCACCTAAGTTTCCGCTGGTTATTGGTTATCCTTGGTTACAGAGGCACAACCCTTCTTTTGCTGAAGTTCTGTCCTGATCGCCACAGTGCAGTGAGAGATGCTTCCAGAAGGTAGCCAAGGTCCTGTGCACCTCTTCACTCTCCTCCCTGCCAGAGGAGTACCGCGATTTTAGCGATGTCTTTGACAACGGTCAAGCTGGTACTTTGCCTCCACACCGGTCGTATGATTGCGCAATCGACCTTCAACCTTGTGCCATACCCCCTCGTGGCCGGGTTTACCCTTTGTCGGTCTTGGAGGATAAGGCCATGGAGGAGTATGTTGCAGACTCACTTTCTCGAGGTTTCATCCGCAAATCCTCGTCTCCTGCTGGTGCTGGTTTCTTTTTTGTGAAGAAGAAGAGTGGTGAGCTGAGACCTTGTATCGATTATAGGGGTCTCAATCGTTTCACGATTAAGAATGCCTATCCCATTTCGTTGATTACGGAGTTATTTGACTGCCTCAAGGGAGCAACGGTTTTCACAAAGCTTGATTTGAGAGGGGCATACAATCTCGTCAGGTTTAAGGAGGGCGACGAGTGGAAAACTGCGTTTGATACCAGATCAGGTCATTATGAGTATAATGCCTCATAATGCCTTTTGGCCTTTGTAACGCTCCGGCAGTTTTCCAGGAATTCATTAACGATGTCCTCAGAGATTTGTTGCAGTTATGTGTGGTGGTTTATCTCGACGATATACTCATATTTTCCAAGTCCCTGTAGAGCCACCACACAGATGTCTGTCGTGTGCTTCAGAGACTAAGAGAGAACAATCTCTATTGTAAATTGGAAAAGTGCGAATTCCATTGTGAACAGGTTAAATTCCTGGGCTATGTAATTTCCACTGCTGGTTTTTTGATGGACCCAGAGAAACTTTCAGTGGTCCTACAGTGGCCTCGACCCGTGGGTTTACGTCCTCTGCAGCGTTTTCTTGGCTTTGCCAACTATTATCGGAAGTTTATTCGTAACTTCTTGTCTCTGGTCAAGCCCCTGACTGATATGACCAGGAAGAACAGCAACCCACAGAGTTGGTCTCCGGAGTCCATTAAGGCCTTTGAGAGTTTCAAGGCTGCCTTTGTTTTTGCTCCTGTGTTGGCACACCCTGATCCTACGTTGCCTTTTATTCTAGAAGTGGATGCTTCTGAGACTGGAGTTGCTGCCCTTCTGTCTCAACGTCCCAACGTCGCTACTTTTCCAAGAAATTGTCACCGGCAGAGTGCAATTACTAGATTGGTAACAGAGAGCTCTTGGCGATCATTTTAGCCCTGAAAGAATGGAGACATCTCCTTGAAGGTACCACTGTACCAGTTCTCATTCTTACTGACCATAAGAATCTCACATTATTGTCTGAGGCTAAGCGCCTCTCTCCCAGAAGGGCGCAATGGGCTCTTTTCCTGTCGAGTTTTAATTACATTGTCTCATACTTACCCGGTACTAAGAATGTAAGGGGTGACGCCTTGTCACGACAATTTTCCTCCACTTCCAAGATGGAGTCGGATCCAGTCCCTGTGATTCCTCTTGATTGTATTCTGGCTACGGTTTGCACCAGTCTTACTTCTCCGTTGGGTGACAAAATTCTTGCTGCTCAGGTCGATGCTCCTCCTGAGAAACCTTGTGACTGCTGCTTTGTTCCCGAGAGTCTCCGTACTGCTGTGCTCCAGACTTACCATTCTCCCAAGGCTGCTGGCCACACTGGGAAGAATCAACTCTTTTGGGCCATTTCCCAACAATTCTGGTGGCCTAGTCTACGTGCTGATGTAACCGCCTTCGTAGCTGCCTGTTCTGTGTGTGCTCAGAGTAAGACTCCACGACACATTCCAGTGGGCCTCCTACAACCCATACCCAATGAAGAGAGGTCCTGGACCCACCTGTCTATGGATGTCATTGTGGAGTTACCCAACTCCCAGGGCAACACAGTTATCCTTATGGTGGTTGACCGGTTCTTGAAAATGTTGCATTGTATTCCACTCAAGAAGTTGCCTACTTCTAAGGAACTGGCTTTTATTTTTGCTCGGGAGATCTTCCGCTTACATGGGCTACCCAAAGTGATTGTCTCAGACAGGGGTAGTCAGTTTGTGTCCCGGTTCTGGCGAGCCTTTTGTGCACAGTTGGGTATTCAGCTTGCTTTCTCCTCTGCATATCACCCGCAGTCTAATGGGGCCACAGAATGAGCCAATCAGTCCTTGGAGCAATTGCTACGTTGCTATAATTCTGACCATCATAACAACTGGTCCGACCTCTTACCATGGGCGGAGTTTGCTCACAATACTGCCTTGAATTCAGCTTCCCGTTTGTCCCAGTTTATGGCGAACTATGGTTTCCAACCTTCCGTGATGCCTGCCTTGTTTTGTTCCGCAGAGTATTCCTGCGTTAGAGGAGCATCTCCGTGGCCTTCGTTCCACTTGGGCACAAGTCCAGCTTTGTGACATGCTAACGATAGGTACAGACTCCATGCTGACCGCAGATGCCTGCCTGCGCCTTCCTACCAGGTCGGGGACAGAGTCTGGCTGTCGTCTTGCAACCTCCAACTTCGTGTTCCTTCTTTGAAGTTCGCACCTCGGTTTATTGGGCCTTTCCGTATCCTTCGCAGGATTAACCCAGTGGCTTATGCGTTGGACCTTCCTCCTAGTATGCGCATCTCTAATGTGTTTCAAGTCTCCTTAATGAAACCTTTGGTCTGCAACCGCTTTACCACCTCGGTGCCTGGTCCTCACCCTATACAGGTTGAGAACCATGAGGAGTATGAAGTACAATCCATTGTTGACTCCCGTAGGTTCCGTGGGCGCATACAGTACCTGATGCATTAGAAGGGGTACGGTCCGGAGTAACGCTCTTGGGTCTCATCCTCAGACGTACATGCCCCTGTCCTCCTCCGTAATTTCCATAGACGTTTTCCCCTCAAGCCCGGTGGTCCTCCGAGGGGGAGGGGTCATTAAGGAGGGGGTCCTGTTAGGGCCGGGCTCAGCCCTTCCTTCTCTGAGCTGGCTGCTCAGCTGTCGTCTAATTGCCAGCTCCTTTCTCTCCACAGTGACTCTGCTCGTCAGTCCTGGCTACTTAAAGCCATCCAGCTCACTACATCTCTGGCTTCGCCTTTGGTCACATCTCAAAGACTTTCTCCTGCGTTCCTGTTGAAGACTTGCTCGGCTGACGTCCCTTCTGGCTCCTGATCCTGCTTGCTGTACTACTACGTTGATCTCTGGCTCTCTGACATTGGCTGACTACCCGATCTGGTTACTGAACTCTAGCTATGTATTGACTATGCTTACTCTGTTTACCTTTTTATTATTATTAAACAAGTGTGATTAACTGTACTTCTTTCTCGGTGTGATTCATGGTTTCTGACAATGGGAGACTAGTCAGGATAGAGGGAAAGATGAATGCAGCAATGTACAGAGACATCCTTGATGAAAACCTGTTCCAGAGCGCTCTGGACCTCAGACTGGGGCGAAGGTTCATCTTCCAACAGGGCAACGACCCTAAGCACACAGCCAAGATAACAAAGGAGTGGCTACAGGAAAACTCTGTGAATGTCCATGAGTGGCCCAGCCAGAGCCCAGACTTGAACCCGATTGAACATCTCTGAAGAGATCTGAAAATGGCTGCGCACCAACCTGATGGAGCTTGAGAGGTCCTGCAAAGAAGAATGGGAGAAACTGCCCAAATATAGGTGTGACAGGCTTGTAGAATCAAACTCAAAAAGACTTGAGGCTGTAATTGATGCCAAAGGTGCTTCAACAAAGTATTGAGCAAAGGCTGTGAATTCTTATGTACGTGTGATTTTGTTCATTTTTTATTTTTAATAAATTTGCAAAGATTTCAAACAAAATTCTTTGACGTGTCATTATGTGTATTGCTTGTACAATTTTGCGGAAAAAATTAATTTAATCCATTTTGGAATAAGGCTGTACATAACACAATGTGGAAAAAGTGAAGCGCTGTGAATACTTTCCGAGTGCCATGTGTATATATACACACACACACAAATACTCTTATAAATAAATGTAAACAAACATGTATTAAAACATGGAAGGTTTCAGAAGGGCAGTGGACGTTGTCAGTAGGGCAGAGGTTGGTGTCCGTGGGAGGGGTGGACGGTGTCAGTAAGGCAGTGAACTTTGTCAGTACTCAGTAGGGCAAAGGGTGGTGTTAGTAGGAAAGTGTATGGTGTCAGTAGTTTTTTACTTTTATTATTTTTTACAATTTTATTTTTTAATTATTCTTCACAATATTATTATTTATTATTTTTTACAACATAGGAGCATGTTACATGAGCATGTTACATGAGGCTCATATTATTTTTTACAATTTTATTTTTTAATTATTCTTCACAATATTATTATTTATTATTTTTTACAACATAGGAGCATGTTACATGAGGCTCATAGAGATCAATGCTTTTACCCTGCACTTCATATACCAAAGGGCCACAAGTTAGCACCAGGGATCTAGAGAACGTGACATCTGAGAATGATGTTGCTGGCATATTTCGGATGCCAAGTATTACTGGGTATATTTCTTAGCTCATTGGGCGGAGAATCCTCCATTCTGTAGTCACCATATAATTATTAAGCATCTGATTCTTCCTCTATTATTACAAATGTAATAACTGCTTGAACATGTTTATACTTTATTACTTCAGACAGCTCCTACAGGATTTCAACTTTTGCCGTAAAATATGAAGGTTAAGAGAATAGTATTGGCATCGAGACCAGGTAAGTGTTTTATGCTTTGCTAGTATAGAAAAGAATAGGTTTTTAGCCTTCAGTTTAAGATTACAGGTATACTGGATAGTAGCGATGCACAGTTACCGTTTTTATTATCAGCGAGTACCGATACTTTCGTCAAGTACATACCGATACCGAGTACTGATACTTTGCTGATCTATCCATCTATCCAGTAAGGATGCAGAGATATACAAGTATTTTCACACGTACTCGTAAAAATGCTCCCAATATCAAAACCGATACTTTGTGGCAGGGGCGTTGCTAGGTCTACAAAAGATCTGGGGCTAGAGCCCATAGTAGTGAAGTAAAGAAGTAGTCAGCTACATCTCTAACCTAGTCACAAAATACCAACCTAATCGTTCTCTTCGCTCCTCCCAAGACCTCCTGCTCTCAAACTCCCTTGTCACCTCATCCCATGCTCGCCTTCAGGACTTCCCCAGAGCCTTCCCCATCCTCTGGAATGCTCTACCCCAATCCGTCCGATTTTCTCCTACTTTATCCACTTTTAGACGATGACTGAAAACTCATCTCTTCAGAGAAGCCTATCTGGCCCCCACCTAACAACTGTACATTTATCTTCTCAATAAGCACATCACCCACAGTTATTACCTCTTGTATCTCTTGACCTTCCCTCTTAGATTGTAAGCTCTAAGGAGCAGGGCCCTCTGATTCCTACTGTATTAAAGTGTATTGTATTTGTACTGTCTACCCTCAAGTTGTAAAGCGCTACGTAAACTGTTGGCGCTATATAAATCCTGTATAATAATAATAATAATAATAAAGTCATACACATGTATATAATATACGTGTGGGTGTACAGTATATATATCACTGAGTGTGGATTCCCCTTTACATCAGGGTCCCCAGAGAGCCCCCACCACTTACATCAGGGTTCCTAGAGAGCCCATCCCCCTTACATCAGTGTCCCCAGAGTCCCCCTTACATCAGGGTCTCTAGAGAGCCTTCCTACTTACATCAGGGTCCCCAGAGCCCCCCTCATTACATCAGGGTCCCCAGAGCCCCCCTCATTACATCAGGGTCCCCAGAGCCCCCCTTACATCAGGGTCCCTAGAGAGCCTCCCTACTTACATCAGGGTCCCCAGAGCCCCCCTCATTACATCAGGGTCCCCAGAGAGCCCACCCCCCTTACATCAGGGTCCCTAGAGAGCTCTCCTACTTACATCAGGGTCCCCAGAGCCCTCCATTACATCAGGGTCCCCAGAGATCCCACCCCCCCTTACATCAGGGTCCCCAGAGCCCCCCTTACATCAGGTTCCCCAGAGAGCCCCAGGGCTCAGAAGTTGGCTACATAAACAATGCAGGGCTCAGGTGTGCCCATCTATGCAGCCTCACCAGTGCCCAGCAATGCAGCCTCACCAGTGCCGAGCAATGCATCCCCCCCCACTGCAGTGCCCTCTGTCCCCTGCATCCCACCACACACACTGTGTAAGTAGAACTCTTACCTTACACAGGTGTACAGCAAGCAGAGCATCTGAGATCGGCATCACAGAGCTGGATGGGGGAGGGAACTACAGAAGTTAACTTTTTACATTAACAGGCTGGTGCTTGGTTGCTAGGATTGTCCAGCAACCAATCACCTGCTGTTTAATGAAAAAGTTAACTCCTGCGGTTCCCGCCCCCATCCAGCCCTGTGATACTGGGCGCACGCCACTGTCCAATGAAGGGGAGAGCAGCGAAAATTTCCACGGGCCAGTTGCCCGCATTCAGCGGTGGCGGGCCGGGTGCCAACCCCTGCCCTAGAGACTCGGGGCTATGGGCCCCAGATTAGGGGCTATAGCCTCAATAGCAACCCCCTAGCAACGCCTCTGCTTTGTGGTGTGATTTGTGTGACCCAGTCAGGGCCGTCTTAATAGCATTATGGGTCCCTGGGCAAAGTAATGCTCTGGGGCCCCTACAATGGAGGCAGCGGAGTTAAACAGACATCAAGTAGGTAGGAGGCAGACAAGCGGAGCTTCCCCTTTTGGGTGGATCTCCGCATTATCTACATGAACAATCATTCTGTACAGCAAAGAATCAGTGGGAACATACTACATACATAAAGTAACAAAGCTGTCCTGTGCATATACTATATCTGCTAGATTGATGCCTCCCCAGCACTCTGACCCCTCTACACCCCAGATATCCCCCCAGTACTCTGACCCCTCTACACCCCAGATATCCCCCCGGCACTCTGACCCCTCTACACCCTAGATATCCCCCCAGTACTCTGACCCCTCTACACCCCAGATATCCCCCCAGCACTCTGACCCCTCTACACCCCAGATATCCCCCAACATTCTGACCCCTCTACATCCCAGATATCCCCCCAGCACTCTGACCCCTTTACATCCCAGATATCCCCCCAGCACTCTGACCCCTCTGCACCCTAGATATTCCCCCCAGCACTGTTACCATATACCATAAGATACCCCTTGTATTGTGACCCCACTACATCCCTGATACCCCCTACACTGTGGCCTCTCTACATCCCTGATACCTATAGCACTATAGCCACCCAAGATACCCCAAGCATTGGAGACATTCTGGGGCTCCTGTGGGTATCAGGCGGAAGTGATGTCAGCTTGGGGGCGGACCGCCAGATATCTCCTCCAGCCCTGTGAGCACTTCCAGCGGCCGTGGTTTGCTATCATCGGCAGGGCGGGGACACTGCAAATATGGGTTTGACTAGATATTTACTTTGTGAGTTTTTAGAACATTATAATAAACTGACTATTGCTGCGCTACATGGCGCTTCGCTTTCTTTACTGGGTTCACACACACAGGAACGATGGCGAAAATTGCATGCGAATCAGACAGGAATTGCACTGCAAACCAGTTCAAATCGTATGCAATTCTTTGCAGTGTGATTTGTGCCCATTCATTTTGTATAGATGCAAATCGCACCGCAATTCAGTATCAGTGAAGTTGTGTACTCATGAGAATACTCGGTATCGGTGCAACCCTACTGGATAGATAGATAGATAGACGTTTTGCCATGATCTGTGTTTTTTTTTTTAAATTGTATATAGCTGGTTGCTAGGGAGAGGGTCGGGAAGCCGGCCGCCGTGTCCTTAACAACCAATGAATCATCAGCTGTCAATGGGCTTCCCCTGAATGTAAAAAGAAAGGATTGCTGGCTAAAAAAAATGTGAAAAAAAACAGCATGGGGTCCCCCCCAGGTCCATACCAGGCCCTTGGGTCTAGTATGGATTCAGAGGGGACCCCCGACGCCAAAAAAATGGCGTGGGGTTCCCCCCAAAATCTATATCAGACCCTTATCTGAGCATGCAGCCCGGCAGGTCAGGAAAGGGGGGGGCGAGCGAGCGCCCCCCCAACCATACCAGACTACATGCCCTCAACATGGGGGGGTGGGTGCTTTGGGGCAGGGGGGCTCTGCGCGCCCCACCCCAAAGCACATGGCCCCTATGTTTATGGGGACAAGGGCCTCTTCCCGACAACCCTGGCCGGTGGTTTATACGAAAGAAGAGGAATGCCGCTCTAGACAAGAATTTCTGTGAAACACACGGCCTATGAGGCAAACAGGTGCAGGCTCTGCAATGGATCAAAGAGCAAGAAAAAATCCTGGACCACCACATACGGATACAACACCTTTATTGTGTGATTTAAAATCTAAAACAGTTAGTCCATGCTATGCAGAGGTAGAGGCAATAGCTATTTCCAAAAACGCAGAGGCACAAAAATGCATTGATGTGAACATGTTTCATAGAAACCCATGTTAAAAAAATTCTTGACAACATCTTTGAATTCTCACAACCTTAGGCTCCCTTTGCCCGTCCATTTTTAGCTCTCCTTGCTTTCCCCTGAAGTAGCTGGTCTCTAACACTGGACAGCTGGTGCTGCTGAATCAGTCAAGACCAGATTAAAAAAAGGTATTTACACCAACTGTTTTATATAGGCTTTGCTGTATAAGTAGAAGGAGGGGGAGGCAGCATTTTTAAGAATAATTGTTATTAGCCTTATCCTCCACTTTAAAGTAGTCTCAATTCAGTTTCCCTCCATGGTCACCTGACAACGCCGCTAGCAAGGAGATGGCTGCTTTGACAAATGGCATTTTTTCCTTCTTGAAGCACTTACCCGACACAAGCAATGAAGAGGGAAGGGACTTGTCAGCTAAACTGGTCCAGGCAAGTGCTCAGAGATGGAGAAATGTGCTGTTTGTCAAAGCGGCTGTCTCCTAGCTAGCTGTGTTTTCAGATGCCCATGAAGGTAAGAGGGACATCCTGCCCGACCTCACAGCTAGCCTTAGACAGCATTAGGAAGATGGGAAAAAGTATTACCGGTACATTACATTACTTTGTCCCCCTGAGGAGCCAAGCACAATTTCATAGAACTACATTGGGAAAAATACAGTGGAACCTCGGATTACGAGCATAATCCGTTCCAGGAGTATGCTCGTAATTCAATGTACTCGCATATCAAAGCGAGTTTTCCCATTGAAGTCAATGGAAACTAAAATAATTAGTTCTGCATTGACTTCAATGGGATGCAATACCGCAAGCGGCCAGAGGCGGGGAGTGCCGGAGAGCCTTGGAAACAGCCGTAAAGGCCCGAGGGACGTTCACGAGCCTTTCCGAGGTTTGCCAAGGTCAGCCGAACTGTCCTCGGGCCTTTTCGTGCATTTGCGAACGGCGCCGATCGGCGACTTTCAGGTCTGCTCGGCTCTGGTGCCCCCCACCTCAGGCCAAAAGCGGTACTGCACACCGCTTTTGGTCTGAATCCTGCTCGGTTTGCGAGACAACACTCGGAAACCGAGTTAGGAATTTTAGAAATACAGTGCTCGGTTTTCAAAACGCTCGTTAACCGCGTTACTCGCAAACCGAGGTTCCACTGTACAACTTTCTTTTTCTTTTACTGTATCATGGCATCACATTACAGTTTGTAGATCATAAGTACTTTCCCCTCCTCTCACAAACTGCATGGCGTCTATTAGGGGTGAGCATCTTCACTGGTCTCACGATTCGATTACGATTATCTGGTCAACGATTCGATTAGATTCCGCGATGCATCACGATGCATCACAATTACTGAAGAGCTCCCACTTCCGCTTGGGCTGCCTAGGCGGCCCTTCCACCCTGCAATCTTCTGGGAGACATCACAGTTCCCAAAAGATTGCCCGGCTATGCAGGAAAGCGCAGTGAGACATGTGCACCCGGCTGTGAAGTTGCAAACTGTCACAGCCGGATGCCCACAGTAGTATTGCCAGCGCTGTGGACAGGCAGGGGAGAGAAGGGAGGGTTTGGCAGTTTGACAGGTGAGTGTCTATTTATTAAAAGTCAGAAGATGCACTTTTTTTGTAGCTGCTGACTTCTAATAAACAAAAAATTGACTGGAACTCTGCTTTGAATTAAAAATAAACTCACTCCCTTAAAAGGTGCACTAATTCGGTGCACTACAAGGTACAGAGATTCACACACACACGGCTGCTTGGAGGTCAGAAGGGATAGAATCCACAGATGACAAACAGCCCTGTGAAGTTCCCTGTACTGTCTCTGTGCTGACCAGCGGCAGCTGGTGCTCAAAATTTTTTTGGGGGGGGCGCAAACAAACTGAAAAATACTGAACCTCCCCCATCAAATGCAGCCTCACTGTGCCCATCAAATGCAGCCACTGTGCCCATTAAATGCAGCCACTGTGCCCATCAAATGCAGCCACTGTGCCCATCAAACGCAGCCACTGTGCCCATCAAACGCAGCCACTTGTGCCCGTCAAATACAGCCACTTGTGCCCATCAAACGCAGCCACTTGTGCCCGTCAAACGCAGCCACTGTGCCCGTCAAACGCAGCCACCTGTGCCCAAACGCAGCCACTTGTGCCTGTCAAACGCAGCCACCTGTGCCCAAACGCAGCCACCTGTGCCCGTCAAACGCAGCTACCTGTGCCCATCAAACGCAGCCACCTGTGCCCAAATGCAGCCACTTGTGCCCGTCAAATGCAGCCACCTGTGCCCAAACGCAGCCACTTGTGCCCGTCAAACACAGCCACCTGTGCCCAAATGCAGCCACTTGTGCCCGTCAAACGCAGCCACCTGTGCCCATCAAACGCAGCCACCTGTGCCCAAACGCAGCCACTTGTGCCCGTCAAACGCAGCCACCTGTGCCCAAACGCAGCCACTTGTGCCCATCAAACGCAGCCACTTGGCCCAAACGCAGCCACCTGTGCCTGTCAAACGCAGCCACCTGTGCCCAAACGCAGCCACCTGTGCCCATCAAACGCAGCCACCCGTGCCCATAAAACGCAGCCACCTGTGCCCATCAAACGCAGCCACCTGTGCCCATCAAATGCAGCCATCTGTGCCCATCAAACGCAGCCACCTGTGCCCAAACGCAGCCACCTGTGCCCAAACGCAGCCACCTGTGCCCATTAAATGCAGCCATCACTAACCCCCCCACAATTACTTTCTTTTAATAAATGTTGTATTACTATGGATGCTGTGCCCCCGCTGTATGTGCTTTTTAAAACGATGTCACTTCATACCGAATTTTGCCGTAGTACGATCCCGCTCATGTGACTCCCGTCTCATCCCGCCCCTCTCCGCTCTCCTCTCCGCTCTCCTCTCCGCTCTCCTCTCATGTGTCTCCTGAGTCCTGACGTCAGCGGGGAATTCTCAGTCCCGCCCACTGACTATAGTTATAGTATCAGAAGAGAGGCGGGCGGGACTGAGAATTCCCCGCTGACGTCAGGACTCAGGAGACGGAAGAGGAGAGCGGAGAGGGGCGGGACAGCCCAGGAGTCACATGAGCGGAATCGTATCGTACTACGGCGAAATTCGGTATGAAGTGACATCGTTTTTTTAAAAAACACATACAGCGGGGGAACAGCATCCATTGTAACACAACATTAATTAAAATAAAGTCATTTTAAAAATACGCTCGGATCGCTTTCCCCGGAGGGGCGGGGCTAGTAGTAATGACGTCACCGGACATCGATTTTCCGGTCCTTATGCATCGATGCCGCATCGGGGACACCCGAATCGCGATGCATCGATGCAACGATTAATTTCAGTACCCCTAGCGTCTATACAGTACTATGAAAAATGTAATTCTCAGTATCTTCGTACATTTTAATTGCGTTAGAGGTTCTAGTTAAGTCATGATGACTCAAGTCTCACAATGTGATATGTATGTATAGTCAAAACTTTTTTTAAAGAAAGTTTACCGAGTGTTTAAATGTGAATACACACACAAGAAAAGAGACAATAAACAGGGTACATGAAGAGAAAAAGACAGATCTGATCCTTAAGGGCCCTTTCACACTGGGGCGGGGGCGGCGTCGGTGGTAAAACGCCGCTATTATTAGCAGCGTTTTACCGTCGGTATTCGGCCGCTAGCGGGGCGGTTTTACCCCCCCTAGCGGCCGAGAAAGGGTTAAAAACCACAGCAAAGCGCCTCTGCAGAGGCGCTTTGCCGGCTGTATAGCCACGCCGTCCCATTGATTTCAATGGGCAGGAGCGGTGAAGGAGCGGTATACACTCCGCTCCTTCAACGCTCCGAAGATGCTGCTGGCAGGACTTTTTTTCCCGTCCTGCCAGCGCACCGCTCCAGTGTGAAAGCCCTCGGGGCTTTCACACTGGATACAAAGCAGCGGCACTTTCGGGTCGGTTTGCAGGCGCTATTATTAGCGCAATAGCGCCTGCAAACTGCCCCAGTGTGAAAGGGCTCTAAAGGGGTTGCAACAGAAATCCCTTACAGGCTAATACAGAGTAAGGTACCAGTTAGGATTATTAAGTGACACAAAGTCAGTTGTGCATAGACAGTTGGGTCTTGTGATCAAATTTCTTGGTAGGGGGGGAAAGCCAACTGCCTCTGTCACCATAGGTGAGTAAGGAATGAAAGAGTACACAGAAAAGTGTAATTACAATAAGTACGCAAGTAATGCGATAGACCAGGGGTCTCCATACTTTCTGAACAAAGGGTTTTAGAGGGGCAAGACTGTGGCCGGTGGGATAAGAAAACAGCGTGATATCGTAGAGAGCAAATAGTGTCCCATCATTGGTTTTAGTGGATAGAATAGTACCCTATTGTTGGTATTAGTGGAAAGAATGGTGCCCCGTTAGTTGGTATTCAAGGTAGGAATGGTGTCCCTTCATTTGTGGCTATGGGAAGAAGGGTGCCCCATCATTAGTGTCTGTGGGAGGAATGGTGCCCCATCATTGGTATCTGTGGGAGGAATGGTGCCTAATCATTGGTATCTGTGGGAGGAATGGTGCTCCATCATTGGTATCTGTGGGAGGAATTCTGCCCCATCATTGGTGTCTGTGGATGGCGTGGTGCCCCAAGGGCCAGATTAAAGGAAACAAATGGCCACATCCGGCCCATAGGCCACAGAATACAGACCACTGGGATAGACTGAAGACACGGAGAACTAACAATTTCTCCAGCACTCAAAAAGGACAGTCACTAGACTGGGATATAATGTAGGGTCTAAATTTTCTCTGGGACAATGCTTCAGCGGTGCAGCCCTCCTCAGACAGGGGAATCCAACTATACAATGTAAAAGAACACACACATGCCTACTGCATTACCCAAGGTTTATTAAAAGAAATTAAATAGCCAAATGAATACGTCTGTATTTTGTGAGTATTATTTTGTCTATTTGGTTTCTTTTAATCACTTGCCAACCAGCCACAGTACATATATTGCTGCAGGTCGGCTCTGTTGCGCAAAACGACATACCTGTACATCACTTGATGCAATACATACTGTGGGCGTGCGGGTCCGGCAGGCTCAATTTCTGCCGGCCAGCGACGATCTTGGTACAGGGAGGCAGAATGGGGATCTGCCTATGTAAACAAGGCAGATCCCCGTTCTGACAGGGGACAGCATGGAGATCTGCTGTTCCTAGTGATCAGGAACAGTGATCTCTGTGTTGTCCCAGTGAGCCCATCCCCCACACAGTTAGAACACACCCAGGGAACACAGTTAACGCCTTGATTGCCCCTAGTGTTAACCCCTGCCCGTGTCATTTATACATTGATCAGTGCATTTTTTTAGCACCGATCACTGTAATAATGTCACTAATCCCCAAAAAGTGTCGCTTGGGGTCAGATTTGTCCGCCTCAATGTCGCAGTCCTGCTAAAAATCGCAGATTGCCACCATTACCAGTAAAAACATTTTTTAAAAAAGTCCATAAATCTATCCCCTATTTTGTAGACGCTATAACTTTTGCGCAAACCAATCAATATATGCTTATTGCGTATTTTTTTTTTTTTTTTTACCAAAATTATATAGAAGAATACAGATTGGACTAAACTGATAAATGAATTAGTTTATATATATATTTTCTTTTGGATATGTATTATAGCAGAAAGTAAAACATATTGTTTTTTTTTTCAAAATTGTCGGTCTTTTTTTGTTTATAGCGCAAATAATATAAACCGCAGAGGTAATCAAATACCACCAAAAGAAAGCTCTATTTGTGGGAAAAAAGGACATCAATTTTGTTTGGATATAACGTTGCAATTGTCAGTTAAAGCGACGCAGTGTCCTATCGCAAAAAATGGCCTGGTCATTAAGGGGGTAAGTCCTTCGGGGGCTGAAGTGGTTAATAAATCTTGGGTAATGCACTAGGCGTTTGGGCCTTCTGTGTGTTATTTTGAAGACATGGAGTAGTAGAAGTCCATTTCCATGAATTTCGAGTGCTGGTTCTGTAAGTTAGCTGTTATCCCCTCCATCATCATATTGTGGTTAAAAAGTATGTTTATTAAACAAAAAAAAATAAAAATCAGCTCAAGGGACATTCCCTACAGTCAGTAGGATGTGTCCCTTGTGCTGCTGTCTCTTCTGTTAGCTGAAATCCTCCTTCACCCCCCTCCCCGACCTCCCTCCCACTGTAATCTTGCCTTTTTAATGGTAGGAACAGATTTCTGTTGGTTCAAGTTAAGCTGCGTACACACGAGCGGAATGTCCGACAGAAAAAGTCAGACGGAAGCTTTTCATCGTCTATTCCGATCGTGTGTAGGCCTCATCGGACCTTTTGTTTCGAAAATTCTGACGGACCTAGAAATGGAACATGTTCTAAATATTTCTGACGGAACCAATTCCTATCGGGAAAACCGATCGTCTGTATGCTGTTCCGACAGACCAAAAACGACATATGCTCTGAAGCAAGTACGAGACGGAAGCTATTGGCTACTGGCTATTGAACTTCCTTTTTCTAGTCCCGTCGTAAGTGTTGCACGTCACCGCGTTCTGGACGGTCGGAGTTTGGTCGGACTTTGGGTTGACCGTGTGTAGGCAAGACCGCTTGAATGGAATTCCGTTGGAGTTCCCTCGGAGAAACCTTCGGAGTTTATTCTGACGGCAAAACCGGTCGCGTGTATGCGGTATACTGGTGCTGTGTTGCTGCAGTGATTGTTGGGCGTTCCTAAAGTTTATTCTCACACACCCTCATACATCTTCACAACTCTTGGCATTGAGTCTTTTGACTCAATGCCACAAAGAAAGTCGGTGGTTGAAGACTTGCCTCTATAAGACCCTGTGCTCATAGGTCTAAACATGAAATGGGTAGTTATGTAATGCCCAGTTACTGTCAAAGACTACGGGACCCACTCTAAATGAAGTCTAAATGGTGAAATATCTCCACGCATGGCCTCCAGCCCATTAAATGCCTCCTTGTTCCCAACTTCTCTCCTGATAGCTGGCCATATTTTTAAGCAGTTGTGGACACATCACACTGGGAAATACCAATGATAATTGACGGACATGCTTTATTTTTATTTGTTTATTTTGACGAACAAGGAAATTCTTATCTGATCTTATACACTCAGAATTTTGATTTTCTAACCAATCTTGTGTGAAATACAATAGAAGATTTTTGCTGCTATTTACAACAGGAATATTCCGCTCCTTCATGGCAACTGAAGCTATACTTAAAGTGTAAATCCTAACAATTAACTTCTCACAATTTGCCTCCTTTTGATCTACTAAACATACCTTTGAAAATAGTTTGTTAAATCTGTTCTGTAAGTGGAAAAATATATTTTTATTCTGCCAGAAATCTTGTGCACTAATAACTTCCTGTGCTGTGCACCTGTGTACAAGAAGGCAGTGGCGGCTGGTGGGTTCTTCTTTTGGGGAGGGGGGGCGGCAAACAAACACCCCCCCGGCAGCACGGCACTGACAGCACCCCCCGTAGGCGGTCTGGTACTTACCCGCTCATGTGGCGGGACTGTGGTGTCCTCTCCTCCTCTCTCCTGGAGTGTGGGCAGCGGTGCCTCCGGTGTCTGTTCCTCATGCTTCCTCTGCCGTGTGTCTCCTCTTCCGCCAAAAGGCTAGGCATCCAAAAGGGTCGCCTGAGGCTTTGGTCAATCGGGAAACAGGTTTCAAGGCCTGCCTCCTGATTGGCAGGGAGGAACTTTAGTGTCAAAATAGTGAAAATTCATTCGCTATCGTCACACAACTGGGTGGGCTTGGAGCACAATGCTCTGCGCTCTGAGGCCACCCTTTTGTGAAGTCTATTAGAGCCTCTGGCTCTAATCAGGTGCTTAAAAAAACACCCCCCCAGCATTGGATTCCATGGTCCGGCGCTCTGATATGTAGATCAGGGGGCCGGACGCATGGATAGGGGAGGCGGCGCCCGTGCACCCTCTATGGACAGGCCTCCGCTGCAAGAAGGGGCTATGAAGATGAGGGGAGGTCTGTGTTCTTTGGAATTTGAGATGAGTTCAGGCATCCTTCGAACTTATTTCTATCCAAACTCCTAATTTGCGCTCTTTTTTTTACTCCATTGAGCTGTGGACTGGGACATTCCCGTCCCACAGCTTGCCTCTTTCTTTACATGAGCTGCGGGGTGAGAATGACCCGATCTGCAGCTCATTCAAGTAATGAAAGTGCCCAAGTTCTGAGTTTGGCCAGAGATAAGTTTAGAGAACTTTTGGCATTTTTTTTCCCAAAGCTCCTAAACTTAACTCCATAAAAGAACACCCAAGCTCATCTCTATTTGTAAAACATCAGAAATGAAGAAGATAGGGCTGACACCACATGCTTAGGAATTCTGAGCTGTGTTGTTAGGTCAAAAAGGTAGGAGCACACTAGAAATGTACATTTTTTTTTTTTTTTAATTTTTGCCTTTCTCTTATTGTTCTTTTCTGCTTTCATTTTACACCCCTTCCCCTTATTTAGTTACATCTCACAAATCCTGCATCCCTGGATTGTTTCTTCTGGTAGCAGAACCTGAGATTGTGATAGTGTTTCATGTCTCTCCTAGCCATTGAAGTGGCCAGCGTTTTTTTTTTTACTCTTTGCTCTAACTTTCTGTGATATTAATATTCCATTTTGTCAACCATCTAGTATTATATATGGTGTTGCAATAAGAGATCGTTGAACAGGATTAAGAGCATGTGTACACTAACAGCTCCTAAACTTGAGTTTAGGAGCTTTCGGCATTTTTTTCCCAAAGCTCTTAAACTCAACTCCACAAAAAGTCTTTGTGTCCATGTAAACATAGGCTTTTTGCAGAGTTTAGTAGCTGCTGCGTTTAGGTGATGTTAAAGTAGAACTATAGGCAATTTTTTTTTTTCAGTTTGGATAGAGCTAGGGAGGGTACTAACCCGTCAGATTTTGAAAAGTTTTCCCTTTACTCCCTGTGCCATAGCCAAACAGGAAATGAGAAGGAATTACTGCAATTAAAGGTCACCAGAATTAGTGTCCCCATTGGAACATTTCCCCTCTATTACTTTTCCGGGGACAACCCAAAATCTTGGGATTTACTTTCACTTTCAATGATAATGATAAACAGCATAATTAGAGAGGTTGAATCTCACTAACGGGAGCACAGGCAGCAATAAAATCTCTCCTTAAAAAAAATAATAATAACATAACAATAAATAAGCACCCTAACAGAAAATAAATAAAGAAATAAATTATTATTATTATTATTATTATTAATAATAGTAAATTAATAGAAAATGCACAAATCTTTTTTGAGCTACAAAAAAGCTCCAGAACGTTTATGAGCTTTGGTCATTTGGCTTCACGTGAGTTGGAGTGGAGATGAGTTGATTTTTTCTCCTCCAGCGTTTTGGAGCTTTGAGCGTCAAGCTACAAAACACTGGTGCCTTATACTTTAAACCTCCTTCTCCTGAATGCGGAATAATCACGTTCAGGATAGGAATGTGTTGACGGTCACAGGAAAACGCAGATCATTGCAAAATCATGGTAAACACGCGGTTTCCCTTTTTGCCGCCTTTTGCATTTTCCCTTGGCCGCATTCAGGGTAGGCTAGTCTACGTGTAGCCTAAAATAGTTCCAGTATAGTCCTCTCCTCATTGTTGGGCTCACAAGGATGTATCAACAGACAAGGTAACTGAAGTTACATGGTATTTCAGTTTGTAGTTCATAGTAACAGCTATCAGTGTTTTTGAAATCCACAGAAAATATGATTGGAAACCTGTACTTAGGGAAATATAAGAGCTGCCACTGGTGACCTCTCTCTGGAAATGCTAATTGCCTGGCTGATACCTGGCAACTGAATTTTCTTTCTAAGACACTAACCTAAAACAAGCATTCAGATCAGAAATGTCAGAGTGAAGTCAGGGTTCTAACCCACCAGTGGGTCATCATGACAGTTAGTGGACTAAAATTCAACAGTGGTGGTCTCCATACTTCCTCTGTACTGGTTTCCTTTAAAGGACATCTAAAGCCACTACAATAATCACCAGGAACTATAGTGAGCTCCCCAGTGGCAACACAAGAAACCAATAAAAACCTAAGCCTTCACCACTTTATCAAAAAAACAAAAATGCTTGGGCTTTAGATACATATTTATGTAAATCACTCTAATGTATCCTCTTATGCGGCTTCTCACACATTTTTTTCTATATAGTAGCCAAATATAGGATTTTTTTGGTAAACCTGTCATGACAGAAATATAGAGGCTGGCTGACCTTCTAAAAATGCTAGTTGCCTGGCTGTTGTGCTGATCATCTGATTTCAGTGTGCTCCGGAAAACTAACCTGAAGCAAGTTTGCAGGTGAGCAAAATCGAAACAATTCCAATGTTATTTTCTGCAAACTTGTTCCAATTCAGTGACTCAAAGTTGTGAAGCTGGTGGATCAGGATGACAACCAAGCAGCAAGCATATGCTCGCTTGTATAATGGGATGGTACAGCTGTTCTTTAAAGTCATCCTATCATAAGAGAAACCTGGAGGCTTCCATTACTAAGAGGCTAGTAATGTAAGCCTCCAGGTTTCTATTATGACTCGTGTATGTGAAATGTTGCAGTAACTTTATTCTCTTATCCAGGAATTGATAAGGAGCCGGTGCCTGAAAACTTTCGCCTAGAGGAAGCTGATCTTCAAGAAGACCTCTCAGATGGGCAAGTCTTGGCCAAAACCTTGTATCTCTCTGTAGATCCTTACCTGGATCTACAGGTGATATCGCGTGCCCTACACTTTTTTTTTCTGTAGGGCACGAGATATCACATTCAGAGTGATACATTTATTTTACAGTATGACTAATCCCAGAACAAAAATGTAATACATTACAGGTTACAAATCCTTAGATGTGGTGGCTCCATTCGTTTTATTTTTTCAGGCAAAGAACAATTTTAGTAAGTACAGAAAATACCTGTTGATCTTAGGCCAGCCATAGACAGTTTGAATCTCGCCGGTTCAGCAGGGACCAGCCGAGATTCTAACCATGTATCTGCAGGCTGAAAGTACGCAAATTGATCGATAGAGCAACTTGGGTACAACCAGCCTGCCGGATTTTACATGTGATTATCGCTAGTTGCTGTTACAATATTCACTGTCTTCTGCCGATGGAGGCAGCTTCTCCCACCCCCTGCCAGGAGAACACAATTGCTTGATGGGAGGGATTCCCCAGTTAACACTGTCAGTGTTGATGGGGGAATCGAATAGGCAATCTGTGGTTGCAGAAAAGAAATGCGCTCCATCTATGGCTGGCTTTACTAGTAAATGCAGTGCTCTTGTCACTCCCCATGAGATAAACTGGAGCCAAAAACAATGTTATCGTATTACTGTTTATAGTCCAACCTGGATGACAACCATGGCTCCTTTCATAGATAAAGATACATGATTACTGGGTAAAAAGGAAACAAGCCTGAAAAAAATGAACACAGGCACCTCATCTAAGGCCTGGCAAGCTGCAAAATATTATAATTTTCGGGGTGTAAAATATGCAGTTACTTTTTAATTTACTGTATACACACTGAGACCAACTACTGTAGAATTCTATCAAATCTGAGAGCCAGACTCATTCCATTGACTTCCTGTAGAGTTCACAAGCCAATATAAAAAACTGAATGTTCTTTTATTGAGTTTATGTAGAGATCATAAGCCCATCTATCAAACCTAGGAGCCAATTTTCTGCTATTGACTTTATGTACACTCCATGAGCCAATCTGCCATATTTAAGAGTTAGTGTTTATCCACTGACTTCTTAGAGACTGCAGGGGCCAGTTTATCAAGTCTAAGGGCCATTCTCCTTTTGGCAACCATAAAAAAGACTTAGGAACACATCAGGGGCGTAACTAAAACCTTCAGGGCCCCGATGCAAGAAATCATGAA
The DNA here is from genome assembly GCA_037952835.1 of Lithobates septentrionalis. Taxonomy (NCBI): domain Eukaryota; kingdom Metazoa; phylum Chordata; class Amphibia; order Anura; family Ranidae; genus Lithobates; species Lithobates septentrionalis. The sequence goes on from JBBDGP010002835.1 coordinate 957,137, forward strand.
GGGCCCCCCTGACCCCTGGACAGCGCTTTTCCTAGGGGGTTGTCTGATAAGAGGAGGAGCCGCCGAGGGACCCCAGAAGTCGGTGTTCGGGGCCACTCTGTGCAAAACTAACTGCACAATGAAGGTATGACATGTTTGTTATTTAAAAAAAAAAAAACTTTACAATCACTTTAAGGGGATAAAACAGGTGGTCAGGAGGCAAAATATTGCCTCTTTACCGGCTGTAAAATGCCTCTGAAAAGTGATCTGAGCATGGATCGCGTTTCAGAGGAACAGCATTTTGTTGCTGGTACTTTGAACGAGCAAGAAAACAAAAACCAGTCCTGATTGTACACATATAGGGTGTCAGGATTAAACGTGCATACATAAAATGTGCATACATACATCTAAACAGTGGCGGCTGGTGCTCAAAATTTTTTTGGGGGCGCAAACATTTTTTGAAAAAAAATCATCAATTGCAGCCACTGTGCCATCAATTGCAGCCATTGTGCCACTTAAATGCTGCCATTGTGCCACTTAAATGCTGCCAGTGTGCCATCAAACGCTGCCAGTGTGCCCATCAAACGCTGCCAGTGTGCCCATCAAACGCTGCCACTGTGCCCATCAAACGCTGCCACTGTGCCACTTAAATGTTGCCACTGTGCCACTTAAATGCTGCCAGTGTGCCATCAAACGCAGCCACTGTGCCCATCAAATGCTGCCAGTGTGCCCATCAAATGCTGCCAGTGTGCCCATTAAATGCTACCAGTGTTCCATCAAATGCTGCCACTGTGCCAAACGCAGCCAGTGTGCCCATCAAACGCTGCCAGTGTGCCCATCAAACGCAGCCAGTGTGCCCATCAAACGCTGCCAGTGTGCCCATCAAACGCTGCCAGTGTGCCATCAAATGCTGCCAGTGTGCCCATCAAATGCTGCCAGTGTGTCCTTCAATGCCCCCAGTGTGACCCCCGACCGCTCACCGGCACTTAACCTGTCTTGGTGGGGCAGCGGGTGACTGCGACGAGTGGGGTCCTCCATGCGTCTCCTGCTGTCCACATCTCCAGTCCTCTCCCCGTGATAGGCGTCCAATAGCAGCGCCTGTCGTTTCAGCCAATCTAACTGCACAATGTAACAGACCCGAGCACCTGATTGGTGGAGAGGCAGTTTAGTGTTAGGAAAGCGAATAGTCATTCGCTTTTCTAACACAGCTGAGTGGCCTGCGAGATCACCTTTTTTGATGCCTATTAGAGCCTATGGCTCTAATCCGGTGCTTCAAACCCCCCCCCCCCCCCCGCCGCTGTAATTCAGGTTCCCTGCACCCAAAAAGGGGCCGGGCGCCTGAATAGGGGGTGGCAGCGGCGGCCATAGATAGATTCATGCAATGCATGAATCTATCTATTGGTGATAGAGGGGTGGCTGGAGAGAGAGGGCGGCGCCCGTGCCCCCCCTAATGCATGGGCCATCACTGCATCTAAACACACACACACATACACATAGATAAACACACACACATAGATAAACACACACATAATATACACACACATATACTGTATATACACACACAAACACATATACATATATAAATACACACATAAACACATATACATATATAAATACACACATAAACACATATACATATATAAATACACACATAAACACATGCAAACACACACACATGCATGAACACACATATAAACACACATAAGAACACACACATACAGAAAGCCTTTTTAAAAAACGGCAGTGCTTTACCTTCCCTCTTCCTGCCGGGTACTGCACTGTAGGGGGAGACAAAGAGCACAGCACACACTGCTTTCACTTTAGATCAGTGTGACAAGCAGCTCCCCGCACAGTGCCGATTACAGTTCGGCCAACGATGGGGAGATCGTTCTCAGCCGCTCCTCCTATCAAAATAAACAGGGGGGCCCTCAAGGGCCCCCTGCAGCATGGGGCCCAGTCGCCATGGCGACCTCAGCGACCCCTATACTTCCGCCACTGGAACACATACAGGTCTTAACACAGCTTCAAAATGTCAGCCTATGTCGCTGCTAAGCCAGAATACGATGACATAAAGAAGCTGTCCTGGACAGGGCAGACCACTCAACGGTAACAGTAAAATTAATAAAAAAAACAAGTTAACAAAAATGTCTATGTATCTAATATAGACCTCTAGAGGGATAACATCTGGGCCTGTGGCTTTACCAGTTGCCAATGTAGATACCACCTTTGTTTTTTCTTAGCGCTATTGCATGAAGGAAGAATCAGCTGGAAGCTACCTTCTAATATGGAAGATCTCTGAAGTCCTTTTCAGTAATGGCATTGGAGTGGTTGAGCAAAGCAAGAGCAACCAGCTGAAAGTTGGGGATATCGTCTCAGATTTTAACTGGCCCTGGCAGACAAAATGCATCTTGGATGGCAGCTCACTTAAAAAAGTAAGTCATGTTCAACCCAGTCCACCTGAAAGTATTAATCACTCTTCATATGTAGCACCCTGATGTTTAGGCAGGGTTGCTAGTAAATTTATTTTCCAAGTAATAGTTGCCTTGGCCAATTGATAGGAGGTCAATTGATTTCACCCTAATTCTGGAATTGCTGCACTTCTCTCTTCTGTCACTAGATGGCCGGGTATCTGGTGGCATTGGATAAAACAAGGGCATTGCAAGCACAGATTAGGAATGAATGGGGTGTCTCAGCCAATGGACAGGGATTTTCTTGGTCCCTTGGCCTGCTGGGAGAACCTATTTATTTGGGTGAGGTCAGGTGATCTGGGTTCTGTGCCACCTGGACAGCTGTCTGGGTGGACGTGTGCAGAGGCGGCTCTTTAATTAGGCAGGACAGGCACTCGCCTTAGGCCTCGCCCCCAGAAGGGCCTCACGCTCGCCTAATTTGCCTCAGGAGTTGAAGGAAATATCGTCAGTGCGCAGCCCAAGCAAGCCGGCGGAGTGTGCGGACGGCTGGCGCTGCACACAGGCTGACGCCGCGGCCGCCTGTCTGAGCTGAGCCACCGGGACCGCGGATGAGGGAGAAGAACACACGTCATCACGGCTGCTGCTGTGTCCAATAGCAGGCACCACTGCCGCGGCGCCATTCTCCTAGCCTTTCCCCCCACAGTCGGCGGCCCCAATGCATGGTGGGAGTTGTAGTTCTCCACAGCACAGACTTCAACTTGGCCCTCTGGTGCCTGTACTCTGCAGAGACTACAACTCCCAGATTGCACTGCAGGGCACTCAGAGAGAACATCACGTGCTTCTCTTGCTGCCTTTAGTAGGGGACCGACGCGAGGAGCAGGTAGGTACATCTCACTACATGCTATCTGTACCCTGTCTGTCTATGGTTTCATCATGGGGCACAGTGGCAGCATTTTATTGGGCACAGTGGTGGCATTTGATGGGACACAGTGGCATAATTTGATGGGCGCAGTGGTGGCATTTGATGGGACACAGTGGCAGATTTTGATGGGGCACAGTGGCAGAGTTTGATGGGCGCAGTGGCAGAGTTTGATGGGCGCAGTGGTGGCATTTGATGGGGCACAGTGGCAGAGTTTGATGGGGCACAGTGGCAGAGTTTGATGGGTGCAGTGGCTGCGTTTAATGGAGCACAGTGGCAGCATTTGATGGGGTACAGTGGCGGCATTTGATGGGGCACAGTGGCGGCATTTGATGGGGCACAGTGGCTGCGTTTGATGGGGCACAGTGGCATAATTTGATGGGCGCAGTGGTGGCATTTGATGGGGCACAGTGGCATAATTTGATGGGCGCAGTGGTGGCATTTGATGGGGCACAGTGGCAGAGTTTGATGGGGCACAGTGGCAGAGTTTGATGGGGCACAGTGGCAGAGTTTGATGGGCACAGTGGCTGCAATTGATGGGGCGCAGTGGCTGCGTTTAATGGAGCACAGTGGCAGCATTTGATGGGGTACAGTGGCGGCATTTGATGGGGCACAGTGGCGGCATTTGATGGGGCACAGTGGCTGCGTTTAATGGAGCACAGTGGCAGCATTTGATGGCGTACAGTGGCGGCATTTGATGGGGCACAGTGGCGGCATTGGATGGGGCACAGTGGCTGTGTTTAATGGAGCACAGTGGCAGCATTTGATGGGGTACAGTGGCGGCATTTGATGGGGTACAGTGGCGGCATTTGATGGGGCACAGTGGCGGCATTGGATGGGGCACAGTGGCTGTGTTTAATGGAGCACAGTGGCAGCATTTGATGGGGTACAGTGGCGGCATTTGATGGGGTACAGTGGCGGCATTTGATGGGGCACAGTGGCGGCATTTGATGGGGCACAGTGGCTGCGTTTGATGGGGCACAGTGGCGGCGTTTGATGGGGCACAGTGGCTGCGTTTGATGGGGCACAGTGGCAGCGTTTGATGGGGCACAGTGGCAGAATTTGATGGGGCACAGTGGCTGCATTTGATGGGGCACAGTGGCTGCGTTTGATGGGGCACAGTGGCGGCGTTTGATGGGGCACAGTGGCGGCGTTTGATGGGGCACAGTGGCGGCATTTGATGGGGCACAGTGGCTGTGTTTGATGGGGCACAGTGGCGGCGTTTGATAGGGCACAGTGGCGGCGTTTGATGGGGCACAGTGGTGGCGTTTGATGGGGCACAGTGGCGGCGTTTGATGGGGCACAGTGGCTGCGTTTGATGGGGCACAGTGGCTGTGTTTGATGGGGCACAGTGGCTGCGTTTGATGGGGCACAGTGGCTGCGTTTGATGGGGCACAGTGGCTGCGTTTGATGGGGCACAGTGGCTGCGTTTGATGGGACACAGTGGCTGCGTTTGATGGGACACAGTGGCTGCATTTGATGGGGCACAGTGGCTGCATTTGATGGGCATAGTGGTAGCATATGATGGGGCACAGTGAGGCTGCATTTGATGGGCACAGTGAGGCTGCATTTGATTGGGCACAGTGGCTGAGTTTGAAGGGCACAGTGGCTGAGTTTGATGGGCACAGTGGCTGAGGTTGATGGGCACAGTGGCTGAGGTTGATGGGCACACTGAGGCTGCAATTGATGTTTTTTCCTGAATTTTTCAGTTTGTTTGCGCCTCCCCAAAAATTTTGAGCACCAGCCGCCACTGGATGGGATCATCATTGTGCTGCTTCTCCTTACTTGTTGAATGGCAGGCTGAGGGCATGTACATTCCAGGGTGGGCTTCGAGGAAGGCCGTTGAATGAGGCTGGCTGTCGTTCAAACTGGAGGGTTTATTTTATTTAATGGGCTTTTTTATTCATCTTGCTGCAGTTTTGCTTTCAAAATGAACGCCAGGGAAAGAGCTATTCACACACATATGTGAAATGTTTCATCTACCAAAAGATTTATAATTCTGTGCTGCGATTTTTGTGATTCATATTCCTCTGCCAGACAGTACAGCCAGAATGGTGCACCACCTTCCCTATTACAGTTAAGTAATACAGCAGTGTTATTTACCTTCTCCCTAAACCTGCTGATAATGAAGAAGCATTTCACTGATAAGTTATCCATGATGCTCATTCTGTTGTTATCGTGGTTGTGCAGTCTCTGACCATCGCCTGTATCATTGTCCCTACACAGTCTCTGACCATCGCCTGTATCATTGTCCCCACACAGTCTCTGACCGTCTCCTGTATCATTGTCCGCATAGTCTCTGACCATCGCCTGTATCATTGTCCCCACACAGTCTGTGACCATCGCCTGTATCATTGTCCCCACACAGTCTCTGACCATCTCCTGTATCATTGTCTGCACACAGTCTCTGACCGTCTCCTGTATCATTGTCCGCATAGTCTCTGACCGTCTCCTGTATCATTGTCCGCATAGTCTCTGACCGTCTCCTGTATCATTGTCTGCACAGTCTCTGACCGTCTCCTGTATCATTGTCTGCACAGTCTCTGACCGTCTCCTGTATCATTGTCCGCACAGTCTCTGACTGCCTCTTGTATCATTGTCCGCACACAGTCTCTGACCGCCTCCTGTATCATTGTCCGCACAGTCTCTGACCGCCTCCTATATCATTGTCCGCACACAGTCTCTGACTGTCTCCTGTATCATTGTCTGCACAGTCTCTGACCGTCTGCTGTATCATTGTCTGCACAGTCTCTGACCGTCTGCTGTATCATTGTCTGTACAGTCTCTGACCATCTCCTGTATCATTTTCTGCATAGACTCTGGCCATCTCCTGTATCATTGTCCGCACAGTCTCTGACCGTCTCCTGCATCTTTGTGGCGTGAGTGGGGCCTCATGTCTAAATTTTGCCTAAGGCCTCACAAAGTCTAGAGCCACCTCTGGACGTGTGTTGTACTGCCCTGGGCTGCTAGGCCAGAGCCTGAGGCCTATCCCAGGGACATCAGACTGCTAGGCTGTCTGAGGGCCTATTCAGAAGCAAGAGAGCAGTGCAGGGTTGGGACTGCGGCTTGCAGTCCAACCAAAAGTGACGGTTCTGCCGGCCAGAGAACCTGACTTGGTCAGGGGTAAAGGGGAAGCTGTCACCACTAAGGGACCATCCACCATGTTACCAGGGACCACAGTGAGTAGCCAAAGCAAGTACCGGAGCAGTATTCTCACCAACCGGGGGCAGTGAAGAATTAGGAAACTTCGGCAGGTGTCAAGCCAGGGACCCAGCCAGCAGAGGTGACGCTTGCAGAGCAGTCTTGTGTGCCAAGCCAGGGACCGAGCAGGCCAGTGGGGTGACGCTTGAGAAGTATATGTGAGTGCCAAGCTAGGGACCCAGCAGGGACGCGGGGGAGACGCTTGAGGAAGATACTGTGTGCGAAGGTTGGAAGCGCTCAGGGTAACCAGTGGCAGTGGATGAGCAAGTCTAGTGAGAGAGACTGGGAGCTCAGTGGAGTGAAGATCTACAAGAGGAGATTATAGAAGAAGTAAAGGAGTTTGTTAAAACTTGTGTTAGAAACTGTTATAAGACTGTTGCCATAGGAGACAACGATCATACTCATGCAGATGTGGTGTCTTGCTGATTCCTTTCCCTGCATGGCTGTCTTTAGAAGTCTCAAAGTCTGCCAAATTAACATTGCAACTACTAAAGGGTGTCCTGGCCCTAACCCTCTCTCCCCCAGTTCTGTTCAAGAGAAAATAAATCTCTTTTGCATTCAAGAAGTGTCTGGCACCCATGAATCTACCTTGCATTACACCCACCATGCCTCGTAACCAAATCTACAGAGAAGGATGTCAGCTGTCCCTAACTCTGGAAGTCACCATTAGGCCCCAGGGGCCCCGGGACCTTGCTACATATACTGTATATAATCTCTGTATTTTTAAGGTTATCCAGTATCCTTAGTTATTCACAAATTGAAGTTCAACTCCAGACAGCTTTACAGCTGTTTACAGCTTTGGAGAGAGTTAAAAATTACTACAACTGCTTTTTTGCTTGCCACTTGGGGAGGTTGTCCTGGTGAAGAAAGGAAGGGAGGAAAATATAACCCCCCAACAACAACACAAAATTAAAAGACATTGTACAAGAATGACCCCATAATACTAAAATAAAAAAAAAAACAGCTTTTGCTGCAATATTTACCTTCAAAATAGAACTTTGTCTTTCAGTTATTTCTTTCCACTACTAGATGGCCCAAGTCTTCTAGGATAGTTTGGTGACCAGTATTATTCAATCCAGTGTTGGCTATAACGGACCTACCCCCTGGGGGTGGGGGGTGCATTTTCATGCAACCTGAGGTCAGAGTGTTACTGCATTGAAAGGCAGTCACATGTCATTCCATGTCATTCCATCAGCCCCATCCAACCGCAGCCTGCCATAGACTTTGACAATATACCTGCAGCAGCTGGAAGGTGCACCTTTCCCTCCCAGATACACCAAAATGTCAAGAGGGATGCACTGCTCCTAGGCAGCCCCATGTGCAAAAAACACATCCCACAGCTTTAAAGATAGCTCTCATAAATGTACTATAAATTGCTGAATGACTGTAACTGTTATTCATTTTTTAAACACAGCTGGACCACAGTCTTGTGGATGAACACGTGTCTCATTACCTGGGTCTTCTTAGAAGTACTGGCTTAACAGCTCTAATTGGTATAAGGGAACAAGGACATGTGATCCCTGGAGCTAATCAGACGGTGGTAGTTAGCGGTGCTGCTGGTGGTGTTGGTTCATTGGCTGGGCAGGTAAAGTGGTATGGTACTGTGAAGGAAAATAAAGTGTTGTCACCTATCTGTCTTGTCCTCAGTAGTGCATTTTGTGGGGTCTTAGGGCAATTGCAAAACTGACAATTGGATGGAAATTGAACAAACTGTCTCTAATTTAGACAATTGCATCTGATCATCTAAATGGTTTTGTACAAGTGTTTTCTTTTTCATATATATTGTATGTATTGTATATCACAAATAGAAGATCATTTCATTCACTCAAATCCTCTGTAGATTGGTCACCTTCTCGGCTGCTCCCGTGTTATAGGGATCTGTGGAACAAACGAAAAGTGTGCATTTTTGACCTCTGAGTTGGGTTTTGATGAGGCTTTGAACTACAAGATGCCAGGCAGAAGCGTAACTAGAACCTTCAGGGCTCCGGTGCAAGAGACCATGATGGGCCCCCCTTCCACCCGAGCCCCGGCTTCCAATTTTGGGAGGGTGTCCATGGACATCCTCCCAAAAATGTGCTTCCCACATGACCCCTTGGACATGCATCCAGTGCAATCACATTGGCCCTTTACCATGTGATCAGCTGATCACATGTAAACAGACTGGTTATCCACAGCCCTTTCCTCACACGCTGTGTTTGTGTTAGGAAAGGACTGCCATTAACTGTCAAGAATGTCAGTAAATTGTTTACACTGATAATCAGTGCCCCAATCATCAGTGCCCATCAGTGCCGCCTATCAGTGCCCATCACTTCCAACTGCAAGTGTTACCTATCAGTGCTCATTAATGCTGCCTATTAGTGCCCATCAATTCTGCCTATCAGCACCACCTATCAGTGCTCATTAATGCCACCTAACTGCGTCCATCAGTGCCACCTATCAGTACTCTTCAATTCTGTCCATCAAAGCCCATCAATACTGCCTGAGTTCTGCCTATCAGTGTTCCTCAGTGCCCATCAGTACCACCTATCAGTGCCCATCAATGCCACCTATCAGTGCAGCCTTTCAGTGCACATTAGTGCCTCCTATCAGTGCTCATCAATGTGGCCTATCAGTGCTCATCAGTGCCTCCTATCAGTGCTCATCAGTGCCTCCTATCAGTGCCCATCAGTGCCTCCTATCAGTGCTCATCAGTGCCTCCTATAAGTGCTCATCAGTGCCTCCTATCAGTGCCCATCAGTGCCTTTTATCAGTGTCCATCAGTGCCTTCTATCAGTGCCTTCTATCAGTGCTCATCAGTGCCCATCAGTGCCTTCTATCAGTGCTCATCAGTGCCGTCTATCAGTGCTCATCAGTGCCTTCTATCAGTGCTCATCAGTGCCTTCTATCAGTGCTCATCGGTGCCTTCTATCAGTGCTCATCGGTGCCTTCTATTAGTGCTCATCAGTGCCTTCTATAAGTGCTCATCAGTGCCGTCTATCAGTGCTCATCAGTGCCTTCTATCAGTGCCCATCAGTGCCTTCTATCAGTGCTCATCAGTGCCCATCAGTGCCTTCTATCAGTGCTCATCAGTGCCGTCTATCAGTGCTCATCAGTGCCGTCTATCAGTGCTCATCAGTGCCTTCTATCAGTGCTCATCAGTGCCGTCTATCAGTGCTCATCAGTGCCGTCAATCAGTGCCTTCTATTAGTGCTCATCAGTGCCCATCAGTGCCTTCTATTAGTGCTCATCAGTGCCTTCTATCAGTGCTCATCAGTGCCGTCTATCAGTGCTCATCAGTGCCGTCTATCAGTGCTCATCAGTGCTCATCAGTGCCTTCTATCAGTGCTCATCAGTGCCCATCAGTGCTCATCAGTGCCTTCTATCAGTGCTCATCAGTGCCCATCAGTGCCCATCAGTGCCTTCTATCAGTGCTCATCAGTGCCTTCTATTAGTGCTCATCAGTGCTCATCAGTGCCTTCTATCAGTGCTCATCAGTGCATTCTATTAGTGCTCATCAGTCCCTGCTATTAATTTCTATCAGTGCTCATCAGTGCCGTCTATCAGTGCTCATCAGTGCCTTCTATCAGTGCTCATCAGTGCCTTCTATCAGTGCTCATCGGTGCCTTCTATCAGTGCTCATCGGTGCCTTCTATTAGTGCTCATCAGTGCCTTCTATAAGAGCTCATCAGTGCCGTCTATCAGTGCTCATCAGTGCCTTCTATCAGTGCCCATCAGTGCCTTCTATCAGTGCTCATCAGTGCCCATCAGTGCCTTCTATCAGTGCTCATCAGTGCCGTCTATCAGTGCTCATCAGTGCCGTCTATCAGTGCTCATCAGTGCCTTCTATCAGTGCTCATCAGTGCCGTCTATCAGTGCTCATCAGTGCCGTCAATCAGTGCCTTCTATTAGTGCTCATCAGTGCCCATCAGTGCCTTCTATTAGTGCTCATCAGTGCCTTCTATCAGTGCTCATCAGTGCCGTCTATCAGTGCTCATCAGTGCCGTCTATCAGTGCTCATCAGTGCTCATCAGTGCCTTCTATCAGTGCTCATCAGTGCCCATCAGTGCTCATCAGTGCCTTCTATCAGTGCTCATCAGTGCCCATCAGTGCCTTCTATCAGTGCTCATCAGTGCCTTCTATTAGTGCTCATCAGTGCTCATCAGTGCCTTCTATCAGTGCTCATCAGTGCATTCTATTAGTGCTCATCAGTCCCTGCTATTAATTTCTATCAGTGCTGTCTGCCTTCTCAGGACAGCACAGCTCTGAGCGGAGATCGTGTGTCATAGATTAATAGCACAGAGAGACTTCGGCGGCATTAATGTTCTATTTGTCGGTCCTCTGTGGCATGGGTGAGAGAGGAGGACACACAGCTGATCTCACGGCTCCCCCTTCTCCCCCCTCCCCTCTCCTGTGTGCTCCGCGGGCAGTCAAGTGTGAAGCTAAAGAGCTCATATTTCCCGCGGAGCACACAGGAGAGGGGAGGGGGGAGAAGGGGGAGCCGTGAGATCAGCTGTTTGTCCTCCTCTCTCATCCATGCCAGAGAGGACCGACAAATAGAACATTAATGCCGCCGGAGTCTCTCTGTGCTATTAATCTATGACACACGATCTCCGCTCAGAGTCGTGTGTGAAGATCAACCCCGCTGGGCCCCCCCCACAGTGGCTGAATGCCGGGCCCAGTCGCAACTGCGACTGTTGCGACCCTGGTAATTCCGCCACTGATGCCAGGACTTACATACAAGCCAAAGGCCTGCTGTCCAAATGGTGTGAATATCTACTTCGACAATGTTGGTGGAGATATCAGTGACATTGTTATCAGTCAGGTACCTAGATATATGCATGTTTTATTTATTTACTAATAAATAAACTAATTTGCTAATATGGGGCAAAAAGATTGACTTATGCCGCATACACACGATCGGAATTTCCATCAGAAAAAAATTGGATGGTGTTTCCGATGGAATTCCGCTCAAGCTTGGCTTGCATACAGACGGTCACACAAAAGTTCTCTGAAATTTCGACCATCAAGAACGCGGTGACGTATAACACTACGATGAGCCGAGAAAATGAAGTTCAATGCTTCCGAGCATGCGTCAAATTGTTTCCGAGCATGCGTGATTTTTTGCGTGTCCGAATTGCATACAGACGAACGCATTTTCGGATAGGAACTTCCCGACCGAAAAATAGAGAACATGCTCTCAATCTTTTGCTGGCTGTAATTCCGCAAGCAAAAGACCGATGGAGCATACACACGGTCGCATTTTCTGACAAAAAGCTCTCATCTGAGTTTTGCTGGCGGAATTTCCGATCGTATGTATGCGGCATTACAGCTTGTACAGGGCTGACTCTTTTCCTGCCCCCATGTGACAACACTCAGAAGTGGGACAGAACCATGTGCTTTGCCCATCAGTATCAAAATTACACTTAATTCATAAAAACATGTATATTTTATTACAAAAAATGATCTAAATATAAAAAGTCAAATAAATCACAGGTTCAAAATGATATCACCATCTCTAGATATTTGTTAGGTAAGATAAGTAGCAAATAGTGAGGGGAGATTTGGCGCTCCAAATGGTGTATGTCCTTTATATAAAACAATGGACAATGGCTGTAATAGCAAAGTCCAATAGTCCATACTGATGACTAAGACCAGCTATTAAAAGAAGGCAGCCACCCTCAGAGTGTGTCCAGAACCTCTGTAAAACATGTGGAAGAGCAGAGAAACGAGCTACCCACAGGACGCACATCTCCACCAGCTACTGGACCTGTTTGGTGAATCTGCAGAGCAGCAATAGAACCGCCAGGACTGACCAGATCTTGATGGGCATGCATCTTCTTTAGATCTTGTAAGTGTTTTTACCTTGTGCATTAAATGCTGAACTTTGAATACTACACTTAGTTAGCGCCTACCTTTCTACACTTTATACAAGTAGCAAATGACAATTGTCATCTATCCAAAAAGTCAACGCGTTTAGCATCCACAGAGGTAGCAACATGTGTTGTATCATGCATGAACACATGAAGGGGAGAGTGTGGTGGTGTATTTGAATAGGTTCCTTTTTCCTGACTTAAGGCACTTATCCAGAATGTGAGGATTGATGATCAATGCGCTTATTAAAGCGGAGCTCCAGCCTCCCCACAAAAAAATTAAAAGTCAGCGGCTACAAATACTATAGCTGCTGACTTTTAATATTAGGACACTTACTTGTCCAGGGATCCGACGATGTCGGCACCCCAGCCGATGTTTCAATCGGCTCTCAGTTGCTGCCACCACCATTCCTTCTAAGGGAAACCGGCAGTGAAGCCTTGCGGCTTCACAGCCTGTTCCCTACTGCGCATGCGCGAAGCATGCTGTGCTTTGTGAATGGCCCAGTGGCGGGGGAAGGAACTTCCGAGGGACCTCGCGGCACCGAGGTATCCTGGAAGTGGGGATGTGTTCCTGTCAAAAACAGGTGCCAAATGTGATAGTGAGGAGGGGGGGGGGGGGGAAGCAAAAAAGCGGAGCTTCCCCTTTTGGGTGGAGCTCCTCCTTAAAGACCGTTTACATCTGCTGGTTGATGGTTTGATTCTATGTATTTTCAAAACCATTCCTCAATATGGATATAGGATGTATAATGTTGTAGAGATAAATGCACCACACCCTGTGATTGGGAATTTTCCATATGCTGAATAAAAGTTCTCCCCATTTGCATTATAAAACACATGCTGCTACCTCTGTGGACTCTTGTGACTGAGTGTTGGATATCCTGGAGGGTGCTCTCTGTTTGCTGTCCTTATCTGCCACCCCACAGCCTTATGCCCTGTATACATGGTCGGATTTTCAGACAGAGAAAGTGCGATCGGATTGTGTTGTCGGAAATTCCGATCGTGTGTGGGCTCCATCGGACTTTTTCCATCGGAATTTCCGACGCACAAAGTTTGAGAGCAGGCTATCAAATTTTCCGACAACAAAATCCGATCCTTTTAATTCTGATCGTGTGTAGACAAATCCGATGCGCAAAGTGCCACGCATGCTCAGAATAAATTAAGAGACGAAAGCTATTGGCTATTGCCCCGTTTATAGACTCGACGTACGTGTTTTATGTCACCGCGTTCAGAACGATCGGATTTTTCGACAACTTTGTGCGACCGTGTGTATGCAAGACAAGTTTGAGCCAACATCCGTCGGAAAAAATCCATGGATTTTGTTGTCGGAATGTCCGTTCAATGTCCGATCATGTGTACAGGGCATTAGGGTCTGTGACCATCTCCCCAGCTATACTGTATATTATTGTTAGGTATTGAAATGATATGTAACAAGGCATCTGTCATTTAAAAATGTGAAGTCCTGAATAAACGGCAACAACCGCAAAACGCACTTTTTGGATAGGTGACAATTGGTATTTGCTACTTCTATACCTAAAAAAATATCTATAGATGGTGATATCATTTTGGATCTGTGATTTATATGACTTTTTATGTTTTAGATGATTTTTTGTAATTTTGATACTAATGGGCCATCCTTCAACAACCTTTACTTTCCTTTTTTTCTTGATGCTACATACTAGATTGGGTTGATGACCTATCTGTATAGGGCCGGGTTAGCCCTCTCTACCATATAATTCTCCCATACTTCTATGTGTAAATCGTATAACAAACAAGTGTTTTACTTGGCCAGTAGTTGCATTGGAAGAGTGGGAGTGGGGGGGGGGGGCTGTAAAAAAGGAGCCCCCTCTTCACAGGGGCCCTTGTGTGTCGGCAAGAGGTGGGCAATTAGGTGAACCTGTTACAATGTAATAAACATTGCTTATATTTATAAATTGTATTTATAGGTATCCTGTGTTGCCAACGACGATAATTACATATGGAAGCTGAACTTGCCGCACAAAAAAACACAACATATTTGGTGTTTTACTTAGAGAAGTCCCCCCCCCCCATAAAAAATAAAAGTCAGCAGCTACAGATACTCTCGGGTGCTACCGCCGCCATATTGGCTTGCGGCTTCTCTGCCAGTTTCCTCCTGCACATGCACGAATTGCACTGCGCTTTCTCAATCGGCCGGCTGTTGTGATTTACTACTGTGTGCTGTGATTGGCCCACAGCTATCACATGGCACAGGATGCTGTGATTGACCGATTGACCATGTGATAGCTGTGGGCCAATTACAGCATTACTTTAGGGATCATAGCTGTTATGAATGAAATGTATTCATCACAGCTTTGTTGACATTGTAATTATGAGATCGCTTAGCATTCACATAATCCCCTGGCCACTCAAAGTAGCCAGGTACCAGGAGCTGCAATCTGCAGTGTCTGGTGGACACAGCAGTTGCAGGAGTGACGCACAGCATGCTTCTAACCCAGAACAGGTTTGATGATGTACATGTATGTAATCCAGCCTGCTTGTGCTGCCCTGTGGCAGTAAATGTACTGTGGCTGGGTGACAACCAGTTAAAGTGGAACTTCAGTCATTTTTTCATCTTTCCATCTATTAAATCCTCTGCCCTTGCTGTTTTAACTTTGGATAGTAAAACATTTTCTTTTGTGCCAGTAAATACCTTATACAGCCCACTTCCTGTTTCTTGTCTGGTAAAAAGCCTAGACTTATGAAATCATGCTCAGCGCTGTCTCTCACTCTTGTGAGAGTTTGCCAGAAAGGGAGGGGGGTGAGTCATAAGAGGGCCAGTGAGAGCTGCAGAGCTGGAGGTGTGCCTCTGTGTGTCTGTGTAAATCCAGGAAAGGAACAGGCAGCATTGTTGATAGGAGCACTGTGAAGGAGGGAGTATCGCACTGCTGGGGACCTGGCCTGTTGTGCTGTGTGTGACATCAGTAGTCTGATCCTTCAACGCGCTGCCAGCACAGGGTAGTAGTGATGCAGCATTAGTAATAAAAACCAACACTTCAGTTGATCTTTACATTCTAAAATGAATGTGGGTGGCACAGTGGTGTAGTGGGTAGCACTCTCGCCTAGCAGTAAAAAGGGTTGCTGGTTCGAATCCCAACCACGACACTACCTGCCTGGAGTTTGCATGTTCTCCCTGTGCCTGCATGGGTTTCCCCTGGGTACTCCGGTTTCCTCCCACACTCCAAAGACATGCTGGTAGGTTAATTGGCTTCTGTCTAAATTGGCCCTAGTATATGAATGTGAGTTAGGGACCTTAGATTGTAAGCTCCTTGAGGGTAGGGACTGATGTGAATGTACAATGTATGTGTAAAGCGCTGTGTAAATTGACGTCGCTATATACAGTGGCTTGCGAAAGTATTCGGCCCCCTTGAACTTTTCAACCTTTTGCCAAATTTCAGGCTTCAAACATAAAGATATAAAATTTTAATTTTTTTGTGAAGAATCACCAACAAGTGGGACACAAATGTGAAGTAGAACGAAATCTATTGGATATTTTAAACTTTTTTAGCAATTAAAAAACTGAAAAGTGGTGCGTGCAAAATTATTCGGCCCCTTTACTTTCAGTGCAGAAAACTCACTCCAGAAGTTCAGCGAGGATCTCTGAATGATCCAATAATGTCCTAAATGACTGATGGTGATAAATAGAATCCACTTGTGTGTAATCAAGTCTCTGTATAAATGCACCTGCTCTGTGATAGTCTCAGGGTTCTGTTGAAAGCCCAGAGAGCATCATGAAGACCAAGGAACACACCAGGCAGGTCTGTAATACTGTTGTGGAGAAGCTTAAAGCCGGATTTGGATACAAAAAGATTTCCCAAGCTTTAAACATCCCAAGGAGCACTGTGCAAGCGATCATTTTGAAATGGAAGGAGTATCAGACCACTGCAAATCTACCAAGACCTGGCTGTCCCTCTAAACTTTCAGCTCAGACAAGGAGAAGACTGATCAGAGATGCAGCCAAGATGACTCTGGATGAACTGCAGAGAACTACAGCTGAGGTGGGAGAGTCTGTCCATAGGACAACAATCAGTCGTACACTGCACAAATCTGGCCTTTATGGAAGAGTGGCAAGAAGAAAGCCATTTCTCAAAGATATCCATAAAAAAGTCTCGTCTAAAGTTTGCCACAAGCCACCTGGGAGACACACCAAACATGTGGAAGAAGGTGCTCTGGTCCGATGAAACCAAAATCAAACTTTTTGGCCACAATGCAAAATGATATGTTTGGGTAAAAGCAACACAGCTCATCACACTCAACACACCATCCCCGCTGTCAAACATGGTGGTGGCAGCATCATGGTTTGGGCCTACTTTTCCTCAGCAGGGACAGGGAAGATGGTTAAAATTGAGGGGAAGATGGATGCAGCCAAATACAGGACCATTCTGGATGAAAACCTGTTGGAGTCTGCAAAAGACCTGAAACTGGGTCTTCCAACAAGACAATGATCCCAAACATACAGCAAAATCTACAAAGGAATGGTTCACAAATAAACGTATTCAGGTGTTAGAATGGCCAAGTCAAAGTCCAGACCTGAATCCAATCGAGAATCTGTGGAAAGAGCTGAAAACTGCTGTTCACAAACGCTCTCCATCCAACCTCACTGAGCTCGAGCTGTTTTGCAAGGAAGAATGGGCAAGAATTTCAGTCTCTCGATATGCAAAACTGATAGAGACATACCCCAAGCGACTTGCAGCTGTAATCGCAGCAAAAGGTGGCTCTACAAAGTATTAACGCAAGGGGGCCGAATAATTTTGCATGCCCCACTTTTCATTTTTTTATTAGTTAAAAAAGTTTCAAAAATCCAAAAGATTTCGTTCCACTTCACAATTGTGTCCCACTTGTTGGTGATTCTTCACAAAAAATAAAAATTTTATATCTTTATGTTTGAAGCCTGAAATGTGGCAAAAGGTTGAAAAGTTCAAGGGGGCCGAATACTTTCGCAAGCCACTGTAAGTACCTTAAATAATAAAGGAAGCCCGGAGCAATAGACAAAAAGAATAGGCGTAGGGCGGGCATGACAGGGTTAACAGGGGAACTTGGTAATGAGGAGTTAGTTGTTAGGGGGTGTGTGATTGGCCATCTTAGGGTTAGGGGTGGAGCAGAGTGTATTAGCTGTGTGAGAGATCCCGCCCCAGCTCAGTTGCGTGGAGAGGAGCAAGCGTGATGGCAGCGGTGGAAGATCTGTTTGCCCGGCTAAAAGCAGAGGCGGTGTCCAGAGGGCCTGGATGGCTGGAGGGTCATTTGGCGGCAGCGCTGGGTGAGTCGGACTCAGCGGCCATGGGAGGAGAGAGCGCAGTTGTGAGGGGTAGGCGATCCAGGCCGCCTACTCGCTTCTCGCCCGACGTCACGAGGTCCCTCCCTGGGAAGTCACAGAGGAGTAGGACGAGTGCGGGTAGGCCGGTCTCTGGGCCTCCCGCGAAGCGGCTAGCAACACGGAACAGGGGGGGTTCTAGTACGGCCACCCCCCCTGCTTATATGGCACGCGGGACGGAAGCACAGCGGGAGAAGGCGGGTCAGGCGGCTGCAGGGCCTCCCGCGAGGATGGCGGCGGCACAGCGCAAGAACGAGGAAGTGAGGGAGACACAGTATGGAAGAGGACAGTCTAGCAGTCCCCGTCCCCGTTCACCGAGATTGGTACATGCAGGACAGCAGGGCAGGGCGGGTCGGCCTGTGGCAAGGCTGCCCGTTCAGCGCACGGCGGTGCGAGCGGTGGGGAGGGCGGGGCGTCAGCCAGGAGTCGGCCAGGGCGGCGACAGTGATGCGGCGAACAGGAGAGCCAGCAGTCCTCTTGCGGATGCTGGTGAAGAAGGTTCAGGTGTGGATAGCCAGGCCCCAGGCCACCAGATGGCAGGGGCGGGTTTACAGTGGAGGAAGAACGTGGCCGCGGCAGCTGGTCGCTCGAGTGCGGCGGTTGGTGGCCCCAAGCGGAGAGACGGGCAGGAAGGGGACCATGGCAGCGGCTGCGGGCGGCACTGCCCTGATGAGGTCGTTCGGCCAAGAAAGGCAAACAAAAAATCGGTGGGCGGATCCTCAGCGCGGAGGAGGAGGGAAGGGCACAGCAGATCCTCGGCATCCAGTGATGAAGCGGCTGGAGGGCCATCAACGATCGGTGAAGAGCTGGGTGAATACAGATCGGAAGGTGAGCTGTCGCAGTCGGACAGCGATGGACAGCGAGAAGAGCTGGTGGCGGTGGAGACGGGACCCTCGGCTGGTGGACTTCCTCCCAGGCAGCGGGGTAAGACGAATTGTAATGATGCCTGTGTTGTGGGGTGTGTTGGGGGGGCGGGGGGTAGTGGGGGAGGGTTGGGCTCAGCGGGGCGGTCGGTCATGACCGTGCCTGTGAATCCAGCCGCGCAGGTAGCAGACCGCGCATCGGCGGATGCAGGGCTACAAGGGTTTGTATCGGGTTTGAAGGAGTTATTGAAAAGGTTTGAGCCAGGGCCAAGCGGGAGTCAGTCTCCGGCGGCGGCATGGGTTGACCCAGGGGAGGGGCGGGGGAGCCGAGAGGGCTCGGTCCTAGACACCGGGACTCCTTCAAGGCCCATGGAGGAGCAAGCGGCGCCGGCGACTGTGGTCGCGGGGGTGGCAGTACAGGCGGAGGTTCCCAAGACACCAGAAGGGGCAACGGGTGAGGGTGCAAAAAAACAAGACTTAGTGCGTTTAGCAGATGCTGCAAAATGTGAGGTGTATGTGTGCTTTGAGGGGCCGCTAGGGGCGCATTTGAAGCCGGATGTGAGGGAAAAAATTTGGAAAGGGGAGTATGTAGAGATTTTTTCGCTCTTACCCCTGGAGAAGTTTAATTTGGATAGAGTTAAGCCGGAGGATAATAAAAAAGAGGATGAGGAAAAAAGGAGGTATAGGCTGATACCTAGGACGTTTGCGAATTGGCTACAGGCTTTTGCGATCATGGCCAGTGTAATAGGGGAGAAGAATCCTGAGCACTGTTCGGCATTGTTTTGCTATTTGGACGCCGTGGGAGAAGCTTACAGAGTCTACGGGGGCACGGCATGGCTGCGTTACGATGAGCAATTCCGGCAGCGGAGGGCCATTCGCCCAGCATTGAGGTGGGATCATAAAGACATCAGCCTATGGATGCGCCTCATGACTTCGGCTAGGCCGACGGGTCAGTTTTTTCAGGGGGGGGGCGGTGGATCAGCCAACTCCAGACAGTCGGCCACAAGAAAGAAAGGGGTTTGTTGGCAATTTAATGAGGGGTCCTGTAGATTTGGAGGGTCGTGCAAGTACAAGCATGAATGCTCCGGTTGTGGGTGGGGGTGCACCCGGTGTCGCGGTGTTTCAAACAAGGCAAGGGCCGTGCCGGTGAGTCTGTTGCAAAAGGGGACAACGCCGGTGAAAGTGGGAAGGATGGAGCCCTTCCTCAATAGATACCCTGATAGGGTCGCAGCGGGGCTGTTAGCCCAGGGTTTTTCAGAGGGGTTTAGAATTCCATCTCGCTTGGTCGATACACCACCGCCGGCTCGGAACTTGAAGTCAGCGTTGCTGCATGGGGATGTGGTTAGGGAAAAGTTGCAAAAAGAAGTTAGGTTGGGCCGCATGAGTGGCCCTTTCGCAGCATTACCGATTCCGGAGTTAGTGGTGTCCCCGCTAGGTGTGGTGGCGAAAAAAGAGCCTAATAAGTTTAGGTTGATACACCACTTGTCATACCCAAAAGGGGGGTCGGTGAATGACGCCATTGACCCAGAGGAGTGTGCGGTATCTTACACGTCTTTTGATGCAGCGGTATTTTGGGTTAGAAAGTATGGGCAGGGGGCGTTGTTGGCAAAGGCGGACATAGAGTCGGCCTTCCGTTTGTTGCCGGTGCATCCGGAGAGTTTTCGTTTATTGGGTTGTTGTTGGCAGGATGAATTCTATGTGGATCGTTGTTTGCCTATGGGGTGTTCGATATCCTGCGCTATATTTGAAAAGTTTAGTTCCTTCATTGAGTGGGTAGTTCGGGACGTCGCAGGATTGAACTCTATCATCCACTACTTGGACGATTTTCTCTGCGTGGGTCCCCCTGGATCGACAGTCTGTGCGGTCTTGCTGGCGACGTTGGAACATGTTGCGGAAAAATTTGGCATCCCGCTAGCCCCGGAGAAGACTGAAGGTCCAACTACGGAATTGAGTTTTTTGGGTATTATTCTAGACACCAGAGCGATGGAGTGTAGGCTACCCGAGGACAAGTTGGTGGCGTTGCAGGAGGAAATTCGGGGTCTAATCGGAAAGAAAAAGGTTCAACTAAGGGAGTTACAATCATTACTAGGTAAGTTGAACTTTGCGTGTCGAATTTTGCCTATGGGGAGAGTATTTTGCAGGCGGCTGTCTGCAAGTACGTCGGGTGTGGTTTCGCCAAGACACTATATTCGTTTGTTGAAAGCTCACAGGGAGGATCTGAAGGTTTGGCACACGTTCCTGGCTAAGTTCAACGGCAGGGCGCTGTGGATGTCAGGGCCTGTGAGCAACTTTGATCTGGAGTTGTTTACAGATGCGGCAGGGGCAGCAGGTTTTGGAGCCTTTTTTCAGGGTAAGTGGAGTGCGGGGCCATGGCCACAGTCATGGAAGGAGGCAGGTCTGCTGAAGAACATGCTCCTGTTGGAACTGTTCCCGGTGGTGTTAGCAGTGGAGTTATGGGGCGAGTTGTTCAGGAATTTAAAAGTTAGGTTTCATGGTGACAACTTGGGAGTGGTACAGGTGATTAATAAGGTATCGGCAGCGTCACCGCCGGTGATTAGGTTACTTAGACACCTGGTCTTGAGATGCTTACAGCTAAATGTGTTTATATACGCTGTGCACCTCCCAGGAGTTAAAAACGTGGTGGCTGATGCTCTGTCTCGCTTTCAGTGGGACAGGTTCTGGGAATTGGCGCCTGGGGCGGAGGAGGAAGGTGTCCCGTGTCCAGACTGGCTGTGGAAGATTGCCTTGGAGGACTAACAGACTGGATAAAACAGTTGGTGAGCGATACGACGTGGGCTGCATACAACAGGGTATGGCAGGAATGGGTATCTCTGCTGAGACAGGTGCAGGTAGGGAATGAGGAACGGGATCTTCGGTTGTTAGTTTTATACTTTGTTTCCAGGAATTTAGAAGATGGATTGTCTGTGTCGGGGATGGAGAAGAAGTTGGCAGGTTTGGCGTTTTGGTCGAAATTTCAAGGTTTGCCGGACTTTACGAAAGATTTTTGGGTCAGGCAGGGTATGAAGGGTTATAGGCGGGCCAAGCCGGGGAGGGACTCCAGGCGGCCTGTTTCGTTCCAGTTGTTGGGTCAGTTAGTTGGATGTTTGAACAATGTTTGCTCGACAGGATATGAAGTGGTGTTGTTCAGGGCGGCATTCGCATTAGCGTTCTTTGGTGCATTTCGGATCAGTGAGTTGGTTAGTCCCTCAAAAAGAGTAAAAGGGGGGTTGGGGGAGTCGGACGTCCGATGTGGGGAGGACAGGTTGTCCATATTGATTAGGAAGTCAAAAACAGATCAGCGGGGCAAGGGTAAGACCGTGCAGGTTTTTGCGTTGCCCGGCTCTCCCTTGTGCCCAGTTAAATTGGTGAGTGAGTTTATAGCTATACGCCCGGGGGGGGGGGGGGGGGAGCCCCCTTTTTAAGACACCAGGATGGCTCGTTTTTATCACGATTTCAATTTAATGCAATTTTCAAAAGATGTTTGGGGATATTAGGTTTAGAGGGTGAAAAGTTTTCATCCCATTCATTTCGAATAGGGGCAGCTACGGAAGCGGTCCGGTGGGGATTGGATGATGCAGCGGTAAAGAGGATTGGGAGATGGGAATCCAGGCGGTTTAGGTCCTATGTTCGCCCACAGTTAGTGATTTATAAAAAAAAAAAGAGTGAATAATATAATAAATAATACTATTATGGGACAGACTGTTAATATTTTTGGATGTAATGCGGATATATTGTGATAGGTGGTAATTGTTGATAATTTGTGGGAGTTATTGATGCATTGGGGGTCCTTTTTTTTGTTTGTTTTTCTTTTGCAGGTCATCAGCAATGCCTGGTGTGGATAGTGGGCCACTCGTATGTGTGTTGGGGGGCCAGGAGAGGTGATGCCAGACGGGATGGGAGACAATTGGGGTTTTCCAGGCAGGAAGTATGTCTTAGGTGGTTTGGGGTGCCAGGCATGCTGTGGGGTAGGACGGTAGCAGAAGTTAATAAGTTTGCACGCCTGGACAGAGCGCCGGACGTGTTGCTGTTACCTGTAGGGGGTAATGACCTAGGGTTACGGTCAATGTTGGACTTGGTAAAAGACATCAAGTTCGATTTTTGGCAGCTCAGGATGTCTTTTCCACATATGCTTATTGTGTGGTCGGACATTGTGGCGCGTACAAATTGGAGATTGGCCAGATCGGTCGCTAAGATCAACCGGGCCAGAAAGAAGGTCAACAAGGAGGTTAGTAGTTTTGTGGTGAGGAATGGAGGGTTGGCTATACGGCACCTGGAATTAGAGGTAGATACATGGAGATATCTGAAGGGCGATGGAGTACACCTGAACGATGTGGGGATTGATTTGTGGTCATTAGGCCTGCAGGATGGGATACAACGAGCTTTGAGGGTGTGGCAGGGCACACAAGGGTAAGGTGTTACCCTGGTGTGTGCTGTGGCGTGATGTTGGTCTTTGCGGGGAAGGATTAAACCCCAGATATTTAAGAGATCGGGACCCATCGCTAGTATGAGGCCCGTTGGTGAGATTTCAGCTAACAAGGGTTTTAGCTTGAATTGGTTATTGGGGCACGGCGGGCTATTTGTTGTTTGTCTCCGAGCTAGCTTGTCAGCTGGAGGCCTAATTTTAGTATAGTACCGCAGTGCCTGAGTGTTTGGGAGTTTTAAGTTTGGTGGGTTTTTCCCTGCAAAGACCAACGGGATTTAAGGATGTTTCAGGTGTTTTACAGGATTATGTTACTGTTGAGTTAAATTATTATTATTATTATTGGTTTATGTTTTAATAAAGATTATTGGCTGCTACGGCCAATATTTTACTCCATATCAAACCACAAAATCTCTGCGCTTAGGACATATAGCAGAAAAAGGGGGGGGGGGGGGAGGAGGAAGAGTGAGGTGGATGGAGGGGGGAGGGGGGAAGGAAGAAAAGAAGAAAAGAAAATTGTAAGGTATGCTGCCTCCCCAAGTTAAGCCCTCAAAAGGACTAACGTGTAATGAATTGTAGGTGGGGGTGTGGCGCTCCCTTGTGAAATGTGAAATAATAATTAAATGTGTGTTGACAGTGACTATACCAGATAGGTTAAATAGTACTCCAAACACAATCGGTGAAGACTGTGAAACTCTTACTGGGTGAACCCATAATATGTAAATCAAAAAACCTTATAAAAATATATGTATATGTATATGCAACCCCTATCATATTGCATATACCTCTATATCACAATTAGTGTCAGAGAATTCCACTAGGTGCTGCTGCTGAGCAGCTAATGTGATAAATCCAGCTTATATGTATGCAAAATTAGTGGCATATGCATATACCAGTGCAGAAACAAATATATGACAGTGCAATATATATAATATGACAGTGCAATCCAACACATACGTATATATATGACCGTGCAATCCAACATATAAATGTGCAATAAAGTGCAATATAGTGCAATCAAGTCCAAAGAGAGCCGAACAAAACTCTAAATGACATCAAAATTGCAAAAAAAGAGAGTCTATTCTCAAGTAGTGCGTCCCAATTTTAAATGGCAGCAGAAAAGTTCCAACAGCTTAGTGACTTTTGGTGCCCACAGAGGTAAATCCATGACTTCTGTGCTCCCCTTTGGCTCCCTACTCACCAGCTTCCATTACCCCTGCAGGGGTGACAGGCAATCTAGGATCCCAAAGCCGTCCTCTTATCCGGTATCCCGTGGTTGCTAAGATGGAATGGCCTCTCTCCCAGGAGTCCCGGATTACCACCTCATACCATATCCAGGAAGGGGATCGCCAGCAAAGCCCTCATGAAAAGAGATGCCACCTCATAGTGTAGTATAATTAAAAACTTTAATGGCATAAAAACTCCCCTCTGGGGAAAAAACACATCGCACTACACTATGGGTGAAGCCGAAAGCCAGGAAATGCTTCCCCGCAGCGTGCGGCGTGCAGTCCAGCTGCGTTCCAGGCTCTCTCGCTCCGTACCCGGAAATGACGTAAGTGCGTAGCCCCGACTTACGCGTTTCGTCATCGACGTTTTCAAAGGCGGCCCTTTGAAAACGTCGATGACTATATGTCCAGATAGGAGTACTATTTAACCTATCTGGTATAGTCACTGTCAACGCACATTTAATTATTATTTCACATTTCACAAGGGAGCGCCACACCCCCACCTACAATTCATTTTACTCCATATGGTTGTGGTCTCGATTATTGGGGTGAAGGTTGGGTTATGCAGTGATGGGAGAAGTTGATAAAAGGGGGTAAGCAAGTCTCATCGGTTATACAATAGTCATGTAAAAAAACATTATAGATTTACAACACAACTGAGTACTATGGTTCCCATTTAAACCCACTTGCTGTATTGGCTCTTGAAGACCCTGCCATGTTCAGTAATAATGTAGATTTCCTGTTTTTCTTTCCATAAAACAGTTTTCTGAACACTGTGGTTAAAGAAACACACTAAGTTTATTTATATCTGTTCTGCATAGATGAAGAAAAACAGTCACTTGGTATTATGTGGTCAGATCTCCCAGTATAACAAGAGTCCTCCTTTTACTCTCGAGCCCCAGACTGAGAACACATTGAAAGAACGTAACATTGCAAGGTAAGTGTTTCTGATTTTATTTAGGTAAGGGTATGTACTTTTTGTGTGTAGCATTGCAATTGCAGGCAGTGGCCATATTATATTATCATCTGCTTCAGTTTTTCAGTAGCTGCTTCCTAGTTTCTGTTAATAGCATGTGTTTAGTACAAGAAAAGAGAAAAACAGTTTGTAGTCTGCCACACATTCGGTAAATCTGATATTTTCCTGGAAAACGAAATGTAGTGATTTGCTTTCAAGGGGAAGTGAAGGAAAACTGCTAAATTTACAGTTGAAAAACATACAAGTGTTTTTCTTTATTATGCATGGTATTGCCTTCTAGATGGGAATTGTGGTGCTTTGCCAATCAAACAGTGGTGGCCGCTCCATTAGGGGTGCAGGGGCGCTGCCCTCCTATCCATGTGTCCGGCCCCCTAATTTACATGCGGGGCGCCGGACGCATGGATTCCAATGGGGTTTTTTTTTTTTTTGAAGCATGTGATTAGAGCCAGAGGCTCTAATAGGCTTCAAGAAAGGGTGTGACAATAGCGAGACCCGTTTCCTGATTGGCCGAAAGGAGAAGCAATCCTATTGGCCTAGGAGGAGGAGGGAGGAGATGCACGGCTGACGTGATGCCGAGGAGGAGACACAGGAGAAGCTGCTGCCCGTCACTCAGAGGGAAGCGCCACGCCACAGATGTGGTAAGTGCCGGGCCGACTGGGGGGGAATGCGGGTAACCCGACCAGCCGGGGGGGGGGGGGGGGGTTTGCTGTGGGTGCATTGTTTGCCGCCCCCCCCCCCCCCCCTTAAAAAAAAAACACCAGCCACCACTGCAATCAAATTTAGCTGCACCCAAACACACATCTAAAGTGCACTGCAGCACACCTGCATTATAGTTCAACCAATGTGCTGGGAGGGGGTAGGGTGCTGTGGTGCATGTTTCCCTTCTCGTTGGGTGCCAAGTGTCACATGAGAGGCCTACCCTGGGGTGAGTTCTTCTGGGCTATGCTAGGATCCCATGAGGGTACCTTTGCTCTTGTGCCATTTTCATCAGTGTCCTGGGACAAGGCCGAGGCTGCCATGGGAGAATACTTGACCCTAAGGCGGGCCTCTGCTTTTAGAGCTGGATGTATACCGTATACACTTGCACCATAACTGTTCTCCGGGTAACTCTGGGGTCCTCAATGTAAACTTCTCTGTAACTTGCATTTAGTAGGGACACACTGAGCCTTATCCACATCCACCTGTCCAGTGTATCACAGCTACCTCACTCCCAGTAACAGTATGGGGTCCCGCCATGCACATAGCGCAGAATCCATACTAACACTTCAATTCACTCTATCTCACCTGGGCACAGGGGACCTCTGGGGCAAGAGTCTGCTCCTGTTGTCATTGGAGACTGTGACTAATGCGGGTGTCAGATCCCTGCCCTCCCCACTAACTCGTGACAAGGACCGGCCAATCTCACACCATGCTGTCACTTACGCAACAATGCCACTCTCAGCAGTTTTTAAATGGGCAGAGGTCTCTGAAAGGTCACTTCTGCTCTGAATGCCTTTTTACAACCCTCATTAGTTCTGGGTATCCTTTGATGGCAACTGTGTATTCTTAATGGATTTGGTTATAGTGTTACGATAGGCCTGGGCAGCAGAACCAGACATCCTGCCATGGACTCAATTAGCTGTTTATAGCCCGGTACAGGCTAAAGCCTTGGTTTCTGATGTCTCTAAGCTGAGATAACGTTTTTTCTTTAAGTGAGTCTATGAATTCAATGAAGTAAGGAAGGAGGGAGGGGTTAAGATTACTACTGCAATGTGTAACTATTCTGCCAAACTGTCATGGCTGACAAATGAATCCTGAACAAAATGCTACAGCTTTTCAGGTGTCTAGTAGGTGATATCATTACAGAGACAAACCTATCATGGAGAGAATGTCGACAACAACTCCCTCTTGCAAGAGGCTATCCCACCTATCTCAGGCACGTGCTTATAGACAGGCCGTTGGTAGCTTCTGTTACCCTAGGTAACCCTTGTGTCTTCACACAGTACTGTACTGATCTTGTATTGATGTCTTCATACCCCAAAGTATCTTAGTTACCTGAACCATGGGATGGCGCCGGCTACTTGCAATACTCCCCTTTTAGTAACTACAGACCAGACGGGAACAAGGTTTCAACACTTTACTTGAAAAATGCAAAAGATGTACGAAGTCCAACATGCGGAAACTTTATTTTTTCCTACATCCCCAACGCTACGAGCGGCCCCGGCATACCTGCAGAGGTAGAGTCCCTGTTTAATACAGAGTCCATCCATGGCATTTTCCAGCAACTGGTGTCTTTGGGGCGAACCCCAATTGCCTGGATCAAGCTTAATAAATACTTATAGATATAAAGAACATTTTTTTAACAAGAGAGTATAGACCTTCATCCATGTGGACCCCGCAGAATGCAGTTCTGGTTGTCCTATAAGCATACAGGAAAAACTAAGAGAATACAGTTCTCTTAAGAGGGCAAAAACAGAACACTATGGTGAATACAAACTAGCTTTATTAGTACAAAAATACATAACACATCAATAAACGTAAACCAGGGTAAGTGGGTGCAGATTAATGGCTAACACAGACCGATTAAAATAACGACAATGTTGTCAATAGATTAAAAACATAAGGAGCACATCACACATACACACCACAGACACCACTTGCAGACACTAGTAGTATTTGAAGATAAATAGTATATTTGAAAATTCCTGATCGGAACACTGGGTTTCTATGATAAGGACTCCTAGTGGTAATAGTACTTCATTCATCAGCCATAGAAAGTGGTATAACAGGTGGGTGGGTGAAAGACTTTAGTGTACTGATCAAAGTTGATGGGAATAAGCCATTAATCTGCGCCCCCTTCCCCTGGTTTAGGTTGTACTAATAAAGCTAGTCTGTATTCACCATAGTGTTGTGTTTTTGCCCTCTTAAGAGAACTTTATTCTCTTAGTTTTTCCTGGCTCTCAAAAAGAGTCACTGGGATTGGGTAAGGGTATTGGGTATTTGGGGGGGGGGGGGGGGTTGTAGAGAAGGGGAAGGCAGAGAGTGAAGGAGAGAAAAAGGAGATGAGGGGAAATAAAATATGCCTTTCATAGGCTGCCAAAACATAGCTTACCTTAAAGCCCAACTCCAGGAAAATGTAAACTTATCCCTTGCAGTGGGTCATTTTTTCATCCCACTGTAGTATATACAGGCACAGCCTACATGAGTGTGACCAGTGGCGTCTCCAGCTTTCATATTTAGAGGGGGCACATGGGGGGACAGGGACAAAAGTAGGGGGGCAACTATAAAATGCAAATATATATATATATATATATATATATATATATATATATATATATACTAAGATTTACTACGATCCCACAACGGCCCTTTCACATTTTCTGCAGTGAGCTCCCTTCCTACTGTATTGGGCCCCCCCCCCCCAGGGTGGCAGAAAACAAGAGATATGTCACCAGCATACTAAGAAAATATAAGGGTCCAAAGCAGTGGGAGAACTATCAGGGTTGCAAAGGTTGTCTTGCCACCAGGCCCTGGTGTTCTGCCACTGTGGGGTTTCCCAGCCTCCTCTTGCTGTCCTGCCCCTGCTGTTGACAGCGCTGGTCTGGAATCTCTTGGAATTTACAGGCTGGTTCTCCTGTCCTAAGGATGGGAGAAATCAGTCTGTTTTTTCAGTAACTGAGAGTCCTGGTGGAGTCCCTCCTGCAACTCGCTCTTCTCCCTGCCAATGAGGATGCAGGGGAAGGAGCAGATCGGGCGGCCGTAGTTGTGTGAGTGCTCGCATTATGCAGTCTCAGCAAGCAGAGGGAGAGGGGAGGAATCACCCGCACTAGCTGACTGGGGATGCTCTCCCTCTTAGACATTGCCTTTTTTTTTTTTAAATGTTTTTTTTTTTTATTGGGGGGGGGGCACATGGTGGGGCACAGCATAATGTTGGGGGGGTCAGGGCCCCCTCTGCCTCCCCCTAGGGACGCCATTGAGTGTGACAACTCTGCTCTTAATTCAGAAGCAGTGCAGCATAATTTCCACTTCGTCACAGGAAGCTGCATTAGGTGGCTTTCACTGGTATGTTCGAGAGGTATTTGTGGGACTTTGCAGGGAGTGCAAATGACAACTGTACTTGCAGATACAATTATAATTAAGTGCTGCAGCATATATTTTTTTAATGGGAGGCCATGGTTCTACCTAATTGCACATTGTGTTGTGTTAACATACATGTGGTAATGCAAAGCATAGGGTAAATGGTCTCTCTATGTTACTAGTTAAATCTTTCAAAGGAAATCTGTCCTGGATTAATTTTAAGGCATTAAGGAATAACTTGAGAGATGTGCTGTCAAATTGGGAGCAGCAGCCATGTCCATGCAGCCGATGCGTCCCAATTGACATAAATGGAACTACCTGCATAAGGCTGCACGGAACACTTGTGCATCCCTGTACAGGCAAACACAGCTCTGGCATATGCTATAGGACACCCATGTGAATGAGGCCTTACTGGCCAACATCACTAGCAATCTGAAAATGCTAGTTGCCTGGTTGCCATGCTTACTTTCTGACTTTAGTGCTTTCTGAGCCACTGACCCTTAAAGGAAAAGTATAGCTAAAGCTATTTATTTATTTATTTATATCAGGTACTTATATTTTGGCTATACGTCTCTTGTAGGTCACAAGAGTGAAGTTAGTTCTGCACTCCTGTGATCTGTTTTCTGCTGATAGCGGGCTAAAGTCTGTTGTTGGTTGACGTCACTCTGCCGGTCTAGGCTCTGAAAAGATTCAGACAAAATGGTCGGGATCCACCCAGATGCCTGGACTGGCATGTGGCTCAGCCTGAGCTAGCCATCCCTGCCCCCTCCACAGTCTGGCGTTCCAGTGAGCACAGGTGGGCAGAGCACTGACCGACAGTCACGGCTCTCTGCTCAGAGTGGAGGGGAGCACTGAGCGATCAGCGGTGTTTGATCTCTTAATTTTCACTGCAGAGCCGGCAAGGCACAGATGAGCATCGGATTGATGCTGCATCCACCTAGGTTAGTATAAATGTTTGTTTTTATTTTTTGAAAGTCCATACTTCTCTTTTAACAAATATACAAAGATGCTGCATGCTTGTTCCAGGTCAGTGAATCTGAAAATAGTGACGTGGTGAGAGAGTCAGACAACTAGCATTTGCAGGAGGTCAGCAGTGGCATCCTACATATTTCTCTCAGCATAGGATTTTTATAAGTACAATTTTTAGAGTAACTCGGCTTCCAACCCAGTGTCGATTTGATATGGCGGTGGGATGCAGTGTGGAGCATATCAACAGTTGAGAGAAGGAGCATGCCCATTGTAATGATGTGTTGGTTTTAATGCATGACAGACATGATAGAAGTATAAACTATTCATATTCTTTATTTATGTTTGTACAGAGAAATGTTTCTGCTCCTGAACTATACAGATCAATTTGAATCTGCCACTCTACAGCTCAGTGAATGGGTGAGAGCAGGAAAGCTGAAGGTATGAAAAAAACTATGAGAGAGATACAGAGAGCAAATTTGAGCTAACGTTCCTCTTTAGTTCCAGGCTCACATACAGATTGCATTGACAAAAATGGAAATACCATATGTAAAAACGTAATTTCCTAAAAACAGTATTAAACCCCCCCAAAAATTATTATATCACAGTTTACCAATCCTTAGACCTGTTGGCTGCATTGGTTTTCTTTTTTTTTTTTTCCTTTATTTTCACCTGGTGATTGGTCTACTAAAGGAAAATTAAAGATAACAGGCTTCCTGCCCAAACTCAAATACAAAATATGCAGCGCTAATAATAATAATTGGGAGTTGGGTGCTCAGAGTATATTTCAAAGTAGTCCATACAAATTGCGTGCAATCGTGACAATGGTTCCGGTCATAGACACAATAGTGATGCAATTCTACCACTTGATCCACCACCAATACGACTCTTGCCAGAGTTGGAGAACTTTATTATGCACCTTTTTTTTTTACAGAAATGCAGGCACGGGCTGCCATTGCCCAAGCAAACACAGCCCGCAAAAAGGCATAGGTGTGAACCTAGCATAAATATGCTAGTGCATCTAACACTACTACCCTTTTCCCAGACTGAAAATGCGGCTGTTCAAAAGTGTCTCAGTAGCACTTCCAAAAGCGAAAGTTCCATTTTTGGGTGGAACTCCACTTTAATTAACTGTGTGATCTTAGTGGTTAGCTTTTTTTTGGGGGGTGGGTTAATTGATCTACATACAATGCTATTTGTACTGTAATAGGCAGCATGGAGGGGGGTTAATGTGTTGCCATTGGTCACTGATGCATTAGTGACCAGTGGCAGTTAATTAACCCCTTTGTGCTGCATTAGTGGCAGTGGCACCAGTGGCAGTGTTATTTAACCCCTTTATGCTGCAGCACAAAGGGGTTAAATAACTGTCACTAATACATCAGCGACCAATGGCAATGTAGGCTCTTTAACATGTGATCAGCTGTGTCCAATCACAGCTGATTACATGTAAACAAATGCTGGTTATCTGCATTTCCTTTCCTCAGCACTATCAGTGTCTGAGGAAAGGAAAGTGAATAAGTGGCTTTCCTGTGACAGGGGCACATTTACACTGAAAATCAGTACCCTGATTACCAGTACAGCCCCATCAGTGCCACCTCATCAGTGCAGCTTCATCAGTTCTGCCTATCAGTGCAGTCTCAACAGTGCCCATCAGTGCAGCTTCATCAGAGCCCAGTGTATTAATTTGGGATTATGTGTCTTTTTGTATGTCTGTCAGTGTGTTAATTTGGGATTCTTTATATGTGTCTGCCAGAGTGTTAATTTTGGTATTCTGTGTGTGTCTGCAAGTGTGTTAATATGGGATTATATGTGTGTCTACCAGTGTGTTAATTTGGGACTCTTTGTGTATGTCTACCAGTGTGTTCTTTTGGAATTATGTGTGTGTCTGCAAGTGTATATATTTTGGAATTATTTGTGTGTGTGTCTGTCACTGTGCTAATTTGGGATTATGACCCCCCCCCAAAAAAAATAGCCCCCTCAAAAACATGGCTCTTGTTTTTGCTAAGGGGGGCATGGACCTAAAATCTGGAGTGCAGCTCCACTTTAATGTTTTCTCTTTTTTATCTCCTGGACAGGCTAAGGAAACTATTGTTCATGGATTAGAGAACACAGCAGGTAAGGATATAATGCAGACCTTATTTTAAAGTTGACCTAAGATTCCAAGACTATTTTATTTTTATGGTATAGGCATGACTGGTGTAAGGCTGATATGTTAGCTGCCTTAACCCAACAACCCCCCACTAACCAAACACCATAATTATTCTTTCCTTACCAATGAAACACGACACACTGTCTGGATTAAATGGCCACTAAAGGCCCCTTTATTAAATCCAAAACAACATTATATAAAATAACTAGCATGTTACTGCTATGTCTGAGGTTCCTGAAAGAAGGTACCACTATCTCATCGGCTGACCACCAACACCACTACAGCATCCTGGCCACTAGCCGCGAAGGATACAGCTCAGTGACAACTGCTTACCACTTTCTTGCACCTTCAGCTCGATGACCGATAGTCCAACTTACCATATGGGGAAGGTACCCATACCAAGATAGGTCCCAACTCTTACCACACCATATATTACACACACACACATATATATATATATATATATATATATATATATATATATATATATATACCACCACCATTCCGACCTTCAGGAACCAGAGACCCCTGCCACAGCCGCCCACCAGTGACTCCTCACGCGTTGGCGACCCGCCTCAGCCGCAAGGCCTGTTGTAATCCATCCTGGAGCCCCAGGAACCACATATCTATTCCTACTGCGGAAAGATGAACCCTGTCCCCCCTTAGGTAAAGGTCAACGTCTTTTTCTAACTCGCAATGGCGCACCACCAGCCCCCCATTGCGGACTACAAACTTTGCCACCGCTTTATTACCTTCTATCCTGGCTTTGTTCACACGTTACACTGACCGTGCCCTCCGCCAAGCCACCCGCCCAACAATATCTGACCAGACAATTACCGTGTCCGGGAAGAGCACCCTGATACAGAGGAAGTCCCATTTTACATCTCTGATGAGCTCCCTGGAGGCTCTAAGGCACAGGTCATTGCCCCCAACATGTAGCATGAGCACATCCAGAGGCCTATCCAGACGAGCATAATGCTCGATACCCTGGACTACAGCATCCTTGGGATCCCTATCCACCGAATCATAGCCCCTGCCCGGGAAAAACCCAACTGCCTTCCCTTTGGCCTGACCAATGCCCTTTTTGCCCCCCAGTGCACATAAGAATGGCCCATGATCCACATCAGACACACCGGGCCTGTAAAAGAAAGAAAGGAGACATATACCCAGGGAACAGGCACCACATACCCTTCATGCACATACCCTGGAAAGACATCCGCCATAAAACAACATAAAACACAACAACAAAGGGACAAGCTCCCCCCCCCCACACAGGAGGTGAGGACGAACATTTAACCTAAAGCGATTAGACTCCCAACGCCCCATCCGCTGCAGGATTTGATCGCTCAAACCCCATCGCGATGCTTTTGTCGCCGCCCCAATGCGAAATTATAGGGACGAATAATCCGCCACAGAAAAACCCCCCACTTCCAAACATTTCTTCAACACCGCCACAAATTGGTACCTGGACAGTGGCAACCCCTTTTCGTGAATCAAGAAAGCACCCACCCCAGAAGGCCGTAAAAACGACCACTCCCGGATGATCTTAACCGGGCATAACTCCAAGCCCTTTGCCCAACGGATGCGTCTTTGACTTGCGAATGAGCAACGTCACTGAATCAACCCCCATTGCCACGTCCGAGACGCCTAACCCTCCAGCCACCGACTTAGATGGGCTTACCAATTCGCCCACCCTCAATACCCCAAAAAAGGCCATCACAAACGCCGTCTTAAACAGTTGAACTTCAAAGGAAGAAAAACACACCTGTGGTAACACTGCCGTCAAAACCTCTAACATCCCCAATGACATCGGCCGCCTAGAATCAGGTTTCGCCCTACCCTTCCTGTAACCCCGTAGCACCTTTCATACAATGAAATTCTTAGTCACGTCTTCCACACCACCCAATTTGAACATAAAAGCCAACCCAGCCATCTTGCTATATAAAGAAGCCACTGACACTCCATCCTCGCAATTCCTACCAAGAAAATAAAGCAACGCATGTAGCCTGTCCTCAGTGCCCTAACAACCCCCAATGCTACTCACCAACTCGTACCACTCACGCCAAACCCGCTCGTATGACCTCCAAGTGGATTCTGCTACCGACCGCCGTACCAACGCCATCACGGTACCATTACAAGGTCCCATAAACAAGCGGGACACGGAACCCCAATCCGCTCCACCTCCGGAGCCAACGATCGTCCAGAGGGCCAATCACTAGAAAATCATCCAAATAGTGTAAAATTGAATGAAGGCCTGATAGATCCCTGACCACCCATTCCAGAAAAAAACTAAACACTTCAAAGTAAGAACAGGATATGGCGCAGCCCATAGGGAGGCATTTATCCACAAAAAAATTCTCCCTCCGAACAACAACCCAGCAACCGGACGCTATTCGGATGAACTGGCAACAGACTAAAGGCCGACTCAATGTCAGTCTTCGCCATAAGCGCTCCCCTACCAAACCGCTGTACCCACGGTACCGCCTCATCAAAGGAGGCATAAGACAGTGAGCACAGCGCTGGATCAATAGCATCATTCACCGACCCTCCTTTCGGGTAAGAGAGGTGATGAATGAGCCGGAACTGATTCGGTTCACGCTTGGGTACAGCCCAAAATGGTGATACAACTAAATCCCCCAATGGCGGTACCCTGAATGGGCCCGCCATCCTGCCCAATGCTACTTCCTTCTGTACTTTACAAGAAACAGGGGGGACTTCCGCCAATTCACTGGGTATCGGGAAACCCTCCTCAAAGCCCAACCACAACATCCTCGCCGCTTCCCTATTAGGATACCTACTTAGGTACGGGGCCATTTTTTCCGCTTTCACCGGCGTCTTCCCTTTTTCCAGCGTCGCCTGGTTTCTTCGCTTTTTTGAAGCATTTAGACTGGGGATGTGCACCCCCACATCCCGAACATTCGTGTTTAAAACAACAGGATCCTCCAAACTTGCAGGTGCCCTCGTTAAACTGCCAACAGAACCCCTTGCGCTTACTGGCCGATGGTGACGAGGCTTGGGCCTTCCTCTGCAACAACTGCTCATCATAGCGCAGCCACGCCACCCCCCCCCCCCCATACACCCTCTGGGCCTCACTAATAGAATCAAGATAACAAAACAGGGCTGAACAATGTTCTGGCACCTTCTCCCCAATAACGCTAGCTAGGATATTGAACGCCCGCATCCAGTTTGCAAACGTCCGTGAAATAAGACAATACCGTCTCTTTTCCTCTTCCTCCTTTTTGCTCTCGTCCGGCTTTACTTTATCCAAATTAAACTTCTCCAGCGGCAGCAGCAAAAAGATCTCCCCGTAGTCACCCTTCCAGATCCTTTCCCTTACCTCCGCTTTCACCGACCCTACCGTGGCGCCCCCCCCCGAACTCACCTTGGAAGTACCGTCCACTTCTGAGGGAGCAGAACTCGCCCCCGAACTTGCATCCGAGACTGCCGTACGGGGGGTGGCACCCACCCCCAAACTCACCTGCAAATGGGCCGACACTGCCGGGGGAGCCTCATCCACCTCAGGGCTTACCGGGGGGGACTGATAACCCCCCACGTCTGTTGGTGGGGCAGCAGGCGGGTGGGAGGTAACAGGACGCCCATCCCCCTGACCACCCATGCCGCTGCCGGTGAAATTATGGCAGCGACCAGCGCCGAAGCGCTGCCCCTACTTACCAGATCTCTGCAGCCTGCCAACAAAGTCGCCATTATCTGCTGCAGCAACACCTCACCACCTACCCCCTGCATCCCTACCCTGGTACCCGATGCCAAAACCGGCGCCAAAAACCGTTCCCATCTGCAACCCCTGAGGAGGAGGCAGCAAGGGGTGGGGGAGGGGGAGACACAGACAACATAGAAACAGGTGCAGTTAAAGGAGAAGAAACAGAAGAGAACTTACCAGGCTGCCCAGGGGAAACCAACCGACCAGCCGCCACTCCAGATCCCTGTAGAGGCCCAGACAGGCCCGCCGCCATTCCTGGCGCATCCGAGTCAGAATCGGTCAGTTCACCTTCCAATCGCTGCTCCTCCTGCTCAGCAGGGGATGCTGTAGAAGCCGCATGGGCCGGGCGATCCCTGGCTGGCTGAACATCAGAGGCCCTCCTCTTGCCCCGGCTGTCTGCCGCCGACCTCCCCCGCGGGGCCCTCTGCTTGACAGCAGCTGCCACTCTGTGCCTACCGTCCTCCGCCACTGGACCTCCGCTTCCCCCAGCGATGGCCGCGGCCGCCCTAAGGTGATAGCCCGCACCCACTCCGGCATTTCTCCCCCGCCGAGCTGCCCCGCGCAGGGCGGAAGGCTCCGCACGTGCCGCCACCTGTTCTTGCTGCACTGTCCCTGCGTGCCTGGATGAGGATGGAGACTCCTCTGTCCTGGCCGGGTCGTGTCTATGGTGGGTATTCCTCCCACCCCTCGCGGCCGGGGCATGGCGCTTGTCCTGTGTCCTGTGTGTTCTGTCCGGTGTGTTCCTCTCGTCCTGCTGCTCTGACTGTGCAAGCCCCGCCCCCTTGAGTTAAATGAACTTAAGACCGCCCCTTAGTCCTTTAGCCCACAACTCCCCTTCCTACACAACAGCGTCCCCCCAGTCATGCGGCCCCTACACTTAGTTCCTAGGCTCCGGGGCTTAACTTTACTTTACCTTTCATCTGTTATATGATTTAATTTGCGATGGAGGTGAAGCATACCATCTGGTATAAGAAGGAAATCATGTACAATATTTTTGGTTCTTTTGGCCATTGTGTGTTTGACTAAATCGGCCCTTGCTCCCCAAGCCCAGCTTTACATAAACTGAGGGTTATACAATGGACAAGGTGGAGATTGCAACATCACTGGCCCTGCCTCATTTAATCAGAGCACATCTTGTATTAACTGAAGTGCATTCAAGGCTACTATGTAGAAGGGAAGCTGCTCGGCACAGGACTCAGAAGATCACTGCTATCATTGTAGTAGCACCTACTACATCAATGATTTGCAGCTTCCAAAGGGGATGTATGGTATGAGATATGTATACCTACAATGGTCCTATCTGGACCAATTTAACTATTCAATAAAATTCATACCTAGGGTTCAGCTTAAATAGGGAGTAAAGCACGTTTTCAGATTTTTTTTTTTATAACTGACAGTTTTTATTATTATTATTTTAATTTTTTTTCACAAAAATATACAGCACTATAGCATTGGGTACAGGGAGAGAAAAAAAAAAAGAGAGATCATAATATCACAGTTCAATTTGGCACACAATCAACTGAGCGTTGGGCGACAAAGCCTTTCAATATAAACATTTAGTGATTAAACGGAATGGGTTTACTGGATTATAATACATCTTAAACAGTATATCCGTTAGTACCCTTTGCAAAACTGTATAAACTTAAAAAAAGAAAAAAGAAAGAAAAGAGTAGT
This sequence comes from Lithobates septentrionalis, assembly GCA_037952835.1. NCBI lineage: Eukaryota > Metazoa > Chordata > Amphibia > Anura > Ranidae > Lithobates > Lithobates septentrionalis. The sequence goes on from JBBDGP010002835.1 coordinate 994,867, forward strand.
GAAGGAAGGAAGAAGGGAGAGAGGACGGCCACCCATCTCCAGAGTCCAGGACAGATCGGTGGGGGACGGGTCATAAATACGTAAATGATACATATCATTAGGTCACGGGAGTCTCCAACAGAACCCAGGGTTCCCAAATACGGTTATGCTTATCAAGAGTATCATTTATAAGGCCGTAAGATATTCCATTCTCTTGACATCTCTGATCCTGGAATGTAGCTCAGTCAGTGAGGGGGGGTTCTCTTTTTTTCCACTTTAGAGCCACCAAACAACGTGCTGCAGTAAGCACATGGGCTAAGAGTTTTTTGGATATTTTAGAGAAGGTGGCAGGTGGGAGGCCCAAGAGAAAAGTCCTCGGATCAAGGAGCACTCCAACATCAAAGATTTATTGTAGTAAGGATTGTACCATACCCCAGTAGGGGATGATTAGAGGGCAGGTCCAATAGACATGAAATAATGTTCCCCTATCCTTATAACATCTCCAACAACGGGAGTCAGCCGTGGGGTATATGGAGTGGAGCAGGTCAGGGGTCTGATACCAATGAAATAAAATCTTATATTGATTCTCTTTATAAAGCGTGCATATGGAGCTTTTAGTGGCCTGGGTCCATATGGATTGCCAGGTCTTTAAGGATAGGTCTGTACCCAATGCCTGCTCCCACATAGCCATATATGAATGTCGCGGCCCCTCCGGTGAGAAATCTGTGACCAGTATCTGATAGGTGCGGGAAATCATGCCCTTAGGGGACGAACCCTCTAAACATAGATTTTCGAAGTCTGTCAAGGGAGAAAATCTTAAGTTCGACCCCAGTGATTGTGCATAATGGCGTAATTGTAGGTAACTGAAAAAAGCCTGTTTAGGGATATCAAAAGTCTTTTGCAGTTCTTGGAAGGATCTTAGCAATCTGGTTTTAGGGTCAATTAGTTGTCCATAACGAAATATGGCCTTATCCATCCAGAAATGGGACATCTGTGAGGTTAAGCTGTCAGGAATATTGGGTGTAAATAGGAATGAGGTGACTGGGGAAGATGTGGTGGAGAGCGGATATTTTGATTTGGCCCGTCGCCATAATGTACGTAAGAGAGCCATTGGTCCTAGCAATTGTACGCTGCCGGGAGGTATATCAGAGCTCCAAAGCATGGAGTTTGGGTGTATGGGGGCTAACCACAACTTTTCTATCTGTGTCCACCTATTGTAGGCATGTAGGGTACACCAGGAGGCTATAGGTCTTAATTGAGCTGCTAGATAATACTTAGCTATGTTGGGGAACGCCAGTCCACCTTGGTTACGTGGAGCATATAAAACCGATCTGGCAACGCAGTGTCTTTTATAATTCCAGAAAAAGTTTATCAGGTCACCCTGAAGTTTTTTTAGGTGTGAGCATGGAATGGGAATAGGGAGCGTCTCAAAAAGATATAGAAGTCTGGCTAGTATCGTCATCTTCAAGGTTGCAAGTCTACCAAAAAGGGACAATTTCAAAGATTTCTATTTAGTTAGGGAAGCTCTGATAGAGGTAAACATTTGAGGAAAGTTGGCCTTATATAGAGTATCGTATGTGGGCGTAATATGTACCCCAAGGTATTTTAAGGAAGAGGACCGCCAAGAATATGGAAATGTTTGTGAAAGTGTTGATAATGTATGGGGGGATAGATTAAGAGGAAGAACCTCCGTTTTGGAACTGTTAATTTTATAACCCGAGAGGATGCTATATTTATCTAGCTCAACTTGCAAGTTCGGGAGAGATATGCGAGGCTGGGTGAGAGTTAGAAGGACATCATCCGCAAATAAGGAGATCTTAAAATCTCTAGTACGGACTGGGATACCATGAATACTTGGGTTATTTCTGATATGGGCTGCTAGCGGTTCTATGCATAGGGCATATGAAAGAGGGGAAAGTGGACAACCTTGGCGGGTCCCATTAGAGATCAGAAAGGTAGGGGAAGTGGCAAAGTTAGTGCGAACCTGGGCTGTAGGGGCCGAGTATAGATGGGTAATAGCTCGGAGGAATGGGCCCTCAATACCAGCCCGATTGAGAGTCGCGAACAGGAAAGGCCAGCCCAGCCTGTCAAAGGCTTTTTCGGCATCCAGACTGAGCAGTATTGCCTCCATTGTGTTCCTGTTCGCAACCTCAACCAGGTCAATAACCCTCCGGGTGTTATCCCCAGCCTGTCGACAAGGGATAAAACCCACCTGGTCCCTATGGACCAGGGATGGCATGAAGTTGTTCAATCTATTTGCCAGCAGTTTCGTAAAAATTTTTAAGTCTGTGTTGAGAAGTCCTATCGGTCTGTAATTGGACGGAAGAGTGTGGTCTTTCCCTGGTTTTGGGATTAGTGTCAAGTAGGAGTTTTGCATATCTCTGGGGATGGGTGTGTCAGAAAAAAATGAATTAAAGAGATTTATCATATGGGGGAGTAAATGTGGTAGGAACGTCTTGTAATAAAGGTACGGTAGTCCATCAGGTCCAGGGGCTTTATTATTTGGTAGTAGTTTAATTGTTTCTGTTACTTCCTCCTCTGTAATGGAGGCGTTAAGAGTCTCCAGAGCAGAGGAGGTAAGCCTAGGAGTATCCGCGTCCGCTAGATAGACATGGATGGCCTGAGACAGGTCAGGAGGGGGTGGGTTGTGCGGAACATTCGGATCATTATACAGTGCAGAGTAGAAGTCGTGAAAAAGTTGTGCTATTTTGTTAGGGTGGGACTGAAGGACGCCATTTGCCTCCCTAAGATGTGTAGTGGTAGTTGTTGCTGCCTTGTCACAAAGCTGTTTCGCCAAGAGCGTATGTGGCTTGTTGACTTTGTCGTAACAAGTCTGTCTAAGCCTAATCAACGCCTTTTCTATCTTACCCATGTCAATATCTTTCAATCCAGCCCTTACACTAATGAGTTCTCTAAGGATTGCTAGGGACGGGGATGTGAGCAAGCGCGCTTCTAAATGTTTAAGTTTGTCTAAAAGGGCGCTGCGTGTGGTATTAGCGTTTCTTTTCAGGGCAGTGGAGAGCGAGATGCATTGGCCTCGGAAGACCGCCTTATGGGCTTCCCACAAAGATGGGGCGAAGATCTCAGAGGAACAGTTTTCTGCAAAGTACAGTTTCAGAGTTTGTTCTAGGTCTATTCTAGATGGGTCATGTTTAAGTAGAAAGTCGTTTAGACGCCAATGGCATTTACAAAAGGAGCTTGGGGAGAGTGCCAGGAAGAGTGTAATCGGGGCATGGTCCGACCAAGAAATGGCCTGAATGTCTGAGTCCCTGCATGTTCGCAAAGTCGGAGCATTAACAAAAAAATAATCTAGTGGGACATATGGGGATGGGAATAGAACGTGAATTGTTTAGCTGATGGATAGGTGGTGCGCCAGGTATCAAACAGGGCATATTTCCTAGTTAGTTGGCGAAACTGGGTGGCTGTTCTATTGGCGGTTACTTGGGTTTTCCTCTGACCCACTGAGTGTTTATCAAGACCCGGAGAGTGAACGAGGTTAAAATCTCCTCCAATCACCAGGTACTGATGGGGGGCCTCAAACAGGCGGTCAAAGACCTTAGCCAAAAAGGGGATTTGATTCGTGTTTGGGGCATAGACATTGCATAGAGTGATATTAGCACCTCTCCAAAGGCCTCAGAGGATGAGGTAGTGTCCTAATGGGTCAGTGTATAGAGATTGTAACTGGAAGGGGGAGCCTTGCTTAAAAACGATTGCTACCCCTGCCCGTTTATGTGGGCCAGAGACTTGGTATATGTGAGGATACTGTCGTCGTGCAAATGTCATGGTGCCCGTTTTAGCAAAGTGGGTCTCCTGAATGAAAATAATGTCAGCTTTAGACCGTTTGAACTCTCGTAACGCTAGGCTTCTCTTAACATTTGAGTTAAGGCCCTTTACGTTTAGTGAAAATATGTCAATCATGGTGGATATTTTGGGGAAGGAAACGGTAGCTTACCTAATGGATGTAGTAGAGCCTCGGTGTATAGGAGGTCCATGAAGTGGGTCTCCATGGTGATTGCGGTTTGGAGGTCTACGACCCCCCGAACATGAACCGGGTCCCGGAGATGGGTGGCGCCCAAAAGGTTGAGAAAGAGAAGAGGAATGGAAATAACAGTGGGAGAAGAACAGAGAAAAAAGTGCAAAAAACAGAAAAAAAACACAAAGGTTAGTACAAAATTAAGGTTAGTTAACCATTCACAATATAACCCACCTACACGAAGTGATGGGCTGGGAAACTCCGGAGGGCCCCCTCTGACATAGGAGGCAAAAGTGCCACTATCAGAAAAAATAGGAAAAGGAGCCATTCGGAGAGCCCCGGGGGGGAGGTGAGGATGGACCCAAGGAGGGGGTGATCCCCTTCCGGGCCTGCCTGCATCTAAATTCAAAAAAGAAAAACTAAGTAACAGAAAAAACATGGAACCTGCATTTGTCAACTGGCAACCGACATATCTATACTCATGACTATGACCCGAATAAAAGAATAAACCACTGAAGCTATGGATTTGTGGAATTTTGAGCAATAGTAAAATGTGTTCTGTGAATGCAAAAACGATGAGATAAAAGTAAAAGTACAAGGGATATCCCTCTTCATAATAGTATTCCCCTATAGCTTGTCCCTCAACAAAAGAGAAGCAAAAAAGAAGGGGGGGGGGAATAACCCTCCCAACTAGCCATGCCCCTCCCCTGAAACAGAGAGTAAGAGGAAGGGGAGAGAGAAAGAGTAAGTGAGTGGGTATAGGTAGATACAGGAGATGGGAGATGGGGAGGAGAAGGGGGGGGGGATGAAGAGGAGAAGGGGGGGAGAGAAGGGGGAGAGGGGGAGAGGGTAGGGAAAAAGAGGGTGTGAGAGAAAGAAGAGGAATAAGGGGGGGGGTGGCATAACCCGGCTAGCTGTGCAAGTTCTATCTAAACCTTATAGTCTCAATCAAACATGTATTGCTAATGTAAAAGAGAATCTGTTTGCTGAGTAGGTCCATACTATAGATAAGTAGGATGAGCAGGATATATCTCCGGGTTCTCAGGTAGAAAAATAGGAAGAGACAAACAGAGTAAGTCTGGTGTCAGACATCTGGGTGAAGAAGGAGTTCAAATGAGCAGCAGTTCATCTCTGACGAGGTGGTGGGGAAGGACCCGCAGATGGCGGTCTTGTGCGCTTCCGGCCTGCGACTTGGATCCAAGGATCTGGACGAGGTGGGGGCGCTGGCAACGGTTCCCATCCAGGGGTAGGTGGTACCGGAATATCCAATTCCCTGCAGAAAAATTGAAGATCTTCCGGATATCGGAGGGTTGTGGACCTTCCATCTTTTTTTGTCGTGAGGCTAAAGGGGAAACCCCAATGATAGCGAAAGTCATGTTCTCTTAACAGGGTGAGAAGTGGTTGCAAAGATCGTCTTTGTTGAAGGGTGATCCATGACAGGTCTGGGAAAAGTTGTAGGGAGGCCCCGTCAAAATCAATGGCATGCATGTTTCGCGCCTTTCTCATAATATCCTCTTTGAGGGTGTAGTTGTGCACCCTGCAGATCACATCCCGTGGGCGGGATCCTGGCCCACGGGGGCGCAAAGCTCGGTGTGCACGATCCAGCTTAACTCGCTGGTGTTCCGGGCGACCTAGAATGCTATTGAAAATAGCTTGCAAAGTCACATTCAGGTCTTCTTCTTGTGTCGCCTCCGGTAGGCCTCTGACCCTAATATTGTTACGCCTACCTCTATTGTCGAGGTCCTCAAGGTGGCGTTGGAAGTCTCTAAGGGTAGTGGCTTGTGAGGTTAGGCGATGTATTTGCGAGATTTCAAATTTAGTGTCGTTTGTTTCCTCCTCTAAGAATGCGACTTTAGTGGACAGTTGGTGAAGATCAGTGCGAAGCATGCTAATCTCAGTTCTACAAGTGTCCCGCACTTCTTGAATGAGCATACGGAAGTCCTGTTTTGTGGGCATACAACGGACGTAATCTCACCAAGATGTACATGCTTCAGGGTCAGGGTCAAAATCTGATGTAATGTGGGCATGGGAGCCCTGCACTACAGCCGAGTAGGAAGCTGGCATGGGGGGTCCCCTCTGAGGTGGTAGCGAGGGGGGAGTAGTGCTGGAGTGCTTAGTTAGCAATGGGCCTTGCGGGCTCCCCGTGTGTGAATAAGCCCCCTGGGATCCTGATGGCCTTGGGGCCTGGGAAGGTGCTGGAGCCTGGACTGTGTCTCTCTGGAGAGGGGAGAGAGAGGGGGCTCTGTCCCTATGTGGTTGGGAGCGTTGTGGCAGGGAGCGGGGGTCCCATTCTGGAGCATAAGAGTCCCAGGAGGGGGATGGCTGGCCGGAGGATACAGAGGGCGCAGGCCCTATGAGGCATGGGGGAAAAGACTGTGACAGGCTGCCCAGTATATGGCCTCCGGAGGGGGGGCCGATCGAAAGTTCAGTATGGGGGATCGGAGAGTGAGTAGTGGGTAGGTCACCTTCGGATCCGTACCTGTTGCTCCTCCGGTCAATGGTGGCTTGCGGAGAAGGAGATGGAGAGATTGCTGCGTGTGGCGCCGGCGCAATCTTGGCCTCGTGGTGTCCGGCCGTAGCTCCCTGCCCGAAATACTCAGTGATGAGCGGCGGGGGGACCGAGGAAGAGCGGGTGGCGTGTCCTCTGGGGTCTGTTTCCTTATTTTTGCGCGGTTTGCCCATAATTCGTGGCGGAGAGGTGCAGGTTCCAGCTCTATGCAGGCAGGCCGGAGCGGGAGCTTCAGTGAGACACGTCTGCTCGGGAAGCCATCCAAGCCACGCCCCCGTTTTCAGATTTTTAAGTATCTGACATGTGAATGTCTTCTCTTAAAAAAAAAAACAATTTCTAAATTTGACTGATAAGACCTAATGATTTGGGTAAACAGGATAATTACCACTGCTCTAGGTGATCGGGTTCAAGCTTCCCGTCCTCCGCTGTGTGGATGATTGTGAGAGCCCCAGGTGCCGGCAATTGCTATTCCAATGGTATGTGTGTGATGGAAAAATCTGGACAGCCGCACTCCGGATTAGAAAAGTGAAAAATAAAATCCTCTTTATTGAAAAAGTAATAACATGATTAAAATCCGTACATGGCTTTGTTGGGATAATACAGCATAACCGCTAACGCGTTTCACACTCCCATAGAGCGCTTACTCATAGCTGGTTTGTACGAAAGTGATCACCACTTATATACACATAATTTATCTACCACATGACTACATATTGATTATCTGATTTGAAACAGCTGATCGTTAGTCTGTGTGGGGTCTTTTTGGCATAGATGTGATTGGATGTGCGTCCTATAGTGGAATCACTAATGAAGACATGAATATATAAATGAAATGTATTCATATTGGCAAATGTCAACATATATAAATAATAAAAAATTCTATTCAAGGTTTTTGAAAAACATGTTTGTTATTTTTCAAAACCACAATAATGAGATGGGTGCTGGAATTTGACGTTCAAACGTATAAATTATCATACGGATAGGCGCAAGTATGGGCAAACTATGTGAGCTGGTGGCTGCGGTATAATGTAAACGGTGTATAGGATGAGAATTGGAATTGGGTCTATATGCATGTGATAAAAAGATGTGCATCCAACACCACTATCAGTGTCTACAAGAAAAGACTAAATATGTGTGTATGGTGCATAAATATATGCAAAAAAATTTTTTAACGACATAAAGATAAAAATAATGATGAAAAGCAATTCTTTATATGTGTGTGTATGTGTATATACATGATGATTTCAACTTTCAAAAAACGTGGTGACATATGTGAATTGGAAGCTGGGCAGGAAACTGGCGTCCTGTCGCAATAATGCGACCAAAAGTCTCCTGATTTACAGGAGTCTATGTGTGAATAAATGCTTTTGCTTCAATTCCTACATGTGTGAATATTATTCTTTGCAACATATAAAGGATTGTGAAACGTATCACTCTCTGATAACCCCGCCACTCCAGCTTCACAAAAGTGCTCATTTAAAACCTTGCATCACTCCGTATGGGATGCATTAATCCCAATCAGGTAACAACATTAACGTTGCTGAACGTCTTTCTTTGAAGCAATCACATCTCTCGATGAGTTGTCTTCAAGTGTATGGGCAGAACTATATGAGGTAGATAAAAATGGGACAAAGTGCAGTGTTTATGCACCTGTCTCTATTCTTTCTATACATAGTATAATATTGGCAGTGACCATATGACAGGTTCTTCCAATATATGTGTTTATATCAATAGATAAGTAACAATCTCACTAAACCAATTAGTATGTGAAATAAACAACTGATCTACCTCTTTGAAGACCACAGCTCTTAAATCAACTCAAAACACATGGGAACCTTGCAAAGAAGGTAATAAACCATGTACACATGTGGTAAAAAACATTTGTGCAAAGTTAGGCTAGCCATACACCATACAATTCTCCCGTGCAACTCTGGTCTAGATTCACCAAAACCATACAATAGGAGGCCAAACCCAAACACCCTCAACTTGTATGCAATCAGGCAGGCCCTTCTACCACACAGCTGAAGGCAAATCCAAAGAAAATTGGACAAGAAGATTGCACGGTGTATGGCCAGCTCTAGTGTTATGGTTTACCTGCAGCTACCATCAAACAATAATGTCTAATTAGAAACGAGATTCAAGTGACAGTGAATGCAAAAGATATAGTAAATTGTTTCTTTTAAATGAAAACATATATGCATATCACTAGTCATTTGCTCGTATGGATTGGAGTGTGTGTAGCCCAATAAAATGTATCGGTTACTGGGAATATGTGTAAAAAAGGGAACTGATATATTGATATGTGTCCCTATATGTTTTTTGCTCCATCATCCACCAAAAAAGGAATGTGGATGTGTAATCAAGGAAAAAGTTGGGAGGAAAGGGTTACAGATGTATTGCTCGGGGATATAGCTTCAATGTTGTTTTATTCATAGAAATGTGAAACGTCCCACTCAAAGTTTAACCCCCGTGGAATCCTGGTGTCTAACGAGAATATCCAAAGGACTTCTCGTTTGCACAGTAACTGGAATCTGTCACCTCCTCTCACCGGTGTGATGATTTTCTCAATGCCCTGAATAGTTAAACTGGAAGTGTCTTTGTGGTGTGTGTAAACCCAGTGCTTTGATACATTGGTTAAGATCTCCTTCTCAATATTATACAGGTGATCATGTAACCTGTCTCTGAGACGCCGTGTTGTGCGTCCAACATATTGTACCTGGCAACTGGTGCATGTGATAACATATACCACAAATTTGGTGTTACAATTAATAAACACGGGGATCGAGAATTCTTTTTGATTGCTGCATGATTTTATGAGTTGACCCGTTTTAATGTACCTGCAGTAATTACAAGTTTTTATTCCACACTTGAAATTGCCTGTGAAATTGAGCCAATTGGATTTTGTTCGGTTGGTTGAGAACAAACTGGGAGACAGTGAACGTCCCAATGTGGGTGCTCTGCGGGATACAACCTTGATCCCTTTAGAAAGGATGTTACTATATATAGGGTCATTATACAAAACAGGAAGGTGTTTCATGATAATTTTCTTGATTGTATTAAATTCTGAGCTGTATGGAGTAGAGAATACCGGGATTCTAGGGGACATGTCCCTTCTCTGTTGAATGTTTCTAGCTGTTTTTTTCTTTACAAGTGAAGGTCTTGGGATGGATCTTACTGTGTTGAGTGCTTTTTGTATTGATGTTTCTTTATAGCCACGAGCTTTAAACCTGTTTGCCATGCTTTTGGCTTCAGCCTCAAAAGCATCAGGAGAGCTACATAGGCGCTTTAACCTTAAAAACTGGCTATATGGAATGCCTCTGATGGTGTGTTTAGGGTGTGCAGAGTCAGCTCTGAGTAGAGTGTTGCCACTGAGAGGTTTTCTGTACAGACTGGATTGAATCGCATCACCGGACCCCACCAGTTGCACATCAAGGAATTCTATGGATCTGGATTGCAGATTTCCCGTAAATTTTAAGTTTAATGAATTGTCATTGAAATATGCCAGCCAGATATCCAAATTAGCTTCTCTATCTGATGTAATAAATAACAGGTCGTCTATGAAGCGACAGAAAAAGACCGTATCTTTGCGGCGGGGACTATTTGGTCCAAAGATGCGGGACCTCTCCCACCAGCCCATATAAATATTGGCCAGTGAGGGGGAAAATTTGGCTCCCATAGAGGCCCCGCATTTCTGGAGAAAATAGTCCCCATCAAACATAAAAAAATTGTGTGTTAAAAGGTACTCCAGGGCTTGTACAATGAACTCTTGTAAAATCAAAGAGAGTTTGCCTGTTTTTCTAAGAAAATAAGTGACTGCCTGGATCCCCAGATGATGTGGGATACTAGAGTACAAACTAGATACATCACAGCTGATCCATCTATAATTGTCTTCCCATTTAATGTCTTGCAGTTTGTTCAATAAATCGTTTGTATCTTTTATGTAACCAGGGAGACTGGTGGCTATTGGCTGTAAATGAGAGTCTACCCACTCTCCTAGGCGTTCATTTAAAGAGCCTATCCCCGCCACTATAGGTCGACCTGTAAGGGGATTTAACCCCTTGTGGATCTTTGGTAGGTGGTGGAATATTGGTGTTATGGGGCATTCTGGAATGAGAAATTCTTTCTCCCTAGGAGTGAATATACCCATTTGTGTGGCTCTATCTATGAGTGTGGAGAGCGTGTTTTTGAAAGCAATAGTGGGGTTGGAGGGTAGTTTCTGGTATGTGTGTGTGTCAGATAGTTGACGCAGAGCTTCTTTTTTGTAGACTTCTACATCTAAAACCGCCACCATACCCCCCTTATCTGCGTTTCTGATGACAATCTGGTCGTCTGCGGAGAGCCTCTTAAAGGCTTGTCTCTCCTTGACGGACAGATTGTCCTGTGTAAATTTCTTTCTGTTGCAGCTGTGAGCCAGGTGTACCAAGTCCCCCTCCACCACTTTTTGGAATGAGTCAAGATTCTTACCTCTGGCCGCCACCGGATAAAAATCTGATCTACCCCTGGAGATTTCAATATGTACATCCGTGGGATTTAGAGGACAAGGATCTGACTCATGTGCCAAATCAGTTAAATCCTGTAGAGCACAGTTATCAACGAATAGTATGGGTGAAGAAGGGGACTCACCTGTGTCACAGCTGTCTACAGACACATTGGGCTCATCCACTGCACAATCAAAAAAATGTTTCCTAAGAGTTAAAGTCCTTGAGAATTTATTAATGTCCAAAATTGTTTCAAAAAGGTTGAAATGTCTGCTAGGACAAAAGTTCAAACCTTTGGCCAACAGGCTGACCTCTTCTGTGCTCAGTTGTTTTTTGGACAAATTAATCACACTGTGTTTTACTTCCTCGGCGTCTTCGGCGTCTTCTCCCGCAGCATATAGCGTGTGTTGTTCGTGGCGTTTGTGTTTCCTACCACCTCTTCTTGTCTTTTTGTGGAGGGTTTCTTTTTCTTGGTTTGTCTGGACCTGTGAGGGTTTCCAGGGGAGCGGCTGTTGGTGGATCTGATGGATTCTGGTGGGGTTGGAGATCTGTCAAGTGATGAGTTTGACATGGTACGTGCTAGAGTGTTGTCGGCCGACTCCCCTTCATGGTCTGAGAAACTTACTCGTTTACCTCGGTTTTTGCGGGATCTGTTGGACTTGTAAAGTGGCTTGTGCCAGGTGTAGACCTTGTTTCCTTGATAATCATCCTTATCCCGGGCCATTTTGCCTTTCTTGGTATCAATTACTGCTCTTTCCATTCGATCTGGTTTCTTGTTTAACCTTTCATCGAGTTCAGAGAAACCTTTAATCGCTTGAGAAGTGGTAAGATCTTTTTGTATTGTGGAAATATCCAGTTGTAACTTCTCTGTTTCTTTTTTCTTTGAGGCGATCAAAATCTCCATGAGTTTAAAGGAACAGGTGTCTAAAGTGTCTGTCCACTGTTTTTTGAAATCTTCATCAAATAAATCTGAGGTAGGAAATTTTTTGATTCTTAGTCCTCGAGGAATGTGCAGTATTGATACATATTTCAATAAAGAGGATTTTATTTTTCACTTTTCTAATCCGGAGTGCGGCTGTCCAGATTTTTCCATCACACACATACTAATGATTTGGGTAGGGTTGATAGATTTTATTCAAAAATTTCACTTAATGCTGTTTATAAATAATAAAAGAAATGCGTAATATAATTAATTTATAGAATACAATACATATTAGATCACAATTGTTTGGTATTGAGTTTTACAACTTGTAAGCACCAGTAATGTTTTGCTTAGAAATTATTTGCTTCAGTTGCTCTTCTCTCCAATTATAGAGTTTGGCATTTCAGTTTAGAGCCCTTGTACAGTTATGTGTCATATGAACAGTTTTCAGTAAGAAAAAAATTTGTGAGGGTTTGCTCATTTCACAAAGAAAAAGTATACATAAAAACAAGCTATGCATGAAAACTATGGAACCTGACACCAGTGACAGTGCAACCCATTGAGGTGGTCAGAGCTTGATGCACAGAGAGGATTAAGAAGCTAGTGGATGACTGAACCAATCCTCATTCGCCTAATCCTTTGTTGTTTGGTTTGGCAGGTTACCTTACGCACATGTGCGTGTTTACCCCTGGCCCAGCTATATTGCTTTGGAACATAGGCCCTCCATGTCAATGGAGTAGGATGATCCTTGTATAGCTTCATTGTCAGAGACGTTGTATTACTCTACATTAAGGGTGCAGGGTTAAACTGAACTGTGCTCGAGTTTGATTGCCCGCCCTTCCTCACTGGTCTGCACTCACACTGGGCTATAAGCAAGTGTTCCTAGGCACAGTACATCATTACCTCTGCCATCCAGACCGCAGTCTGTGCTTGGGCATGATTTGCATTACACTGAAGCAATCTAACCAACACAAAACTGCGCTTAGTGCTTCCAAAAATAAATAAAATCCAAACGAATCCTCACAGTAGCACTCAGAAACAGTAACAGAAACATAAAAATACAAATGCATAATGCTACATAAATCTGAAAACAGTTTCGCTGTGAAAGTGTTGCATAAAACCAAGTGATTAAATAATGTTCATAAATAATCACAGTATAGTAATAAAAATGACAAGTGTTATGTAAATCATAAATAAGTCCACAAAATTATATGAAGTGACCAAGTGAATAGTGTTCACAAAAAAGTGTCCACCATTTCCTTCACAAGAACTAGCAAAATGTGATTAGTGATCCCACCTCAACACATACAGCCTCCTACCAAATGGCTAGACCACAAATAATAGAAGGTCTAGTATAGTTTTTGAAATTGCATGGATCATCCGATAAGGGAACACAGGATGACAGCTATCATAGGGACTCCACTGTAATATCCTTCTCCTGCTACGCGGAATAACTTGGCAAGAAAAGATAAGCCTCCAATGGTGTAGTACCGTAAATATTTAGTAATCATTAGCCAAAGAAAACTACTTACAAAGTATCTTCTTGTAAGCATACAAAGCAATAAGAACCCTGCTGGTGCCGGTGTCTTGTCGAATACTGTCCCCCATCCGATAGTGTCCGCCCTGTACTGCGCAGGCGCAGTACAGAGGACAAACGAGAGCCGAAAGTCTCCGAAGTTCAACAGCTGATCGTCAGCTGTACACGGCGCCTGCGCTTTTATTCTTACCCTGTGTCCAGGTTCATTCCCTACTATCCAAGTGGACATAGAGTAAGAATAAATAGATGCCGAGCACAGCGAGGCCGTGCCCAAAGCGTGGCGAGCGAAGCGAGCCCGCGAGGGGCCCTCTTACAAAGCCATCACTATAAGTGCCCAAGCGCCGTGTACAGCTGATGGTCAGCTGATCAACTTCGGACACTTTCAGCATCTCCTCCTCCGTACTGCGCAGACGCTGCACCTGCGCAGTACGGGGCGGATACTATCTGATAGGAGGACACTTCTCGTCAGAACACCGGCTCCAACAAAGCATGGGTGACGTCAGTGCAGGCTCCGCCCCACCCCGATGTACGTTTCATCCAAACAGATATTGTCAAGGGGATCACACTGAAGCAAACCATACTGGACCACAGAATCATGCCTGGGACCACATTCTCCAAGTAGTCCTGGGCACGGTATGCTTAACCACTCCCGGGAGCGGTTCGGCGCACTCACACTACACAAATAAATTGGACCAAGGGGTGAACCGTGACTGGGCACAGTTAAAACTGCCAGTGTGAGTGCACCCCAAAATGCTGTATGTGGGGTTTTTTTTTGCAAAATTTGTTCAACTGTCATTATAATGTGACAGTGAGATGAAAGAATACAATGTACTTTTTTATAATTCATGAGATATGTTTACCTTTTCAGGTGCTTTCCTGTCCATGATGAAAGGAGGAAACATCGGAAAGCAGATTGTACAAGTAGCTGAGCAATAAGTGTAAATCACACTACACACAAATCAAAGCTTGTGGATGAGTCAGTTTATTGATTTTAGTGCTTTTCCAGCAATCATAAAGTCTTTTGATAAAGATAATTATGAAGAGAATTTATGTTCAGCTGTGACAGCTAATGGTAAAACACAAGTGAAGAGAGGAGTTAGTTCACCGCCACTATGGAAAACGTTTTTTGGGGAACAATTACATCTTTTTTAATCTCACTGTTAAATAAAACCCATGACAATTTAAATTCGATAATATCTCTTGCTATAGCTAATCTGCTGTACTTAATGAATTGATCAAAATAAAGAGTTTTCAAAAATTACATTTACAAGAAAAAAACTCATGACAAATATAACATATAAATCTGAGTTTGTACAAAATCACAAATGTTTGTGAATCAAATTCTTACTGCAGTGGTAAACTCATATGTGGCTTTTGTTGCTAAGTTACAATTCAAATTACTATGTAACAAATAATGTTCAGTAGCTGCTGAACACCTATTAGTGATTTCACCACACTAGGAAACAATCAATATATACATTTTATGATGCGGCGCTGCTGAATATCCTATACTGCAAACAATTACTAATGAATCACAAAATAAAACACATTAGTGAGTAAATGAAAATAACAAACATATAAATGTGTATAGATAAGAGTCCTTTATACATATATTTATCACTGTGCGCAAATCAAATCTTCTTAAACAGATGAAATAATGCCACCACCAGGTGAATTGACCGCTCACCTCACTCCTGCTAATAACAGACTTTTTTTACATCTCCCGCCAGTCCCTCTGAAGTGGATGTTAAACTAACTTCCTTAGACCCCTTTCACACTGGAGGCGCTTTTCAGGTGTTTTAGCGCTAAAAATAGCACCTGTAAAGTGCCTGAAAAGCGCCTCTCATGCCCCCCCAGTGTGAAATCCGGAGGGCTTTCACACTGGGGTGGTGCGCTTGCAGGACAGGAAAAAAAGTCCTGCAAGCAGCATCTTTGGGGCGGTGCAGAAGCGGTGTATACAGCGCTCCCAAAACGCCCTACCCATTGAAATGAATGGGAAGCACTGCCGAACAGGGGCGTTATTAACCCTTTATTTTGACACTAGCAGGAGCTTAAAAGAGCCCCGCTAGCAGGCAAAAAGCGCCGCTATAACAGCTGTAAAGCACCATTAAAACTAGTGGTGCTTTACCACTAACACCCGCACCGCCCCAGTGTGAAAAGGGTCTTAGACCTAGTACTCCCGTCTCAGCCAATACTCCTCACATGGACCACATGTAACACAAAGGCAACTCCATAGTGTTCTCCGTTTAAGTCTTTTATTAAAATGCCCCAATTAAAATACACTTACAAGAAATCAGCATAAAACAGCGTGTCTTAATCATCAAAAGATCGTCAGACTGCTCACCTCACCTTTCGGCAGCTGTGTGACGGGTCGTACTGAAGAAGCCAATCATATGGAAATACATGTATAGGAGGAAGGAGCTCAGTCCGTTACGTCATACAGCTGCCAAAAGTCGAATGGTGTGGTGAGCAGTGTGACGATCTTTTGGTGATTTATGCCGGGTATACACGATCAGCTTATGGGACAAATTTTTGCCTGTTTTTGTTGCATGATAGTCTCATATCGAAAGTGAAGAGGTTACTCAACATATACGAAAATTCTCATCTGACCGAATTCAACTTCAGAAGTGATGTAATGTGTTGAATTGTTTTGTATGTGTTCTTTCGTTTCTGAGCTCTTACGATTTTTTTCGGTTGCATTAAACAAAAATTAGGCGTTGTGTTCACATACAACAAAAATGTTATAGCCTGCACATACAGTTTTTGCTGTCCGAAAATTCGGAATTGGCTGTCGAAACCACCATACTAACGAACCGAAAATCAGCAGATCGTTCATCGGACAAAATTTTACTTCCGATTTTATGATCGTCTGTACGGACCTTTAGACACGCTGTTTTATGTTGATTTCTTGTAAGTGTATTTTAATTGGGGCATTTTATTAAATTACCTAAACGGAGAACACTATGAAGTTGCCTTTGTTACATGTGGTCCGTGTGAGGAGTATTGGCTCAGACGGGTGTACTAGATCTAAGGAAGGAAGTTTTTTTTATAAATACCGTACTGGTGACCCCACAATAGGGATAAAACTTTTTTGCGGAAGGGAGTTTAATAAGACACGTGGCTACTGATTAAAATTAGAAGAAAAGAGGTTTAACCTTAAACTACGTAGAGGGTTCTTTACTGTATTGTCCTGTGCACACGGTCGGATTTTCTGATGGAAAATGTGCGATCGGAGCTTGTTGTCGGAAATTCCGACCGTGTGTGGGCTCCATCGGACTTTTTCCATCGGAATTTCTGACACACAAAGTTTGAGAGCAGGCTATAAAATTTTCCAACAACAAAATCCGTTCGCATCAATTCCGACCGTGTGTGGACAGTTTCGACGCACAAAGTGCCGCGCATGCTCAGAATAAATTCCGAGACGGAACTGCTCGGTCTGGTAAAATTAGCATTCGTAATGGATATAGCACTTTCGCCACACTGCAATGTTTTAAATTATTTAATGCAGCGCACTCTCTTCTTCTTTATAATGCTAGAAGAATGAAGTTGTTTTGCTGCTTATATTCACACAGAGTTTTCACAAACTTCTTTCTTTATTATTTATCGTGATTTCATAAATATAATATTTTTATTTGTCCCATCTCCCGATAAGAATTACATTTTTGGATGTTTTTAGAATTTATTTTTTTTTTGTTTTTATTTTTTGAAATCCTGATCTCCTGTTATTTTTTGTTTTTTGTAACTCCAGAATAGGGTGTGTTTTGTGTGTCAAGTTACCACAACACCATTATTATCTTGTATTATTTAATCTCAAGGAGGTTGCTTGGTGTTGGTGTCTCTTGTTAATTTCACATTGTATTTTTGAAATGTACCTGCCTACTCACAAACTGTCCTTTTTGAAGGAAAACACACATAGGCGAGTATTATAAAACAAACCAAAAATGTATTAAGGAGTCCTAACCAAAGAAAGAGGGAGGCAACGCTGGAGAAACAACAGAAATTGGCGAAGCCTTTGGCCCCCAGGGCACACATCAACTATTTTCAGGCAAAATTGGTGGCCTGAGGAGTCCATATCTAAGGGAGTGCAGTCTGGTCCAGAAGTCCAAGAGATCATGAACAGCAGCAGATGACATACATGTCCCCAGGCTGTGGTCATACAAGAGCCTGCATCTTTTGTCAGACCAGACTGAACCCAGGTCATCACTTTCTTGTCTTCCTTCCACTCTTCCTTCCACGCTGTGTCTGTGGTGTTGGAGTTGTGGCAGGAGGAGGAGGAGGATGATGCAACTCACACAGGTGGGTATTGGGTGTGATTTCGCCCCTCACCCCCTTAGTTAATATTTTATAAACATGTTCTCACACGTGAGGCATTGGCCCTCCTGCAAGTCCTGCAGTTTGGTGGCAGCCATGCAGGCAAAGGCCTCTTCACGAGTGGGGGTGGCTCTGAGGGAAGCAGAAGCCTCCTGAATCAGCCTGAGTGCTGAATCCTCCACGTTACTCCCCTTCCTGGGTCTTTTGTTTGGAAGGCGGAGGGGAGGAACCTGGGATTCTGTGAGGCTCCTAATGGGCCCGGCCACCTCCTGGCTGACACTAACCCCTGCCTCCTCCTGGCTGCCACATTCCACAGCCTCCTCCTGTGTGCCACATTCCACAGCCTCCTCCTGGCTGAGGTCTTCCTGTGTATGAAAAAGGGACATAGTTTTAGTTTTTTCTTCATCAATCACACACAATTTTCACCTCATGACTGTTGCAAATTGAATGTTAACAAATATAAAAGACTATCATTCTGACCCCAGCATTTTTCATTCTTGTCCCAATTATTTTTGCCCACTACTGTCTATTGGTATGTAAACACCTTTATTAAATCAGCAATTAGTGATCAATAATACCATCTAGTAAACATCATTTATGTTTTGCCAAGAAATCAGTAGAACAATGCTATAACTGACTCCAGCTGGGCTCCTCCACTTCTTCCTGGCTGGAAATCCCAGGTTGGACATCGGAAGCCTCAGCTGGGGTGGAAGATAGGGTGGAAGGAAGGGTTGAGAGGGATTCCCTGACTTCAGTCTGATCTGTCAGAAATCGCAGTCTCTCATAGTACCACAGCCTGGGGACATAAATGTCATCTGCTGCAGCTCCGGATCTCTGGGAATCCTGGACCATCTTGCGCTCCCTAAAATAAGTGCTCCTCAGGCCACCAATTTTGGCTTTTAAATAGGGGATGGTTGCTGTGGGGACCACCGGCTTCACCAACTCCAGCAGTTTCTCCAGCGCTGTCTGCCTCTTTTGTTTATGATTATAATGCGGGTGTTTCACCTGCCATAGACAGGGCAGCTCCCTGTATTTGTCTATGAACAGGGAGAGGAAGTTGTGGTCATTGAAGCCATCCATTTTATCTGCAATACACAAGACAAACCCTAATGTCAGGCTAAAGTCTCCTGAACTTGTCCCAATATAGGCCTCAATCTATAAGCAGTATAGGCCCAAGTTTAAATGTTACCTTCGTTATCACGATCGGCACTTCCGATACTCCTTCCTCTGCTCACAGATCGTACATACGACGCACACGTGTTACGCTTTATTTACACTGCGCATGCATGAAACTCCGCCCGCCCCTGACGTTCTTTCTAGTCTATTCCCCGCCCCTTCTCGTTTGGCGCAGTGGGGAAGAGCACATGGCGGAGACAGAGCAGGTGCGTGATAATTACAGCAACGAGGAGGAGGAGGAGGAAAGCCCAGAGCCTGAAACATCACGATCCCGGAGGAAAAGATTTAAGGCCTCAAATATGGCCTTTGTGGAGATGGTGGAGATGGTCGACATATTGAAAAGGGCTATGATGGGAAGTATGGACCTTACCCCAACCCCAATGTCAGAAAGGCCAAGATCATTGCGAAAGTTGTGAAGAGTCTGCGCAGGAATTTTGGGGTACGCCGATCCAAGGATCAACTGAGGAAGCGGGGGTCGGACCTCAAATTAAGGGAGAACGATCAGTATAGATCAGTATAGAAGGATCAGGAGAGTGCTGCAAAAAAGTAAGTACCGTATATACTCGAGTATAAGTCATTCCGAGTATAAGTCGAGGCCCTAATTTACCACAAAAAAAATGGGAAAAACTTATTGACCCGAGTATAAGACGAGGGTGAGAAATGCACAGCTACTGTAAGTGGAAAAGAGGGTCAACAATGCCCATTTGCAACATCACTGTGCCCATTTGCATGCCTCACTGTGCCCATTTGCAGCCATAGGTCCCCTGAACTTCAAACTCGGTAGTTAAGGGTTCCTAGGTGCCCCCTAGCTGCAGCCAAAATTTGGGGTCTCTGAACCCAAAGGGTCCCAAAATGACATTGCTGCAGATGGACACAGTTGACTGAATTTGGGGCCCCGTATCTCAGGGCCACTTAGTGCTAAGAACCCCAAATTTGGTGTGCAAACCCAGTGGAACTAGCACCATAAAATTTCCAAAGCTGGGGTTTCTAGCACCAAGTGGCTCCGAGATACAGGGCCCCAAAAATCAGTTCAGAAAATGTCAAGCACTTTTCTGCAGCAGAGAATGACATTTTCCAAACCGGTTTTGGGGCCCCATATCTCAGGGCCACTTGGTGCTAGGAACCCTAGCTTTGGATGGGTTTGCACACCAAATTTGGGGTTCCTAGCACCAAGTGGCCCTGAGATATGGGGCCCCAAAGTCGGTTCAGAAAATGTCAAGCACTTTTCTGCAGCAGAGTGACATTTTCCGAACCGATTTTGGGGCCCCGTATCTCAGGGTCACTTAGTGCTAGGAACTTCAGCTTTGGATATATTATGGCACCATTTCCACTGGGTTTGCACACCAAATTTGGGGTTCCTAGCACCAAGTGGCCCTGAGATACGGGGCCCCAAAGTCGGTTCGGAAAATGAATTTTTTTGCTGCAGAAAAGTGCTTGACTCCAGTATAAGTCGAGGGGGGCACTTTTAGCACAAAAAAATGTGCTGAAAAATTCGACTTATACTCGAGTATATACGGTAGTTGTGCTGTGTTCCTATTCTTTATTTTTATTACGTTCGTGCTGCTCCATGTGCTTTTCTTTACTGTTGTACAGTTTAAAATGGCAACTTTCATGTTCATGGACACATTATTCGTTCGTAGGAAACATTGGCCAACGTTCGGCCAATAAAACACCATGTTTTGTCCAGATGCAGTTCAATACATTTTTTTATGGCATACTTTTCTTAAAATAATTTTATTGTCTAGATGGGTTAGTAACTAGAATGAAATGCAAACTAGATTCTGTGTAAGGAGAGGACACTCAGCAGCTGTTTACACATCTGGATGCTGGAGCACTAGTGTGGGACACCAGAATACCCTTTTTATTAGGGGGCCCACACAGGTGCTCCAGTGTCTACTATAGGGGTGACTCCATCTGTGAAGCTTGTACAAAACAGGTAAGTATTCAAGCTTGACAAAGGAAAAAAATATTTCTTCATCTTGCAACTCTGCCAAATAAGACAATTGTACCCCACTTCCAAGCAATGTTTCATATTCCTATTTCTGCCATCAAATATCTGTGTGCTAAGTATACCTATTTTTTTTTTCACATAGGGGAGAAAAGACTCGGAGGACACCACTCATCAGAGGAGACAACGGACCCCCCACCTCATGAAGAAGGGGAAATCCCTCAAACTCAAGCAGAGGAGGAGGAGGGAGACGTTGTGGAAATAGTCACCACAAGAGGTGAGTGTCTGCGACCACAGGCTCAGGTAATAGATGGATGCCTGCATATTTATAATACATGGTGTGTTTTTTTTTTATATTTTAGGTGATCGTGATGTTGTGAAAGAGGAATGTCACGTCACCAGTGAAAGTGCCCAGATCCTCATCGGGGAGATAATGGGGTGTAATAGGAATTTGGAAAACATCAAGCAAAACATCAATGATGTTCAAAACAAAATGAAGAACATCATTGATGTTTTAGGGAGAATTTAAAACCCCTAGAAATACCTAACTTATTTGTGCTTTATTATTGTTTTTTTTCTGACAATATTTTGACATATTATAGAAAAGCCAAATTTTGAAGATGCACACAGTGTGTCAACATGTGCTATCTGCCATCACGGGAGATCAATGTACGCGTTTTGTGGGTGCAACCCCTTCCTCAATAATAAATTAGCTGAGAGGAAGGGGTTGCACCCACAAAACACGTCCATTGATCCCCCATGATAGCAGCTAGCACATGTTGACATTAGGCAATTTGTGTGCATCTTCAAAATTTGGCTTTTCCAGGGGTGACTTCACCCCATCTGCTGAACGCAATATCAAACACAGTTTATAAATACTCATGTCTGATATTACCTTCACTTTCTATACAAGTTGAACTTTGTAAGTTCCAGAGTTGTGTATTTTTTTATGGTTTTAAACATGCCTGTTTTACCTTAAAAGGCAATTTCTACTTTTAATGTGACCTAAAAAAATGTTATACAACAAACATGTTGGTTTGTTATAAAAACCTTTTATTAGAAATGCACATGTGATTGTGCTTTCATTAAAAAGATTGAGAATCAACAATGTGTGGCTTCTTCTTTCAATGGTCAAAAGCATTATTTGTAGTTAAGTTGTTGTTTTCAGTGGCAATGGGGGTTATTTACTAAAGGCAAATCCACTTTGCACTACAAGTGCAGTTTCAGTGCAGTCTCGAGTGCACTTGTAGTGCAAAGTGTATTTTCCTTTAGTAAATAACACCCACAGTGCTTTCTAATTTTACACAATTACGCCATTTTCAGGACTCCCCAAATTTCGGTCATGGTCAGCTAAAGAAAGCCAAGCAGTAAATCAAAGCAAATATTTGTTCAGGTTAAAATATATTTTTATATAAAAAATGTCTCAGACATTGTCTGGCATATCTATGGCCCCCCTACCCGCAAAGTATTCCATGTATTTTAGACGGACCTCATGGGCACTCTGGTGGGGCAAGCCAGGACGGCCAGCTTCAAGCGCCGTCAGGGTTGGTTCATTAATATTAATTAGACTTTGAAAATGTGAGTTTTCTATACATGTGACTTATGAATAAACTTTTTAACGTCTGCACCCAGAGGCGCCTCTTTCTTTGTGAGACACTAGGGGGATATGATGAGTTTGGAAGAGATGTATAGCACTCAGCACCCGCTGAGTATTCTCTCTACCCTCTCTATCTGGAGTAAAGCCCACTTGATCAGGATCTATCAACATAGGGATGTGGGGCATTAATCTCATTGCTATGATCTTCGCAAAGATTTAGCTAGAGCAGATAGAAGGGTCTTTCCCCTCTTTAGGTATGACTTCTATGTGGGCTAGTAGTGTTTCTGCTGGTATTATCTGCCCTTATCGTAATGAGTTAAAGGCGGTCACAAATCTGTGTGCCAGTTTCTCTGAAAATAACTTGTAATAAGATAGCGTGTAGCCATCCGGGCCGGGGTCTTACCCGATTTCAGAGACTTGAGAGCCGCCTGAAACTCTTCAGTCGTTATTGGGGCCTCCAGCTCTTTCCCTATATCTTCCGGTAGCCTCGGCATTCCTGAGGCTTGAAAGTATCTCCCTGCATCATCCAGTCTACTGTCTGTCAACGCAGGGGAGTACTGCCCCTCCAGCTGATATAGATTTTTGTGAAGAGTCAACTAACACATCACCTTGTGTTTTAATATGGGATATGTAATTCCGTGCCCTCGTCTCTCTCAGAGCATTAGCCAGAATCCTACTTGTTTTGTTTCCAAATTCATAAAATGTTCGTCTACGTCGGGTTAATTTAGCCTTTTCCTTATCTATAAGTAATGAGTTTAACTCTTCACATAGATGTATGAGCTTTTCCTCTATCTGCAGGGTTTGTAATCTCTTGCGAGTAGTTTCCTATGTCCCGATATCTCTAAGTAGCGAATCTATCTGTGCTGTCAGAAGATGTTTCCTATTTGCCCCCAGAGATATCAAGATCCCTCTAATAACACATTTATGTGTTTCCCATAAGCACAGAGGTGTTACTTCCCCTGTGTCGTTAGTTTCAAAAAAGGATTCCAACTCTTGTGCTATCTGTCTCTCATATTCCGGGTCTTTCAGCTGTGTCTCATTAATTTTCCAATGCCATTCACGAGGCATTGATTTTCCTACTTCTATAGTACAGCTCATCGGTGCATGGTCCGATAGGGTAAATGAGCCTATGTAGGCCTCCGATATGTCTATCAAAACATTCTGTAAAAGAAAGATATCAAGTCTAGTGTATGTTTGTGTTTAGCTGAAAAAAATGTATAATCCCTATCATGTACGTGTAAAGTTCTCCACGTATCCACCAACTGAGAATCATGAAGGATTTTTTTAACTTTACGCAATTTGGCATTTGAGAGATGAGAAACTCCTTTCGACACATCCATCAAATGATCAGTCGCTATATTAAGATCTCCTCCAATCAGCAAGATGCCCTCCTTGTGTTGTTATACAAGGTGAAGATATGTCTCCTATGTGGAGACCTGATCCTCGTTTGGCAGATATAAGTTAACAAGAGTAACTTTTTGCTCACAAAGAAGCCCTCTGACGATGAGGAGACGTCCCTTCTCATCTGTGATTACTTTTAGTTCCTTCCATGGGATCTGTTTAGAAATAAGAATTGAAACCCCACTTGATTTAGATGACTGAGAGACACCATGATACACCGTCGGGAATCTATGATTTCTTAATCTAGGAATTTTATCTTTTCTGAAATGTGTCTCCTGGAGAAAAATGATATGAGATTTAAGTCTCCATAATTCATCTAGTAACCTAGTTCGTTTCTCTGGGATATTTAAACCCTTTACATTATATGATTTCAAGGTTACCCTAGTCATCTTATCCCCGCAAAGAAGAGATAAATCAGAAGGGGGAAACTAAGCAAACAACCAGCGATGGGGGGAGAGCAAAGGAGAGGAAGAGGGGGGGGGGAGAGAGAGAAGGAGAAAAAAAAAAAATTACTGCCCGGAAGAAAAAAAAACAAATATTTACCGCCCGGAAAAAAAAAATTTACCGCCCGGAAAAAAAACAAGAAAAAACAAAACAAATATTTACCGCCCGGAAAAAAAAGAAAAAAAAAGAAACACCTCTAATTCCTCACCCACTGGTGGAGAGGTGTTTATAGTGGGGAGAGTAATCAAGCAAGATAGAGATTTGAGATGTAATACTAACACCAGTGCATCCCTAATATTATGTCTATAACACCCTTTATTTACTTAGAGGGGTATATACTATAATCATTTCTTAACAGTCACAGCATCTCTATGTTATGCCTACAATATAAGCCCCCACCTCCGCAATGACAAGGACCATAGTTCTTGATCCACCCCCCCCCCCCAAAAAAAAAAGATATTTACCGCCCAAAACAAAACAAAAAAAATTATTTAAAAATCGCATGTGTGATCTATTATGCATTTCAACAACACTTCAACCTGTGAACATTACCAACACAAACATTACCCCCCTAACCCCCCTCCCTCTTCCCCAACCACCCGCACCCCCTCCATGTTTCCCCCACCCCTGTCTCCCTTTATTTTATTGAATTAAAAAATGGGGGGTTAAGGGACTTTAGGTGAACCTGTGACCTGGTAAGGCAAGCTGTTCTATCCCTTGGGACTTTAAATGAAAATGTGGCCTGGTAAGGTCACATATTTCCATCCCTGTCATACATCAAAAAAGGGGGGAGAGAACAAGGGGGTGGGACTTTATATGAGGCATGTGGTAGCCAAAAAATAAATGGTGGACATTATAGAATCTTGTTGTTATTTTGTGTTTATATTTTAATTGATTGCCACTAGATACAATTAAGTAAAGCAGGTACAACATGTAACAATGGTACAATGGTAATACAGTATAAATAACATCATACAATCAATATCACATAATATAGCAAAACAAAATTCTTCCGTAGTGCATCAGAATATAGTTGGATAAACCAATAAAGCATAATAATACTTGCAGAGTCTATGACCTCGTTGGTCCAAAAAGAAGGGGTATAAAGGTGAACTTGGTATCCGGGTAATGTGTATTATAATCATGGCATATGGCGGCTCTACGCGTTTCGTGGCTAGGGGGCCACTCGTCAGGAGCAAGCACAAGATGTGTCTATGGGTAAGAAAGATTGTCTAGTTGGTAGGATATATGCAAGGTTTTGCAATGATGGGGTAACAAACCCCTAACCTAAAGGTCTAATGACTTACTGAGGTTCGTGTGTTGGCTGTGTGATGCCAGGCACCAAGGGCCGTCCGAACAAGTGCTCCCAACCGGGAGCTGTGGCGGACATCTCGCCCGAAGCCCCCCAACAAGCGTCAACCAGGGCAGGCAATGGAACACAGGGCAATCTAAGTGTGGGTAGAAATAGAGAGTGGACCATTGTGAGACTGTGTGCAGAGGGAAGGTATGAGGAAGATAGATGAGAAGACCCAGATTGGAGAAACTGAGTGGAGGATGACAGCCATAGGGCTGACATAAAGTGAATGCGAGAAGAGAGGAGTTTGAAAATAGAATGCCCACCCATGGGACCAGGACGGTGCAGTGAAAAGCAAGGAAGGGATTAGCAAATGGCTGATACCTGTGATGAGAAAGTCTGGTGACAAAAGGAAAGAAGGAATCCTGGACTACCGTGGATGTGTGGAGGAGCCCTGAGTGTCAGAGCCGACCCGGGAGACGCCTATAAGGAGGCCGCAGCGATGGCGCCGCAGACGTCATGCCAGCGCAGCAGAGAGCAGGGAGAAGGGAAAGGGGGCGGGAAGGATCCGGGGACCAGCACCCAACCCAGCGCCACCATCCATCCCCCAATCTGCAACCGCAACCATTGACGCAACTGCGCCCTCAGAGCGCCGAACATCCAGTGTGGGGTGCGTGACGTAGACGCGCAGTGGCGGTGCCCACGCCCCCCCCAGGCATAGGGAGCCAGAGGTGGGAGGAGGCCCGCCAGACGCTTCACAGCTCCCGGACTGGAAGAACAACACGGGCGGCAGGCAGCCCAGCCCGATTCACACAACCCCCATGGGCGGACCAGAGCAAAGCCAAAATACCTTGGGAAGGTGTGGAATAAAAATAGCAAAAAATAAAGTAGGGTAAAAAATAAAATTAAAATGGTAATTGGAGGGTTGGTGGTCAAGGAGAGGGGCGTGACCGGATGTGGGAGTGAGAGGGTGTGCGAGATCTCCTCTCCCTCCGCTCTGACCAGCTAAGCTACAGGCTGAGGAGACTACCGGTATGTCGGCGGCAGCGTAAGCAGCGGAACCCGGCTAAACTACAGCGCTACTGAGCCACTGAGCACACCTGATCCCGGCGTAGACTCGGTGGATGGAGCTGAGGTGGGGTGTGAGAGACCCTACCAGCGGGCCAGCGCCCAAATGAGGAGACGCTTCGGTAGCGGCTACAGCAGCTTCAGCAGCGGTGGTGTCAGTGAGTGTGGCGGTGAGAGAGCCAGGAAGACGGAGCCATAGGGGTGGCGTGAGAGGCCTCCCCCTGGCTGTCAGTAGCAATCGAGCAGGCCGAACACAGTAACAGCAGAAGCAGCGAACGAAGTAAGCCAATAAAACTAACAACGTAACGCTGTGAAACTGGAGAGTGACCAAGAAGACGCCAGATATAGGTGAAAACTTTCCTCTTTTTTTTCCTCATATACCATGTTTGCTGTGGATGACTTTCATTCCTGGTTCTTGGTTGAAGAGTTGGTTCTTGATTGGTTCTTGAAGAAACTTAACTGAGTTTGCAATGTGAAACCCTGGTTAAATAGAAACTTGTTACCTCATTACTTATTGATCTTAAAGAGGCAGCACCTGAAATAGAGGAAAATAGCAGCCCCAGTCCGAAGTGGGAGACGGACGGGGAGCTGGTGTATGAGGCTCCTTTTTCTTACAATATAAATAGAACCAGTGGAACGGTGGATGCAAGCTGCTTATTATAACATCAGCTGTAAGTGAAACTGTGTTGTCCATGTGTCTGTCCACTGCCCCATGAACTATAGGGCTGATGTTGTGGTGACAGAGTTAAACGGAGTGCTACCTTTGTGATACCATTTTTAAGTAAAACCAGCAGACCGGGATTGCAATAATTATACATTATATCTCAAATTACTAAAAGGAAAGGTGTTTTTTTTGTTTTTCTTTCCCTCCTCCTACTTTTTTCTTCCCCATGATATAATAGCATGGCTGGGAAGCGGGCAGCAGAGGAAAAATTAAACCAGCACCAGTTACAAAATCAGTCACAGCAAGTAGGAGGTCAGGTTACACGCTCTGCAAAAAATAAGACAAACCAAGTGAAAGTCGCAGTAGCAGCTGCAGCAGCGGCAGCAACAAAGTTAGAGCGTTTTACTAGGACCTCCCTATCACCAGTAAAATCCCAACAATTAATTCAAACAGGTACCTTGGCGGGTAGGAAAAGCCAAAGTAGCGGGTCAATATCGGCCGTAACAAGTCCAATAGCAGTGCCGCCCACAAAAGGCCATGGGGCGGGAAAACTTGATATTATAAGTGGTGACACAGAATTCAAAAGGCTACCTAATATAACCGAGGCAGATATGGAGGGAGGCCAAAGTGGAGGAGTGGAAGAGCCAACAATGAGGGACCTCCTGTATGCGATAACTGCATGTAAGGAATCAATTTTTGGTTTGGCTACTCAGTTAAAAAGCATAAGGGAGGAACTGGTAGTGATGGGCAGCAGACTGAAATAAACGGAGGGAAGAACAACAGCCCTAGAGGAGAGATTAAGTTCTGTGGAAGACGTGCTATCCCCGCTTAGACAAGATATAACTGATATGAAGAAATACATAAAAAATCAATCAGCTAAAATAGATGAACTAGAAAATAGAAACCGGAGAAACAACATAAGAGTAATAGGCATGCCTGAACGGAGCGAGGGATCTGACCCTATAGAATTTCTGGAGGGATGGATCATGGAGACATTTGGGACTACATCTTTTTCTCTTTTCTTCGGCATTGAACGTGCCCATCGAATCCCCTTTAAACCCCGACAGGGCAAGGAGTACCCGAGACCTATAATCATGAAAATGTTCAATTTCAGAGATAAAGTATCTTTGCTTCGGAAGGCGAGAGAAATGAGAGAGATCCTATATAGGGGGGTAAGAATTTCATTATATCAGGACTTTTCTCCGGACCTGCAAAAACTCAGGGCGGCATACATGCCGATTAAACGTGTGCTGCAGCAAAAAAAGATGG
Organism: Lithobates septentrionalis; assembly: GCA_037952835.1. Taxonomy (NCBI): domain Eukaryota; kingdom Metazoa; phylum Chordata; class Amphibia; order Anura; family Ranidae; genus Lithobates; species Lithobates septentrionalis. Next base: position 1,023,437 of record JBBDGP010002835.1, read on the forward strand.
ACTATGCATTACTGTACCCCGCCCGCATGAGAATAACTACAAGAAATGGGACACTTTTTTTTTATTCCCCCCGAAATGTGGAAGAATGGCTGGAGAATACAGAGAGAACAATACGGAATATAGGAGAAGAGAGACTAGAGACTAATTAGATCTTGGGTTTTTTTTTGTTTTGTTTTTTGAGGCATTAGGGAGGAGGGAAGGGAAAGGGGAAACAGAAACAATAAGTAACACATTAAAGAAATAAGTAAATAACAAACCACAAGTAAAAATAAGAATCAGGGAGTGATGTAGGGACAGACTATAAAATAGTAAAGGTTAGAATACACTTATTAAAACACATTGAGTCGACACGATAAATTATTTTGCTTATGAACATAAAAAATTAAAACACATGAATAGCACTAACAAGGTTGAAGGAATAGGATTATAAATTAGCAAAGGTTTGATATACACTTTTTGGAACACATTAAGCTGACACGATAAATTGTTTTGTTTACAAGTATAAAAAATTAGAACACAGGAATAGCACTAACAAGGTCAGAGAGGGTGGGAGGGGGCGAGATAGGGACCCCTGGGGCAAGGGGGTATTGAAATGTATGGCACAGGTAAGGTATGCCAGTGCAGTTTGGGGAATGAGAGTAAGTGGGAGGTCAGGAACATAGCCCCCAGGGTAGGCCCAGTTGGGCAGGGAGGGAAGGTAGGGGGTGGGTGGGAGAGGGGGTGGGGGAGGCAGGAGGGTAATGGGTGGGAAAGGGGGAGGAGAGGGGAGGGTGGTAAGGGAGGTAGGGGAGGGGCGGGTGGGAAAGGTACAACTCAAACAAATAATGAAAAACACCACAAACATAAGTTTATTCACAAATACCTCTTACGTTTCACCACTGATGGTGGGGGGATTAGGAGGAAGGCTGATAGATACGTATTACACACTGAGGGGACCCATGGGGTAGGTAAAACTCAGAAGGATAATTGTATTTTTACTTTTTGCTTATGTTATTATCTTTGGCCTTATAATTATTTGAATTGGTATGATTCCCTATATGAGTAAGGAAAAGGGGAAAAAAAAGGGTCTACTTCTAATGACATGGAATGTGAGAGGGTTGAGGGATAGAGACAAGAGAAGTGCAATGTTTAGATATTTTGATAAAATGAAACCTCAGATAATCTGTTTACAAGAAACACATTTATGTCCAGACTCTGTTCACCTATTGCGTTCAAGGAGATACCCGACACAGTTCCATTCCATGCACCCCTCATACTCAAGGGGAGTTAGTATAGTGGTCTCCTCGGATGTCTCCTTTGAATGCATAGAACAGAGGGTGGATAAGGAAGGAAAATTTGTTTTTTTGCTATGTAAAATTAACGGACTAATGTGCATAATTGCATCTATATACATACCCCCACCATTTTCACCAGTTCCACTTGGGTGTCTATCACAATTTATAGCCTTACACCCGGATGTCCCGATGTTAGCACTGGGTGACTATAATAACATTTTAGACAACTCCCAAGATGGAATGTCTTTGACACCTAGAATTATGAGACAGACAGTTGGCAGGACGGCTTTTGCTGCCCTGCTTACGGAAATAGGACTCCGGGATGTATGGAGAGAGAGACATGAAAAGGACAGATGCTACTCATGTTACTCTGCAACACACGATGGTTTTTCCCGTATTGACCTGGGTTTAGGGAATGAGGCACTCTTGCAGCTAGTAGAGGACTCAGCGTATGAGCCACGCCTACTATCCGACCATTCCCCATTTTTGGTACGGTTAGACACCACTGGAATGCTGGGGCGACCATTATGGAAGGTGAACCCCTACTGGTTAACTTTGTTTCCGCAGGTAGACAGAACAAGAGAGGCACTACGGGAGTTCCTGCAATTTAATAGGGGATCTGCTAGTGCTGTGGTAGTATGGGATACACTCAAGGCATTCTTGAGGGGATGTCTCATTAAAGAAATTGCGGGAATTAAAACACGTTCCAGGGAATGGGAGAACAGGGTACGGGAAGAACTGAAAGAAAGGTAACAGGCCTTAATAAGAGATCCATCAAAACCTAATCAAGAATCCTGGAAGGAGGCACAAGTGGTATATAACTCGGTTTGGTTATCAGCAGCAGAGAAGAGAAGATACTTTCAGCAACAAAGTTACTTTGAAGAAGGGGAAAACACTGGCCGTCTTTTAGCCCTTATAGCCAGAGAGCAACGAGACTCTACTAATATCCTGGCCGTGAGGGCTAAATCTGGGGAGAGGCAGACCCTTAGCTCAGACATTTTGAGCAGCTTTCAGCAGTTTTACAGGGATTTGTACTCCAGTAAAACTAGTTATATTCCATCTGAGTTGGTACAGTTCTTACAAACCTGTCCGCTCCCGCAGTTATCGGAGGCAGACAGGGAATTGTTAAACTGCCCAATCACATTAGTGGAATTAAGAGAAGCACTGGAGGGGACAAAACACCATAAATCACCAGGCCCAGACGGGATTCCGGCAGAGGTATACTCCCATTATAGGGAGGATCTCTTACCATCATTATTGCAGGCCATAAGGGAGGCTGAGGAAGTGGGTTACCTACCAGATAGCATGCAAGAGGCAATAATAACAGTAATTTTAAAGCCTGGGAAAGATAAACTCCTATTGGATTCATACCGCCCAATTTCGCTATTAAATGCGGATGTCAAATTGTTTGCCAGTGTTTTGGCTAAAAGGTTATCTTGAGTGATTGGCAAGCTGGTCCATTGTGATCAGTCTGGTTTTATACCTACCCGCTCTACATCGGATAACATAAGGAGACTCTACATGAACCTATAGATGCCAGTGGACAATCCGGGGGGTAGGGCCATTCTGTCACTGGACGCCTCAAAAGCGTTTGATAGTGTGGAGTGGCCCTACCTCATGGAAACACTGAAAAGATTTGGTTTGGGAAGTAAGTTTGTATCTTGGGTAGAGATACTTTATTTCAAACCCAGAGCCAGAATACGCATCAATAATAATCTTTCGCCTCCATTTGAATTGCATAGGGGGACTAGACAGGGTTGCCCACTGTCTCCATTGCTGTTCGCCTTGGCAATAGAGCCTTTAGCCATAATGATCCGGAATTCAACGGAGGTGGTGGGGTTCCGTAGATATCAGAGAGAAGAAAAAATATCTTTGTACGCAGATGATGCACTTATATATCTGGGCGATATGACCTCATCTCTGCGGGCAGTAATGGAGATAGTGGGAGAATACGGCAGTTTCTCAGGCTTTGATATTAACTGGTCAAAATCAACTCTAATGCCCATAGACCACCAGTGGGAGCGGAACAAATAGCAATAGTTAATAGCTTTAAGTATCTGGGAGTAATGGTGTCCCCGAATCCGGCCGAGTATCTTCGGTTGAACCTGGAGCCATTGCTCTCTAGACAGAAAGAAAAAATCAATAGCTGGTGTAGGCTCCCCCTATCAGTTATAGGACGAGCAAACTTAATAAAAATGGTGTGGGCACCACAGCAATTATACGTCTTCCATAATTCACCGATATGGATACCAAAAAAGTGGTTCAAGCGAGTTGATACACTAATGAGGGAACTGATATGGAAAAAAAAGGCACCCATAATTAGCTTGGAAACATTGCAATATGAAAAGGATAGAGGAGGGCTGGCAATACCCAACTCTAAGCTGTATTTCCTGGCATCACAGCTACAACAAATGGCAGGGTGGGGTCGAAAGGGGAATGAGGACCCTACATATAAACTGGTGACCTTATCGGAACCCACGTTAGAAGCGGCCTCGCATTTGGAAATGGACTTGCCAAGTATGAAGGGGGTAGAACCTATAAAAACGCTCTTTTAAAAGGTATGGGGGGAGGTTCGGAAAGCGCTAAAAATAACAGGCGTGCTCCCACTCACGCCGATTTGGCATAATAGAAGATACCCCGAGATCCAGGAACTACAAGGGTTTACACATTGGAAAGAAAAGGGGATTCAGTTCTTCCCACAATTATATGAGGGAGAGGTGTTGAAGACATATGAACAACTATGCAGGGAATTTCATTTGAACCCGAGGGGTTTTTATCAATATCTCCAACTTCGCCATGCGTTACAGGCACAACAAATAACACATTCTCAGACAGTACCAACAGTATCACTTTTGAGTGAGGTTTTTTTGGCAGACACAAGGAAAGGGTTAATATCAAAAATATATAGGGAGTTGTTGAGGTCAGTTCAGGATCATACTCTGTTAAAGTGCCGAAATAAATGGGTAGAGGATATAGGAGAGATAGAAGAAAAACAATGGGAAATGGCGCTTGAGGCTATTCCGGTGGTGTCGCTTTCCGCAACCCAAAGACTGTCACAACTATTTATTCTCCATAGGGCCTATAGGACATCAGTACAGCTTTATAAATGGGGACGAGGAGACTCCCCACTGTGCCCTAAGTGTAGAGTACACAGAGGGGATTTCATCCATCTAATTTGGAGGTGCCCAAAGCTGTATAGATACTGGGATGAGGTCTCCCAGCACATTTCGAAGTTGGCGCGGGTTCCCATCCCCCTAAACCTGACTGTATACTTGCTTGGAGCCATAAATGCAAAAATGTTTCCGGGAGGAAAGTACTTTATGTTAACTAGACTGATGTACCTTGCCAGAAAACTTATTGCAAAGTACTGGATGGCCCCAACGGTGCCTACAGTGAAGCAATGGATTGCCTACGTCAATTCGCTTCTCTCCAGAGAACGATTGGCTTATAGCCGTAGAAGTGATAGGGGTAAATTCAATAAGATATGGCAGTCATGGTTGGGGGATGTGGACCTGGCCCCGCACCAATTGATAGTAGAGAGGCTTCAGATGTAGAGACAGGGGGGGGAAGTGTAGAGAGGAAGAGGGAGATAGAGACAGCCGAGGGAAAGGAAGACGAGAAGGAAGTGTGCAGGGAAGGGGAGAAGGGAGAGAGAGACAGAAAGATGGCCTGTAAAATCAATGATAATACAATTAGATAATTAAGAACATTGGATAGGGGGGAAGTTAGTGGCAATTGTGAATGTGGTGCATGAAACACTAAAGGTAATAGGAAAGTTTTGTTGTGATGGAGGGGGGGGGGGGGGGGGAGGTACAGGGAGGGGAGGGGAGGAAGGGTGGAATAAAATAAAGAAAATGGAGTAATGAATTAGTAGTAGAGATATAATTTTGTATGGAAAGAGGGTAGAAACACAAGAATGGGCTTGTATAAACCACACATTTTATTCTATGTTTTTGTACTATTAAATAATATGAATGATTGAATCTATGTTTCTTATGTCGCCGGTAATAGCCCCTGCGTGGGCTGACTTGGCGCTTGTTTTGTATTACTGCAAATTTTCTGGCATATTTGCAATAAAAATGATTGAAACAAAAAAAAAATGGTAATTGGTAGTCAATATTAATAGGATAACTATGATTGGAAGGTTTTGAATGGATCAAGGAAATTGTCATAGAATAAACAATTGCAATAAGGATAATACAGTTAATATATTAAAGCCAAACCACGTGCTTCCATCCCTATATCTAGTATTGAATTAAAAAATGGGGGGTTAAGGGACTTTAGGTGAACCTGGTAAGGCCAGCTTTTCCATCCCTTGGGACTTTAAATGAAAATGTGGCCTGGGGGTTAGATCATGCTAACCCCCGTGATGTGTTATATAGAGTGCACTTCTTTAGAACAAGGGAGGACAAGGGAGAACAAGGGAGGTCCAGCGGTCTATGATTGTCTAGAGGTACAAATATACCCAGACCTATGCCCGCAGACAAAAAACAAACGCCGCCTCCTGAAACCTCTATTGGACATATTACGATCTAAGGGTGCTACGTACCATTGGGTACCCATTTTCATTACATATTAAGAAGGAGGAACGTAGTTTTAACCTGTATGACCCTCTTCAGTTACCAGACTTGTTTCATTTTCTGGGTACAGAGGCTTTTGAAGTTCCCATATGGACAGAGCTTCCACCACTAGGGGAATGGGCTCCTCAACAACAGAGGAGGTCGTAATGGAATCTGCCTAGAATGCCCAATCAACTAAAACGTTTGAACAACCTCAGAAGATTTTTAAATATAAGTTTAATTACTATAAGAAGATCTCTAAAAGAAGGGAAGATTAAAAGGGAGAAAAAAAATAAGGGGTTCCCCCCCGAAGACTCCCCCCAGACTTCAGCCTCCCCATTTGGAAATACTATTATTATGTATTAATGGTTTTTTTTTGTATAAGATTGGGTTAATTCCTAATGGGATTGATATTATAATTTCCCTTTTTTTTTGGGGGGGGGGATTTTTTTTTTCTTTTTTCTTCACTAAATGCTACACTTTAAAATATTGCAATATCATTATTTGTTGGTCTGGACACGGGGGATGTAGGTGTGTACACCCCTGAGCTCTGACCAAAATGCTAGAATTTTTCACAATATGAGCACTGGAATTAAAGTTGCTATATTTCTGACCATCATAACAACTGGTCAGACCTCTTACCGTGGGCGGAGTTTGCTCACAATAGTGCCTTGAATTCTGTTTCCCGATTGTCCCCGTTTATGGTGAACTATGGTTTCCAACCTTCCATGTTGCCTGACTCGTTTGTTCCGCAGAGTATTCCTGCGCTAGAGGAGCATCTCCGTGGTCTTCGTTCCACTTGGGCACAAGTCCAGGAGGCTTTGCGACATGCTAATGATAGGTACAGACTCCATGCTGACCGCAGACGCCTGCCTGCACCTTCCTACCAGGTTGGGGACAGGGTCTGACTGTCATCTCGCAACCTTCGACTTCGTGTTCCCTCTCTGAAGTTTGCACCTCGGTTTATTGGGCCTTTCCATATTCTTTGCAGGATTAACCCAGTGGCTTATGCATTAGACCTTCCTTCTAATATGCGTATCTCAAATGTATTTCATGTCTCCTTATTAAAACCTATAGTCTGCAACCTCCTTACCACCTCGGTGCCTCGTCCTCACCTTGTACAGGTTGAGAACCATGAGGAGTATGAAGTACAGTCCATTGTTGACTCCCGAAGGTTCCGTGGGCGCATACAGTACCTGGTGCATTGGAAAGGGTAAGGTCCAGAGGAACGCTCTTGGGTCTCATCCTCGGACGTACATGCCCCTGTCCTCCTTTGTGAATTCCATAGACGTTTTCCCCTCGAGCCTGGTGGTCCTCCGAGGTGGAGGGGTCATTGAGGAGGGGGCACTGTCAGGGCTGGGCCCTGCCCATCCTTCTCAAAGCTGGCCGCTCTGCTGTCGGCTAATTGGCAGCTCCTTTCTCTCCAGAGTGACTCACCTGTTGATGATATCCTGCTCGTCAGTCCTGCCTACTTAAGCTGTCCAGCCCAGATGATCTCTGCCTTCGCCTTGGTCACATCTCTAGAGACGCTCTCCTGTGTTCCTGTCACGTACCTTACAGCAGGGTCTGAATGCTGAGGGAGGCCTCTCGCGCGGTTCCGGTCCCAACACCCCTGGTAGTGAGGACAGGGAGTGCTGTGGCACGGAAGGGTGCAGATGCCCGCGTCTGGAAGCTGGAACGTGGAGATTCAGGATCCTCTAGGAGAAGATGAGAAGACTGATCACCAGAACAGCTCAGTAGAAGCCAGGCAGGTAGGTATGGCTTAAAGGACAATTGCAACCTCAAGACAGGCAAGGGTTGGCAACTGGTTGGCAGCAAGGTACCCACACATAGGCAAGTCCGTAGTCAAGGTCAGGCAGAGGTTTGGCAACAGGCGGGCAGTGAGGTACAAAGTCAGGAAGCAGAGCCGTAGTAGAGAGTCCAAGCCGGGGTCGGTATGATCAGCTAAGGTAGGTAGCAGACAAGGGAGATCCAAGAGAGTAGTCAGGAAGCCGGGTAGTCAGGAGCAAGGTAACAGGTCACACAGGAATCAAGAACTCAGGAACTAGCTGAAGACGATCCAGCACTAGTGTCAGGCAAGGACCTTGTTTATATATGGCGCTGCGCGCCAGGATTGGTGGATGTGCACGTGCATACATGAGGATGTACACCCGCTTGTATGGGTGTGCGGGTGCGTGTACACGTTCGTACGGGTGCGTGGGTGTGCACGTTCGATCCGGAACTCGATCGCCTCTGTCGGGGACACCGCGCATGGCCGTTAGTCACTGCTGCAGGGAGACGGAAGCTAGTACTGTGAGTTCTCTGACATTGCCCCCTCCTTAAAGTGGATGTAAACCCATCCCATTTTTTTTATCATACTGTAGAGTATAAGATTTCCTATCATTTGAGCCCAGTCTTGCCACACAGAGTTAATCCATCTCTGAGCAATCCCCTTTTATTGTTCAGTGAGAGAAATCTTGACAAACTGACAAAAACTTTGTCAAATACTCCCCCTTGCTGTGAGTGACAGCCTAAGACACATGCATGATTTTTTAATTCCCTCCCCCACTCCTTTCTTCAGCAGCTCTGCAAGGATTGGCTGTTCCACACCTCAGCATGATTTGGCATGCTGAAGTCATGTGGTTACTTTCCTGTCTTTTCACTGGATGTTAGAGATCATAGCAGAAGCTCTGTTAGAAATACACAGGAGAAAATGCATATTGACAAGGGGAGTGTAGAGGTGGGTGGGGAGTCTACTGACATCACAGCTCCACCCATCGAGCTCTAGACAACAGACCCACCCACAGAATCTGCAGTTTTTCAGCTCTCATAACAGACAGAGGGGAGACATTTGACAGGTAAAGATACATGCAGGAGGCATGTATATCCTTATAGATAACCCCTATGGCAGTAGTTTAGAAAAGATGACATTGGGTTTACATCCACTTTAAGGGCAGCCTCCGGATGCCTTTTGAAACTGAACCCTCCGAGCAGGAGCGGTGAAAAGCCTGTATGAGTCTCTGAGCATGGAGATTTGTTTCGGGTTCCCAGGAATTCTCCTCTGGGCCAAAGCCTCTCCATTTGATTAAATATTGATTTTGCCCTTGCCGTTTCCTATAGTCCAAAATGGCTTCCACCTCAAATTCTTCTTCCCCATCCACAATTTTAGCTTCAGGGGGTCCTACCTCCCGATCCGGAAAGGAATTTGGTACATCGACCTTAAGTAGTGAAACATGGAAAACAGGGTGGATCCTGAATGGGGGCGTTCAAGTTCGTATGCAAGGGGATTGATTCTCTTCTTGACTGGGAAGAGCCCTAAGTATCTGGGTCCCAGTTTCTTAGAAGGGCATGCCAACTTGAGGTTTGTAGAAGCCAGCCATACATGGTCACCAACCTTTAAATCCAATTCTCCTCTTTTTTTCTTGTCGAAGAATTTTTTACTATCTTCCTGAGCCTTAGAGATAGTTTCTTTAAGCAACCAATTGTTTGCGACAAAGAAGTTTAGTTTGTCCTGAAGAGCGGGTACAGGAGAGTCTGGTATGAGTACTGGCAAAAAGGAGGGATGAAACCCGTAGTTGGAGAAGAATGGTGACTGGTTTGTAGTAGAGTGTGTAGAATTGTTGAATGCGAATTCCGCCAAGGGCAGTAATGAGGCCCAATCCTCCTGAGAAAAAGAAGAGAAGCAACGTAGGTACTGTTCCAATGTTTGATTAGTGCGTTCAGTCTGCCCGTTGGTCTGGGGGTGATATGCTGAAGAAAAACTAGTCTCACACAATGATTTCCAAAATTTTGATGTGAATTGAACTCCACGATCAGAAACAATGTCACTGGGAATTCCGTGAAGTTTAACGATTTCCTTAATAAAAATTCTGGCAGTCTCGGTTTCCGACGGGGTCCCTTTCATGGGAATAAAATGTGCCATTTTGGAAAAACGGTCAACTACCACGAAGATGGATAAAAATCCCTCAGACGGAGGAAGCTCAACAATGAAGTCCATTGCAATTTTATCCCAAGGTCTTTCAGGGATGGGCAGTGGTCTCAATAGTCCCCATGCTTTATTTTTGCTACTTTTATTCCTGAGAAGGCAAGTCAAGCAAGAATTTACATACTTTCTACAGTCTTTTGCAAGGTTGGGCCACCAAAAATGCCTTTGAATTAGATCCATGGTCTTGTGACCTCCAAAGTGGCCTGCTAAAGGATAGTCATGGCAGGCCTGCAGGGTGGAAGTACGTAAATCTTGAGGGACAAAAATTTTATTTCCTCGCCAGAAGAGCCCGTCTTTTTCTTGGAGGTTAGTTCCTGGGGGTATTGATGTCCTTAAAGATGCCTGCCGGATTTGTGATATAAAGCTAGATTGAGTTAATAAGAAATTTCCAGCTTGAAGGATTGTATCTGGTGGTGAAGAAACCTCAGCCTCTGTGAACATGCGGGACAACGCATCGGGTTTGATGTTCTTAGACCCTGGCCGGTAGGTAAGGTGGAAATTGAAACGAGAAAAGAAGAGAGCCCATCTTGCCTGTCTGGGTCTGAGATGCTTGGCAGTCCTGAGATACTCTAAATTCTTATGATCTGTAAAGATCAATATTGGGTGCGCTGCTCCCTCCAGGAGATACCGCCACTCTTCCAAGGCCGCTTTTATCGCCAAGAGCTCTCGGTCCCCAACATCATAATTCCTCTCTGATATACCTAACTTCTTAGAAAAGAAGGCCACAGGATGCATTAAGGCCTTGGGTCCTTGGCGCTGGGACAGGATGGCCCCCACAGCACTTTCTGATGCATCCACTTCCAGGGTATAAGGCAAGGCAGGATCAGGGTGTTTCAACACCGGGGCGGAGGTAAATAACTTTTTTATTTTGTTTATTTTGTGCTTGGGCTGCTGTGGTCCATTGAAAACAGCTTTGCTTCCTTGTGAGCTGTGTGATGAGTGCTATAATACTGGAGAAATTCTTAATAAATTTTCTGTAAAAATTAGAGAATCCAATAAAACGTTGCACTCCTTTTTTATCGGTTGGAGGTGGCCAGGACATGATGGCTGAGACCTTCTGAGGATCCATTGCCACACCCCCAGTTGATATTACCAAGCCGAGAAAGTGAATGGTCTGGCGCTCAAACTCACATTTCTCGGCTTTGGCGAAAAGTCAGTTTTGTCTTAATCTATAAAGAACTTGTCTCACATGGTCACGATGTGCTTCTAGGAAGGTTGAGAATATCAGAATATCATCCAAGTAGACAATTACGAATGAGTCTAAAAAATCTCTGAAAATGTTGTTTACAAAATGTTGGAACGTAGCTGGTGCGTTACAGAGTCCAAATGGCATAATTAGGTACTCGAAGTGGCCGAAGCGTGTCCGGAAAGCCGTCTTCCACTCGTCCCCCTCACGGATTCTAATCAAATTATAGGCACCCCGCAGATCCAGCTTTGTGAATATCCGTGCCGAGCGAAGTCTCTGAAACAGTTCTGGGATCAATGGGAGAGGATAGCGATTCTTAACCGTTATTTTATTTAAATCTCTGTAGTCCACACATGGACGGAGGGAATGATCTTTATTCTCGACGAAGAATATTCCAGCACCGGCTGGAGAAGAGGAATGTCTGATGAAACCTTTCTTGAGGTTTTCGTCAATGTATTCCTTAAGGACCAAAAGTTCAGGTTCCGACAGAGGAAAGATCCTTCCAAACGGAATTTCCGCTCCAGGTAAAAGTTCGATTGGGCAATCATAAACCCGGTGGGGAGGAAGAGTGTCCGCTTTTTGCTTATCAAACACATCCAGGAAGCTATGGTACACAGAGGGGACCAGTTCTTGAGATTCTGATGCAGATTTTAAACAGACGATGACTGGGGTCGTATGGTGGATGACCTTGAGGCAGTTCTGGAGACAATAGATAGACTGTAAGACTACTTCACGCGTAACCCAATTGATTTGAGGATTATGGGCTTGCAGCCCCGGCATTCCCAAAATGATTGGAAATAATGGTGAAGAGATGACGTCCAGACATAGTAATTCCTGATAGTTGGGTAGTATGTTGGCAGGCAGTGGTTGAGTCTCATGAGTAATAGGCCCGGATTTAATATTTGACCCATCTGCTAGCCGTATGGAGAGTTGTTGTTGCTTGGGTGTTAACGGAATGTGATGTTGCAGGGCAAAGGCACGATCCACAAAGCAGCTGCAGGCACCAGAATCAATTATGGCCCGGACCCAGAGTGTTCCTTCTGGAAGCTACAAGGAGACAGGGACAGCAATGTGAGCGGATCTTGTTACAGGTAATACACTAGGTTCATGAGGCAGAGAGTTAAACTTACAGGTCTTATTTGGGCACATGTTTGCATAGTGGCCAGCCTCCCCACAATAGAGGCAAAGGTTGTTCTAGGGTCGACGCTGCTTTTCTTCGGGTGGCAGTGGTGAATGGAGCAGACCTATCTGCATTGGCTCCAGAGCTTCGGAGGTGGCAGCAGGTGCATGGGAGGATTGCTAGGAACTTTAGGCAACATCCACATAGGCCGCATTTGGTTGGTACTCTCAGATCTCCGTTCTCTTAGACGACGGTCTATCTGGATGGACAATTGGATCAGGTCCTCCAAAGAGTCTGGTAGTCCAACACGGGCCAGCTCATCTTTCAGTGCCTCAGAGAGTCCGATGCGGAACTGATAGCGGAGGGCAGCATCGTTCCACTGAGTATCAGAACTCCACCGCCTAAAGTCAGTTACGTAGTCTTCCACTGGCCTACGTCCCTGCTGGAGGGCATGAAGACTGGCCTCCGAGGTGGTGGCACATTGAGGGTCGTCATACAATTTGGCCATTTCATTCAAGAAAGAGTCCATAGTATCTAATAGTGGGCTGGCCTGCTCTAGTAAGCGATGAGCCCAGGTTTGGGGTTCCCCCTGGAGTAGTGAGAGGATGAAACCCCACCTTGGTGCTCTCCAAAGAGAAGGTACGGGGCTGAAGCAGGAAGTATAGCTGGCAGGCATTCTTGAAGGCACAGAACTTACTGCGATCTCCGGAAAACCTCTCTGGAGTGGGAACTCGAGGAGAACTCGTGGAGATTCACCCGCTCGTATGGGTGTGCGGGTACACGTTCGTACCGGTGCGTAGGTGTGCACGTTCGATCTGGAACTCGATCGCCTCTGTCGGGGACACCGCGCATGGCCGTTAGTCACTGCTGCACGGAGACGGAAGCTAGTACTGTGAGTTCTCTGACATTTCCTGTTAAAGACTTGCTTGGCTGACTTCAGATCCTGCTTGCTGCTCTACTTCGCTCATCTCTGGCTCCCTGACGTTTTGGCTTGTCTGACTATCCATTTCCGGTTCCTGATCTCTGGCTATGTTTTGACTACGTCTACTCTGTTTATTTTTATTATTAAACAAGTGTGATTTACCTTATTTATCGGCGTATAACACACGCCGGCGTATAACACTCACCCCAAGTTTAGGAGGGAATTTTTTTTTGTTTACAAACGATTTTTATTATGTAATAGGTCAAGGTATAAAACAATTACAATGATGGTACAGTTATGTATACAAATATCTTTAACAGTGAATGTTGTACAGGAAGTAAAAAAGGATTATGGTTAGTCAGATGAAAAAACGCACGTTTTTATAATCAGGCCAGTCAAGAGTATTGTCGTGGAGGGAAGAAAGAAGGACAATTACATATATGTAATATAATTTTTTCTAAATCAGAGAGGTGGTGTCTAGGGATGAGCCGAACACCCCCCGGTTCGGTTCGCACCAGAACCTGCGAACGGACCGAAAGTTCGCACGAACGTTAGAACCCCATTGACGTCTATGGGACTCGAACGTTCGAAATCAAAAGTGCTCATTTTAAAGGCTAATTTGCATGGTATTGTCCTAAAAAGGGTTTGGGGACCCGGGTCCTACCCCAGGGGACATGTATCAATGCAAAAAAAACTTTTAAAAACGGCCGTTTTTTCGGGAGCAGTGATTTTAATGATGCTTAAAGTAAAAAAAAAAAAGTGAAATATTCCTTTAAATATCGTACCTGGGGGGTGTCTATAGTATGCCTGTAAAGTGGCGCGTGTTTCCTGTGATTAGAACAGTCCCTGCACCAAATGTCATTTTTAAAGGAAAAAATCTCATTTAAAACTGCTTGCGGGTTTAATGTCATGTCGGGTCATGGCAATATGGATGAAAATCAGTGAGACAAACGGCATGGGTACCCCCCCAGTCCATTACCAGGCCCTTTGGGTCTTGTATGGATATTAAGGGGAACCCCGCACCCAAATTAAAATAAGCAAAGGCCCTATATACTCTGAACAGCAGTATACAGGCGGTGCAAACAAGACAGGGACTGTAGGTTTGTTGTCAAGTAGAATCTCTTTGTAATTTTGAACGGGTACATTTTTAACGTGTTTAGCTCCAGCCAAAAAATCTTTTTTAAGCTTTTTGGAAAACATAGGGAAGGGTTATCACCCCTGTGACATTTGTTTTGCTGTCTTTCCTCCTCTTCAGAAGATTTCACCTCACTTTTTGTCCCAATGAAAAATGTTTTTTGAAAATTTGGGTTTTTTTGTGGAACAAGGATTGGAAAGCATCAGTGGAAAGGAGAAATTGTTTTCCCATATTAACTCTTACAGGAGAGAATTTCCCTTCCTAGGGGTAGATTTCATCTCACTTCCTGTTGTCTCCTTCCGTTTGCAAGTAGGAGTCGTTTGTAAGTTAGATGTTTGAAAGTAGGGTCCTGCCCTATATACTCAGCAGAAATTTGGGCCTTAGGTGTTGCTGTGGCCACAACACTGTAAGCCCTCACAGGGCCCTGCTGTGAAATATTAGATCAAGAATTGTAATTACATGCCCCTGTTGAACAGGAGCTGAAAAATTAGGCCTTAGGCACTGGTGCTGGTGCCACAACACTGCAACCCCTCACAGACACTCTAGTTGGAACGCAGGAACGAGCCCTGCTGCAAAGTATTGCATCAAAAATTGTAATTACACGCCCCTGTTAGACAGGGGCAGAAAAATTGGGCCTTAGGCACTGGTGCTGGTGCCACAACACTGCAACCCCTCACAGACACTCTAGTTGGAACGCAGGAACGAGCCCTGCTGCAAAGTATTGCATCAAAAATTGTAATTACACGCCCCTGTTAGACAGGGGCAGAAAAATTGGGCCTTAGGCACTGGTGCCACAACACTGCAACCCCTCACAGACACTCTAGTTGGAACGCAGGAACGAGCCCTGCTGCAAAGTATTGCATCAAAAATTGTAATTACACGCCCCTGTTAGACAGGGGCAGAAAAATTGGGCCTTAGGCACTGGTGCTGGTGCCACAACACTGCAACCCCTCACAGACACTCTAGTTGGAATGCAGGAACGAGCCCTGCTGCAAAGTATTACATCAAAAATTGTAATTACACGCCCCTGTTAAACAGGGGCTGAAAAATTGTGCCTTAGGCGCCCAGAACCAAAAATGTTCTTACAAGCTATCAGCGTGATGATTGAGGAGGAAGAGGATAATTAATCAGGGATAGTCACTCAGCATCAGCATAGGCAGTCTTTGAAGGGATCTGAGATTTCAAAAAAAATTATTCGGTTACATCAGCATCAGGTGCTTGGTAGCTGGTGGTGATCCAAGACTGATTCATTTTTATGAAGGTCAGCCGATCGACCGAGTCGGTGGACAGACGCACCCTGTGATCGGTTACCACGCCTCCAGCAGCACTGAATGTGCGTTCCGAAAGAACGCTGGATGCAGGACAGGCCAGTAGCTCAATTGCATACTGTGCAAGCTCTGGCCAGTGATCCATCCTCAAGACCCAGTAACCCAGAGGATTTTCGGTGGGAAAGGTGTCCAAGTCTGATCTTGCCCCTAGGTATTCCTGCACCATGTAAAACAGACGCTGGCGATGGTTGCTGGAACCGATCATACCTTGGGGCTGCGGACCAAAAAATTGTCTGAACGCATCGGTCAGACGGCCACCTTCTCCACCGCTCCTTCTTTGACTGACCGAAGCCTCAGCAACACGTTGTCCAGAAACAGGAGCTTGTAACCTCCCAGTCTCTGGGAACGCATTGCACAGACCTTTCTGCAAGGCCTCCCGAAGATGTTTCATCCTCTGCTCCCTCTGCGATGGCAAGATAAGGTCCGCAACCTTACCCTTGTAACGTGGATCAAGGAGGGTTGCCAGCCAGTATTGGTCCTTCTCCTTGATACCACGAATACGAGGATCCTTACGCAGGCTTTGCAGGATCAGGGAGGCCATGCAGCGTAGGTTTGCTGAGGCATTCGGTCCGGAGTCCTCTGGGTCACTAAGGACGACAACGTCCGCAGCCACCTCCTCCCAGCCACGTACAAGTCCATGTGTTTCTTGGGACTGATCCCTTAAAGACTGCTGCTGATGCTGAGTGCCAGGCTCCACCTCCATACTGACACAATCTTCCTCCTCCTCCTCCTCCTCCTCGTCCTCTTCCTGTGTGATCGGCGGGCACGCAGGAACACTGTCTGGATAAAGGGGGCCTTGAGAGCTAAGGAGGTCCTCCTCTTCCTGCCTCTGTTCTGCCTCAAGTGCCCTGTCCATTATTCCACGCAGCGTGTGCTCCAACAGGTGGACAAGGGGGACAGTGTCACTGATGCATGCACTGTCACTGCTCACCATCCTCGTGGCCTCCTCGAATGGTGACAGGACAGTGCATGCATCCCTGATCATGGCCCACTGGCGTGGGGAAAAAAAACCAAGCTCCCCTGACCCTGTCCTGGTGCCATAGTCGCACAGGTACTCATTGATGGCCCTCTGCTGCGTGTGCAGCCGCTGCAGCATGGCCAACGTTGAGTTCCACCTGGTGGGCATGTCACAGATTAGGCGGTTCTTGGGCAGGTTAAACTCCTTTTGGAGGTCCGTCAGCCGAGCACTGGCATTATATGACCGGCGGAAATGCACACAGACTTTCCTGGCCTGCCTCAGGACATCCTGTAAGCCCGGGTACCTGCCCAAGAACCGCTGCACCACCAAGTTAAGGACGTGAGCCAAACAGTGCACATGGGTCATTTGTCCCTGTCGGAGGGCAGAGAGGAGGTTGGTGCCATTGTCGCAAACCACCATTCCTGCCTTAAGTTGGCGTGGCGTCAACCACCTCTGAACCTGCCCCTGCAGAGCTGACAGAACCTCTGCCCCAGTGTGGCTCCTGTCCCCCAAGCACACCAGCTCAAGCACCGCATGGCATCTTTTGGCCTGCGTACTTGCGTAGCCCCTTGAACGACTACGGAGCACCGCTGGTTCCGAGGAAGAGGCCATGGAGGAAGAAGAAGAGGAGGGGGTGGAGGAGAGAGGTGTGTCACAATCAGCATTTTGGAGGCGTGGTGGCGGAACAACCTCCAACACTACTGCACCTTGTCCTGCATCCTTCCCAGCTGCCAGCAGAGTCACCCAATGCGCCGTGAAACTTAGGTAACGTCCCTGTCCATGCCTGCTGGACCATGAGTCAGCGGTAATATGGACATTGCCTTCCACATGCCGGTAGAGAGCCGGAATCGCCTTCCGTGAGAAAAAGTGGCGTTTGGGTACCTGCCACTGAGGAACCGCACATTCCACAAACTCACGGAAGGGGGCAGAGTCTACCAACTGAAAAGGCAGCAGTTGAAGTGCTAGCAATTTTGCCAAGCTAGCATTCAACCGCTGGGCATGTGGATGGCTGGGAGCAAACTTTTTTCGGCGGTGCAGCAGCTGGGGCAGGGAAATTTGCCTGGTACAATCTGACGTCGGTGTACCAAAAGCAGATTGCCCACAAGTACTTGGCTGTGACACACCTAATTCTACACCTTCATTCCTCTCACTGCAGGTCTCAGAGAGGACTGAAGGTCTAGTGGGGTTGGAAATCTCAGCTGATGAGGAGCAAGGAGAGATCCTCTTTGTTCTTTGGTGTGGGTCTTTTAGATACGCTTGCCAACGAACTGCATGGCAGGTCAACATATGTCTGGTCAAGCATGTGGTACCCAAGCGGGAGATGTTTTGGCCACGCGAGATACGCTTGAGACATATGTTGCAAATAGCAGCGGTGCGATCTGATGCACTGGTCTCAAAAAGGCCCACACCAAAGAACTTTTTGAATAACGCGCAGAGACTGCAGCGCCCTGCACATGTGGAGCTTTGGGGTGTGATGCAGTCAATGTGCTGCCCTCAGGCTGGCCCCTGGAGGGCATCCTGCCTCGTTGGTGATGTGCCGCCTCCTCCTCCTCCTCCTCCTCCTCTCTCCTATCAGGCACCCACCTTGAGTCAGTGACCTCATCATCCCCTCCCTCCTCATCACTGGAGCAAACCTGGCAGTATGCTGCAGCAGGGGGAGCATGACTGCCAGATTGCTGTCCTTCTTGGGCACCCCCTCTGTCCGTGCTCATGTTACTGCCTTCATCGAGCTCAGTATCATCATCAGAGCCTTCCAAACGCTGGGCATCCTCCTGGAGCATGTACCCAACACTGTGGTCAAACAGTTCGAGGGAATCCTCAGGAGGACATGGTGGAGCTAGGGAAGGAGTCACTGATGACATTGAGCTGAGGGAAGAGGCCGCTGCTTTGCCAGACAAAGCACCCTGGTTGAGAGAGGATGAGGAGGATGAGGACGGCTTGGTCATCCACTCGACCAAGTCTTCCGCATGTTGCGGCTCAACACGGCCAGCTGCTGAAAAAAAGGCCAAGCGTGTCCCATGGCCACGTGCTGATGAGGATGCACCGTCTCCACGACCAGCACTAGACACAGAGCCTGCTTGCCCTCTCTTATTGGCTTGTGACTGTCTGCCTCTCCTTCTTGGCCTTCCAGACATACTAATTGCCTGTAGCTGCACTAAGCTGGGATAGAACACCAGTAATTTTCTTCAGGTAGCTTTATATACTGTAACCAGACAAGCCTGCCTGTCAGTAGGAAGATAACAGGAACGGATCTAGCTGAACACTGTGAGCAGGACGCACTGTACTAAATGTAAATAGTCTAGCTGCCTGACCGTGGTACTAATAGGATCAAATAGAACACCTGTAATTTTCTTCAGGTAGCTTTATATACTGTAACCAGACAAGCCTGCCTGTCAGTAGGAAGATAACAGGAATGGATCTAGCTGAACACTGTGAGCAGGACGCACTGTACTAAATGTAAATAGTCTAGCTGCCTGACCGTGGTACTAATAGGATCAAATAGAACACCTGTAATTTTCTTCAGGTAGCTTTATATGCTGTAACCAGACAAGCCTGCCTGTCAGTAGGAAGATAACAGGAACGGATCTAGCTGAACACTGTGAGCAGGACGCACTGTACTAAATGTAAATAGTCTAGCTGCCTGACCATGGTACTAATAGGATCAAATAGAACACCTGTAATTTTCTTCAGGTAGCTTTATATACTGTAACCAGACAAGCCTGCCTGTCAGTAGGAAGATAACAGGAACGGATCTAGCTGAACACTGTGAGCAGGACGCACTGTACTAAATGTAAATAGTCTAGCTGCCTGACCGTGGTACTAATAGGATCAAATAGAACACCTGTAATTTTATTCAGGTAGCTTTATATACTGTAACCAGACAAGCCTGCCTGTCAGTAGGAAGATAACAGGAACGGATCTAGCTGAACACTGTGAGCAGGACGCACTGTACTAAATGTAAATAGTCTAGCTGCCTGACCGTGGTACTAATAGGATCAAATAGAACACCTGTAATTTTCTTCAGGTAGCTTTATATACTGTAACCAGACAAGCCTGCCTGTCAGTAGGAAGATAACAGGAATGGATCTAGCTGAACACTGTGAGCAGGACGCACTGTACTAAATGTAAATAGTCTAGCTGCCTGACCGTGGTACTAATAGGATCAAATAGGACACCTGTAATTTTCTTCAGGTAGCTTTATATACTGTAACCAGACAAGCCTGCCTGTCAGTAGGAAGATAACAGGAACGGATCTAGCTGAGCACTGTGAGCAGGACGCACTGCACTAAATGTAAATAGTCTAGAAGATAACAGGATGGGATCTAGCTGAACACTGTGAGCAGGACGCACTGCACTAAATGTAAATAGTCTAGAAGATAACAGGAACGGATCTAGCTGAACACTGTGAGCAGGACGCACTGCACTAAATGTAAATAGTCTAGAAGATAACAGGAACGGATCTAGCTGAACACTGTGAGCAGGACGCACTGCACTAAATGTAAATAGTCTAGAAGATAACAGGAACGGATCTAGCTGAACACTGTGAGCAGGACGCACTGCACTAAATGTAAATAGTCTAGAAGATAACAGGAACGGATCTAGCTAAACTGAATACAGTGTATATATATATATGGTATATACAAAAAAAATTTGCGCCAACTCACAGGAGAAAAAGCAGCCAACACAACAACTTGACCTGTGTAAATGTGAAGAAATATAAAAATATAGTGTGGCGCTAGAAGTGATATTCCATAGAAAGTAGTATTAACCCTATTGGGTGCATATACATAAGGAAGAAATAGAGGGGTTTGGAGGGAGGGAGATATCACCTTCCCTACCCGCACTTCCCCATAAGTGAATGCAACCTGGAAAAAAAGTGCAACAAAATATCTGTGTCCGTGTGCTAAATAACAAATATGAGAAGTGAGTGTTCTATAACGTGAAAAGAAGAAAAACACCTATCAGGCTGGTGTCTGGAGGTAAAGCTCCAGTTTCTAGTTTTACATCAAGAGAAATATAAAACAAGTTATTATCAAGGTAGGTACAATGATGTATCCCAAATAATAAATTATTTAGGAGGGACTAAAATAAATGCATACATTAATAAAAAGTCCATCAAAATCATAAGTGTATATATTTGGAGTCCACTATCTTAGGTATAGGGTTGCCAAATATCGATCATGATGTAAGAAATCAGCAGGCAGTGGTAAACCGGGGCTGCTGGACGTATCTGTATTCAGAAACAGGGTTCTTCCCTTGGGATGGTGACTTTGGCCCAAAAAAAACAGGTATATAGTGCCCTTACCGGATCAGGTGGACTCACAGGCCCTTGGCGGTGAGTCTAACGAGCTTTATACCGTCAAGTGGTATGGAGTTGTGAAGCCGTATGTTGTTCCCGGGTGGGGTATCCCTAGGAGGCACGTCTCTGGCTCAATCGGTTGTCCCAGAAGTCATCTGATGGTACGTCCTTGGTAGGAGGCAGCTGGGAGCCCGGGTCGCCCGAAATCTTCAGGTAAAGGAAGCCTGTTTCTCAGTAGCCAACACCATTTGGGTAGGTGGAACCAGAAAAAAAGAGAAACTTCCACATGGTGTAAATCTTTCACAAATGTGACGACATTTATTAAATGAAATTTTTGCGGCAGGATACAGAAAAAATTTTTTTGGGCAGTAAAAACTCGGCTCAAAAAAATAAAATAAAATAAAAAAGTCACAAGGCTAAAAAGTATGCGCAGTAGGTGATGGTAGGGGTAAAATCCACAGGAACCCGACGCGTTTCGCCTCCAAAGGCTTCTGCTGGGGTATGGAATAGCCCCCCATCTACTGCGCTTATATATGTAGGGATAAATAATGCGGGAGTTCCGATTGGTAGCAGGGCCGGGCATGACTTCCGGGTTGGGCGGCGTTAGCAGTGGCCAAAAGGTCAGGTGTAGCTGGGGTGGCCAATTGTGTCCTATTTTTTGTGGTTAAAACCAGACCTCACTCGCAATCTCCAATTACCAATAGGGCGTCGGCCCACGTGATCGCGTCATGGTCACGTGGTCCGTTCATCACGAAATGACGTCAGGTCGTTCGGGGTCTGTGTGTCCTAACCAATAGGACATCAGTATGCGTCACAACTAATAGGGCACTGGGGCTTCTGAAATCGAGGTGTGGAGCGCAAACTCACTGACAGCCCTAAGTCAGGAGGGAGTAAGGACTGAAGGCCGATTGGTCACATCGCGGTCATGTGATCCATCCAGTGCGGAGTGACGTCAGGCCATACAGGGTATGCATACCTTGAACTATAGGGCACCGTGGCATTGATACCAAAGTGTGGAGCTCAGATGTAAATGACAGTGGTGAATCGAGGAGGGGTTTAGACCAAAGGCAGCCCAATCAGAAAACCGGAAGTCATATCACCGGAAGCATGCCATACAAATCGTAAACATCTCATAATGGTTGTACTCATTAGAGATGGGTCTTCCCAGATGCATATACACATGACATATCAGCTAACACACATAGGGAACATATAAATTCATATATTATACACATATATATATAAAAAACAGTAACTTAAAAAAGGGAAGTGTGCATACACCGACCTAAACCCATGCAGTCAGGAAGTCAGTATGTGGTGATGGTACCTCTGCAGGATTTAGGGGGTGTGACATGGGTCAGAGTGTGTCTGTCCATACAGATGGAATCAAGGAGCATATGGCATAAAAAATGCATACGGCATAATTGGTCAGATATTGGTATCCCAAATATATGTAAAAAAAGGGCTGTTGTATGTGGCCCAAACAGAATAAAATGACCGAGAAAGGTTTTTGAAGACAGAATCTCGGCCAGGGTCCGCCCTGCCTAAATATTATAGTACTAATAAATGTCAGTAAAACAATATAGGGAAGGAAGAACAGTAAAGAGCGATGAGAAACAGGGGATATGAAAGGCTAGATGAGTTCTATCAATGTATCCAATAAATAAAGGGAGATCTCAATGACTAGTCAGGTGTGAGAAATAGAAACCCAGAGGAACGGGGTAATTATATTCAATCTCACTTAAATAAAAGATGTTTTGACAAACCTAAACGATTTACAAAATTGTCAGTGTTAAATCAGGATAGACTTCACTGGCTTCACCAAGAGTAAAGTGGGGGGAGGTGGACGAGGTGGTTAGACGGAGGACAGGTAAGGAGATGTCTAGGGGCAAACCAATGTTTGTTGGTACAATAACCCTTAAGGGGGTATATCAATATTTATGACTGATTGATAAAAGCGTTGATATCCCAGTCTACATTAAGCCCATAGGGTACATAGCATTTAATGAGATGTATCCAAAAAGTCTCGAGTCTAGAGACCCCCCTCACCTTTGGTTCCCCCCTCCAGTGTGGTGTGAATCTATCTATAATTTGAAACTTAGTTCCAGAAGGGTTTTGATTATGATGATGTAGGTAATGTTTTGGTACGCTGTGATTAGTGCGTCCTTTTTTTATAGCTGTAATGTGTTCGTTCACTCTCGTAGTAAAGTTGCGTTTTGTGCGACCAATATATTGCTTTCCGCAGGGACAGGTGATAAGATATACAATGAATTTTGTGGTACAAGTGGCAAAGCTTTTCATCTTATATTCTTTCCCAGTCGTAGATGAAAAGAATGTTTCAATCTTTCGTGCTTTACAGGTGTTAAGTTTGCATACAGGGCATTTGCGGCAAGGGTAAAAACCTTTTAGGTCGTGGAAGAAGGAGGGGGCTTTCGGAGGTTCTATCACCCCTGGGGCAATCTGCCTCCCTATAGATGGCGCACCTTTATATACAAATCCTGCACGTTCAGGAAGCAAGGGGCCTAGTATATGATCATTTCTTAATATTTTCCAGTGTCTTGTGATAATGTCCTTTATTTGTTTATGTTGGATGGAATAGTTGGTAAGAAACGCCCATCTATGTTTGTTTTCAGGGAGTTTTCTGGGGCGCTCTTCTAACAGAGATAGTCGATCAATATGAGCTATTTTTTGGATCTCTTGTTCAATCTGTACTTCATCGTATCCTTTCTCCTGGAATCTAAGTTTGATGGTCTGAGCCTGTGCGAAATAGTCTGTTAGACGAGAGCAATTACGCCTTATTCTTACAAGCTGACTGCGGGGGACTGATTTCAGCCAGGCTGCATGGTGGCAGCTATCACTTGGAATATATCCATTGCGATCGGTGGCCTTAAAGAACGTTTTTGTTTCCAAATGGCCATCGACGGCTGAGATTTCAAGATCCAGGAAATGTATTGAGGAAGTACTGGCTTCATATGATAGATGGATTCCAATGTTGTTCTCATTGAGATGGAGCATGAAATTGTTTAGTGAGTCCAAGGAGCCTCTCCATAGGAGGAGGATGTCGTCAATATATCGGGCCCAAAGAGCCAGTTGGGGAGGGCTCAGGGCCTTGACGACATCCTCCTCCCATTTGGCCATAAAGATGTTGGCTAGGCTGGGGGCAAATTTCGCCCCCATAGCCACGCCCTTGATCTGTAAATAGTATTGATTGTTGTACCAGAAGTAATTAGACTTCGTGGCAAAACGTAAAAGGTCCATAATGAACCTTTTTTGTGTTCTAGAGATGGTATTCTCTCTTGACAGGAACAATTCAACAGCTCCTAGGCCGAGGTCATGGGGGATATTGGTATATAAAGACGTCACATCTGCTGTGACTAATATAAGATCATTACTATAAGTAATCTGTTGTAATTTAATGATGGTATCCCTCGTATCTTTAAGGAAGGACGGTATGTTTTTAACAATAGGCTGCAGGTAATGATCAATATATTTCCCTATGCGTGAAGTTACGGAGTTAATCCCGCTAATGATCGGGTGGCCAGGAGGTCGGGTGGCATTTTTATGAACCTTTGGCAGGTAATATATTATAGGGATGCGTGGAGTGGCGGGGACCAAGAAGGATTTCTCCTTTTTGTCCAAAATGCCCAGCTGAGAGCCTGTGTCGATCAAATCTACCAAAGTTCTTTTGAGGTCCATGGTAGGATTCGTTCTGAGGGGTAAATAGGTATCAGAATCACTGAGGATTTTTACCATCTCAGTGTGATAATCCTCTCTATCGAGAACAACGATCCCTCCACCCTTATCGGCTGGACGGATAACGAGGTCCCTGCGTTCACAGAGTGATTTTAATCCGATTTTGATATTAGGATCAGTATAGAATTTCTTCTTTGGTAATCCTTCTAAGTCATTTAGTACCAAGTCTCGAAACACTCTAATCGAGGGGGCTGTGGGTACTGGGGGATTGAATATAGATGGATTGGCTAAGCCGGAGTGAACAGTGTGTGAATTAGTAATTAGGTTAGAAGGCCTGGTTGGATTGGACGCAATATACCGTTGTACATTCAATTTGCGCACAAATTTGTGTACATCTATGAATGTGGAGAATTTATTTAGTTGTTTGGGGGGAGCGAATTTTAATCCTTTATTTAGGATGCCCAGTTCAGCTGGAGTGAAGCTGGCTTTGCTTAGATTGAAGATACCACTGTCCTTCATATCCGCTTTCTTTTTGTTGGCGCTCCTCCCCCCTCTGGTGCCACGTTTTGTTCTTGGTTTCGTTTGGGATGTTCTTGCTGCCTGGGAAAATCCCTCGGATATGGATATCTTGGTGTGCCCTGGTTATAGTTGAACGGTGATCTCTCGGGGTAGTCACTGTCCCTGAAGTCATAACGGTGGTGGAAGTTGCGATACTCCATCAGATCTTTCGTCCCTCAGGGGTGAGAATCGATTCCTAGTATTAATTGGAGTTCTTTGTGGGTATGGTTGATACTGATAATAGTTACTTTGGCTGGTCTCACGTCTTCTAGGAGAATAGTCTTGTCTATATTGATCGTAATGTACTGAGCGATCTCTGTTGCCTTTCCCCTTCCCCCTGTTCTGGAGGGGGGAACCAAAGGTGAGGGGGGTCTCTAGACTCGAGACTTTTTGGATACATCTCATTAAATGCTATGTACCCTATGGGCTTAATGTAGACTGGGATATCAACGCTTTTATCAATCAGTCATAAATATTGATATACCCCCTTAAGGGTTATTGTACCAACAAACATTGGTTTGCCCCTAGACATCTCCTTACCTGTCCTCCGTCTAACCACCTCGTCCACCTCCCCCCACTTTACTCTTGGTGAAGCCAGTGAAGTCTATCCTGATTTAACACTGACAATTTTGTAAATCGTTTAGGTTTGTCAAAACATCTTTTATTTAAGTGAGATTGAATATAATTACCCCGTTCCTCTGGGTTTCTATTTCTCACACCTGACTAGTCATTGAGATCTCCCTTTATTTATTGGATACATTGATAGAACTCATCTAGCCTTTCATATCCCCTGTTTCTCATCGCTCTTTACTGTTCTTCCTTCCCTATATTGTTTTACTGACATTTATTAGTACTATAATATTTAGGCAGGGCGGACCCTGGCCGAGATTCTGTCTTCAAAAACCTTTCTCGGTCATTTTATTCTGTTTGGGCCACATACAACAGCCCTTTTTTTACATATATTTGGGATACCAATATCTGACCAATTATGCCGTATGCATTTTTTATGCCATATGCTCCTTGATTCCATCTGTATGGACAGACACACTCTGACCCATGTCACACCCCCTAAATCCTGCAGAGGTACCATCACCACATACTGACTTCCTGACTGCATGGGTTTAGGTCGGTGTATGCGCACTTCCCTTTTTTAAGTTACTGTTTTTTATATATATATGTGTATAATATATGAATTTATATGTTCCCTATGTGTGTTAGCTGATATGTCATGTGTATATGCATCTGGGAAGACCCATCCCTAATGAGTACAACCATTATGAGATGTTTACGATTTGTATGGCATGCTTCCGGTGATATGACTTCCGGTTTTCTGATTGGGCTGCCTTTGGTCTAAACCCCTCCTCGATTCACCACTGTCATTTACATCTGAGCTCCACACTTTGGTATCAATGCCACGGTGCCCTATAGTTCAAGGTATGCATACCCTGTATGGCCTGACGTCACTCCGCACTGGATGGATCACATGACCGCGATGTGACCAATCGGCCTTCAGTCCTTACTCCCTCCTGACTTAGGGCTGTCAGTGAGTTTGCGCTCCACACCTCGATTTCAGAAGCCCCAGTGCCCTATTAGTTGTGACGCATACTGATGTCCTATTGGTTAGGACACACAGACCCCGAACGACCTGACGTCATTTTGTGATGAACGGACCACGTGACCATGACGCGATCACGTGGGCCGACGCCCTATTGGTAATTGGAGATTGCGAGTGAGGTCTGGTTTTAACCACAAAAAATAGGACACAATTGGCCACCCCAGCTACACCTGACCTTTTGGCCACTGCTAACGCCGCCCAACCCGGAAGTCATGCCCGGCCCTGCTACCAATCGGAACTCCCGCATTATTTATCCCTACATATATAAGCGCAGTAGATGGGGGGCTATTCCATACCCCAGCAGAAGCCTTTGGAGGCGAAACGCGTCGGGTTCCTGTGGATTTTACCCCTACCATCACCTACTGCGCATACTTTTTATCCTTGTGACTTTTTTATTTTATTTTATTTTTTTGAGCCGAGTTTTTACTGCCCAAAAAAAAATTTTTCTGTATCCTGCCGCAAAAATTTCATTTAATAAATGTCGTCACATTTGTGAAAGATTTACACCATGTGGAAGTTTCTCTTTTTTTCTGGTTCCACCTACCCAAATGGTGTTGGCTACTGAGAAACAGGCTTCCTTTACCTGAAGATTTCGGGCGACCCGGGCTCCCAGCTGCCTCCTACCAAGGACGTACCATCAGATGACTTCTGGGACAACCGATTGAGCCAGAGACGTGCCTCCTAGGGATACCCCACCCGGGAACAACATACGGCTTCACAACTCCATACCACTTGACGGTATAAAGCTCGTTAGACTCACCGCCAAGGGCCTGTGAGTCCACCTGATCCGGTAAGGGCACTATATACCTGTTTTTTTTGGGCCAAAGTCACCATCCCAAGGGAAGAACCCTGTTTCTGAATACAGATACGTCCAGCAGCCCCGGTTTACCACTGCCTGCTGATTTCTTACATCATGATCGATATTTGGCAACCCTATACCTAAGATAGTGGACTCCAAATATATACACTTATGATTTTGATGGACTTTTTATTAATGTATGCATTTATTTTAGTCCCTCCTAAATAATTTATTATTTGGGATACATCATTGTACCTACCTTGATAATAACTTGTTTTATATTTCTCTTGATGTAAAACTAGAAACTGGAGCTTTACCTCCAGACACCAGCCTGATAGGTGTTTTTCTTCTTTTCACGTTATAGAACACTCACTTCTCATATTTGTTATTTAGCACACGGACACAGATATTTTGTTGCACTTTTTTTCCAGGTTGCATTCACTTATGGGGAAGTGCGGGTAGGGAAGGTGATATCTCCCTCCCTCCAAACCCCTCTATTTCTTCCTTATGTATATGCACCCAATAGGGTTAATACTACTTTCTATGGAATATCACTTCTAGCGCCACACTATATTTTTATATTTCTTCACATTTACACAGGTCAAGTTGTTGTGTTGGCTGCTTTTTCTCCTGTGAGTTGGCGCAAATTTTTTTTGTATATACCATTTCCAATTTCTGACTATATTTTTGCAGCCTCTCTACCCACCTTGCCTATTCACTTGAATAGCCTACCTGATATGGATGTATTTGAATACAGAACCAATCGCACCTTCAATACAGAAGGGGTCTTTATAGCCCTCAATGTTGACTCAGAGATAGGAGGCCTATTTTTAAGGCTTAAGAATTTAATGGTCTCTGAGCTACATTTAGAATGGGACATTGCTTTCCTAGAGCAGTATTGCAAGGAACGCATGGTCCCAAGAGGGCTCAGATGGACCATCCACCCACAACAGGGGGATCTTGATGTTGAATCATGGTACCATTATTTCAATGAGGCAGGGATCTCACTATTAGGGTTCCTGATAGACAGAAAACGAACTAAAAGAACTATTATAGATAAAGAAATCAAAGAAATTAGAGAAAAACTCCTTCCACATAAATCCACAATGGAATACAACAATCTTTCCACCAATTTGAAAAATCATTTGGAAAAGGAGGAACGAGAACAGAAGATCAAGAAACAGAAAAAATACAACAGGGATCTCAGTGACTACAAAAATGGAAACGTCTTCAGCTGGCAAACACACGATCCAACTAGAGTTCCACCTGAAAGTGAACACCTACCTATGGAGGTGGTGGGTCTATCTGAGTCCAGACCTCCACACTCCCCAGTGGCCCCTACCATACCTAATTCTAGAAATGGAACGAACACTCGACCTCTGAACCCTCCTCCTGTTCCCACATCTCAATACAATGGTCCCTCTTCCCATTCCGGTAATAGAGGGAGGAGTAACAGGGGGAAGGGGAAAGGCAACAGAGATCGCTCAGTACATTACGATCAATATAGACAAGACTATTCTCCTAGAAGACGTGAGACCAGCCAAAGTAACTATTATCAGTATCAACCATACCCACAAAGAACTCCAATACTAGGAATCGATTCTCACCCCTGAGGGACGAAAGATCTGATGGAGTATCGCAACTTCCACCACCGTTATGACTTCAGGGACAGTGACTACCCCGAGAGATCACCGTTCAACTATAACCAGGGCACACCAAGATATCCATATCCGAGGGATTTTCCCAGGCAGCAAGAACATCCCAAACGAAACCAAGAACAAAACGTGGCACCAGAGGGGGGAGGAGCGCCAACAAAAAGAAAGCGGATATGAAGGACAGTGGTATCTTCAATCTAAGCAAAGCCAGCTTCACTCCAGCTGAACTGGGCATCCTAAATAAAGGATTAAAATTCGCTCCCCCCAAACAACTAAATAAATTCTCCACATTCATAGATGTACACAAATTTGTGCGCAAATTGAATGTACAACGGTATATTGCGTCCAATTCAACCAGGCCTTCTAACCTAATTACTAATTCACACACTGTTCACTCCGGCTTAGCCAATCCATCTATATTCAATCCCCCAGTACCCACAGCCCCCTCGATTAGAGTGTTTCGAGACTTGGTACTAAATGACTTAGAAGGATTACCAAAGAAGAAATTCTATACTGATCCTAATATCAAAATCGGATTAAAATCACTCTGTGAACGCAGGGACCTCGTTATCCGTCCAGCCGATAAGGGTGGAGGGATCGTTGTTCTCGATAGAGAGGATTATCACACTGAGATGGTAAAAATCCTCAGTGATTCTGATACCTATTTACCCCTCAGAACGAATCCTACCATGGACCTCAAAAGAACTTTGGTAGATTTGATCGACACAGGCTCTCAGCTGGGCATTTTGGACAAAAAGGAGAAATCCTTCTTGGTCCCCGCCACTCCACGCATCCCTATAATATATTACCTGCCAAAGGTTCATAAAAATGCCACCCGACCTCCTGGCCGCCCGATCATTAGCGGGATTAACTCCGTAACTTCACGCATAGGGAAATATATTGATCATTACCTGCAGCCTATTGTTAAAAACATACCGTCCTTCCTTAAAGATACGAGGGATACCATCATTAAATTACAACAGATTACTTATAGTAATGATCTTATATTAGTCACAGCAGATGTGACGTCTTTATATACCAATATCCCCCATGACCTCGGCCTAGGAGCTGTTGAATTGTTCCTGTCAAGAGAGAATACCATCTCTAGAACACAAAAAAGGTTCATTATGGACCTTTTACGTTTTGCCACGAAGTCTAATTACTTCTGGTACAACAATCAATACTATTTACAGATCAAGGGCGTGGCTATGGGGGCGAAATTTGCCCCCAGCCTAGCCAACATCTTTATGGCCAAATGGGAGGAGGATGTCGTCAAGGCCCTGAGCCCTCCCCAACTGGCTCTTTGGGCCCGATATATTGACGACATCCTCCTCCTATGGAGAGGCTCCTTGGACTCACTAAACAATTTCCTGCTCCATCTCAATGAGAACAACATTGGAATCCATCTATCATATGAAGCCAGTACTTCCTCAATACATTTCCTGGATCTTGAAATCTCAGCCGTCGATGGCCATTTGGAAACAAAAACGTTCTTTAAGGCCACCGATCGCAATGGATATATTCCAAGTGATAGCTGCCACCATGCAGCCTGGCTGAAATCAGTCCCCCGCAGTCAGCTTGTAAGAATAAGGCGTAATTGCTCTCGTCTAACAGACTATTTCGCACAGGCTCAGACCATCAAACTTAGATTCCAGGAGAAAGGATACGATGAAGTACAGATTGAACAAGAGATCCAAAAAATAGCTCATATTGATCGACTATCTCTGTTAGAAGAGCGCCCCAGAAAACTCCCTGAAAACAAACATAGATGGGCGTTTCTTACCAACTATTCCATCCAACATAAACAAATAAAGGACATTATCACAAGACACTGGAAAATATTAAGAAATGATCATATACTAGGCCCCTTGCTTCCTGAACGTGCAGGAGTTGTATATAAAGGTGCGCCATCTATAGGGAGGCAGATTGCCCCAGGGGTGATAGAACCTCCGAAAGCCCCCTCCTTCTTCCACGACCTAAAAGGTTTTTACCCTTGCCGCAAATGCCCTGTATGCAAACTTAACACCTGTAAAGCACGAAAGATTGAAACATTCTTTTCATCTACGACTGGGAAAGAATATAAGATGAAAAGCTTTGCCACTTGTACCACAAAATTCATTGTATATCTTATCACCTGTCCCTGCGGAAAGCAATATATTGGTCGCACAAAACGCAACTTTACTACGAGAGTGAACGAACACATTACAGCTATAAAAAAAAGGACGCACTAATCACAGCGTACCAAAACATTACCTACATCATCATAATCAAAACCCTTCTGGAACTAAGTTTCAAATTATAGATAGATTCACACCACACTGGAGGGGGGAACCAAAGGTGAGGGGGGTCTCTAGACTCGAGACTTTTTGGATACATCTCATTAAATGCTATGTACCCTATGGGCTTAATGTAGACTGGGATATCAACGCTTTTATCAATCAGTCATAAATATTGATATACCCCCTTAAGGGTTATTGTACCAACAAACATTGGTTTGCCCCTAGACATCTCCTTACCTGTCCTCCGTCTAACCACCTCGTCCACCTCCCCCCACTTTACTCTTGGTGAAGCCAGTGAAGTCTATCCTGATTTAACACTGACAATTTTGTAAATCGTTTAGGTTTGTCAAAACATCTTTTATTTAAGTGAGATTGAATATAATTACCCCGTTCCTCTGGGTTTCTATTTCTCACACATGACTAGTCATTGAGATCTCCCTTTATTTATTGGATACATTGATAGAACTCATCTAGCCTTTCATATCCCCTGTTTCTCATCGCTCTTTACTGTTCTTCCTTCCCTATATTGTTTTACTGACATTTATTAGTACCATAATATTTAGGCAGGGCGGACCCTGGCCGAGATTCTGTCTTCAAAAACCTTTCTCGGTCATTTTATTCTGTTTGGGCCACATACAACAGCCCTTTTTTTACATATATTTGGGATACCAATATCTGACCAATTATGCCGTATGCATTTTTTATGCCATATGCTCCTTGATTCCATCTGTATGGACAGACACACTCTGACCCATGTCACACCCCCTAAATCCTGCAGAGGTACCATCACCACATACTGACTTCCTGACTGCATGGGTTTAGGTCGGTGTATGCGCACTTCCCTTTTTTAAGTTACTGTTTTTTATATATATATGTGTATAATATATGAATTTATATGTTCCCTATGTGTGTTAGCTGATATGTCATGTGTATATGCATCTGGGAAGACCCATCCCTAATGAGTACAACCATTATGAGATGTTTACGATTTGTATGGCATGCTTCCGGTGATATGACTTCCGGTTTTCTGATTGGGCTGCCTTTGGTCTAAACCCCTCCTCGATTCACCACTGTCATTTACATCTGAGCTCCACACTTTGGTATCAATGCCACGGTGCCCTATAGTTCAAGGTATGCATACCCTGTATGGCCTGACGTCACTCCGCACTGGATGGATCACATGACCGCGATGTGACCAATCGGCCTTCAGTCCTTACTCCCTCCTGACTTAGGGCTGTCAGTGAGTTTGCGCTCCACACCTCGATTTCAGAAGCCCCAGTGCCCTATTAGTTGTGACGCATACTGATGTCCTATTGGTTAGGACACACAGACCCCGAACGACCTGACGTCATTTCGTGATGAACGGACCACGTGACCATGACGCGATCACGTGGGCCGACGCCCTATTGGTAATTGGAGATTGCGAGTGAGGTCTGGTTTTAACCACAAAAAATAGGACACAATTGGCCACCCCAGCTACACCTGACCTTTTGGCCACTGCTAACGCCGCCCAACCCGGAAGTCATGCCCGGCCCTGCTACCAATCGGAACTCCCGCATTATTTATCCCTACATATATAAGCGCAGTAGATGGGGGGCTATTCCATACCCCA
Source organism: Lithobates septentrionalis (assembly GCA_037952835.1). NCBI lineage: Eukaryota > Metazoa > Chordata > Amphibia > Anura > Ranidae > Lithobates > Lithobates septentrionalis. The sequence goes on from JBBDGP010002835.1 coordinate 1,056,394, forward strand.
GCAGAAGCCTTTGGAGGCGAAACGCGTCGGGTTCCTGTGGATTTTACCCCTACCATCACCTACTGCGCATACTTTTTATCCTTGTGACTTTTTTATTTTATTTTATTTTTTTGAGCCGAGTTTTTACTGCCCAAAAAAAAAATTTTCTGTATCCTGCCGCAAAAATTTCATTTAATAAATGTCGTCACATTTGTGAAAGATTTACACCATGTGGAAGTTTCTCTTTTTTTCTGGTTCCACCTACCCAAATGGTGTTGGCTACTGAGAAACAGGCTTCCTTTACCTGAAGATTTCGGGCGACCCGGGCTCCCAGCTGCCTCCTACCAAGGACGTACCATCAGATGACTTCTGGGACAACCGATTGAGCCAGAGACGTGCCTCCTAGGGATACCCCACCCGGGAACAACATACGGCTTCACAACTCCATACCACTTGACGGTATAAAGCTCGTTAGACTCACCGCCAAGGGCCTGTGAGTCCACCTGATCCGGTAAGGGCACTATATACCTGTTTTTTTTGGGCCAAAGTCACCATCCCAAGGGAAGAACCCTGTTTCTGAATACAGATACGTCCAGCAGCCCCGGTTTACCACTGCCTGCTGATTTCTTACATCATGATCGATATTTGGCAACCCTATACCTAAGATAGTGGACTCCAAATATATACACTTATGATTTTGATGGACTTTTTATTAATGTATGCATTTATTTTAGTCCCTCCTAAATAATTTATTATTTGGGATACATCATTGTACCTACCTTGATAATAACTTGTTTTATATTTCTCTTGATGTAAAACTAGAAACTGGAGCTTTACCTCCAGACACCAGCCTGATAGGTGTTTTTCTTCTTTTCACGTTATAGAACACTCACTTCTCATATTTGTTATTTAGCACACGGACACAGATATTTTGTTGCACTTTTTTTCCAGGTTGCATTCACTTATGGGGAAGTGCGGGTAGGGAAGGTGATATCTCCCTCCCTCCAAACCCCTCTATTTCTTCCTTATGTATATGCACCCAATAGGGTTAATACTACTTTCTATGGAATATCACTTCTAGCGCCACACTATATTTTTGTATATATATATATGCAACACCTGGGATGCATATATATACACAATACACTGTAAGTGCAGCTAACTGACTGACTGTTCTGCCTAATCTATCTAACTCAAATCAAATGACACTGTCTCTCTCTCTATCTCTCAGCACACCGGAACACACACTACACAGGGCCGCCGTGCAGGCGGCCTTATATAGTGTGGGGTGTGTACTAAATCCCCTGAGCCATAATTGGCCAAAGCCTCCTTGGCTTTGGCCAATTACGGCTCTCTGTTCAGGCGGCGCTGTGATTGGCCAAGCATGCGGGTCATAGTGCATGCTTGGCCAATCATCAGCCAGCAATGCACTGCGCAGTGAATTATGGGCCGTGACGCGCCATACGAATTTGGCGCGAACGGCCCATATCGTTCGCAATTCGGCGAACGACCGAACATGGGTTCATGGGAACATGGGTTCGACTCGAACACGAAGCCCATCCCTAGTGGTGTCCCAGAGAGTCCATTTTTTTTTGATAAAGTGGCATAGAGTCATATAACGTGTGGTGAATTCTTTTAGAGAGTTTGATGTTCGTCATGCAGTTGAGAATTTGTGACCAAGGTACCGTAGTGGAGCGCCAATTGAAGGCTATGGCCCAATGAATAGAGCTGAGGAATGTGTGGATTAGCCTTGTGCTAGTCATTGGAGTATCCTGTATAGGGGAGAATAAAAGACAGATTTGGGGTGTAAGAGAAATCTGCCTACCAGATATTTTTTCAATGATTAAGCTAGCCTTATGCCAAGTGTTTTTTATGTGGGGACAATCCCAAAAGATATGTAAAAGTGTACCCTGAGAGGGGCAACCCCTAAAGCAGAGTGGGGATAGTGAGGGATAAAATGAGTTAAGTTTAGCGGGGGTAAGATACCATTTATAGAGCAATTTAATGGCTGATTCTCTGATCGAGGTTGTTTTGGTACATTTATGGAGATTTGTAAAAATAGTATCCCATTGATCAAGAGTAAATTAGGTATTTAAATCTGATTCCCATTGTAGCATGGGATGTGATTTCTCAGGCATATTGGTCTCATTTAAACTTTTATATATTCTGGAGATTAAACCACTATCACGAGGGGAGGAGATACAAATTTGTTCAAATTGTGTATAGGGGGGATGTAGTGTAAGTGAGTGATATTTCTGATAGAATTGTCTTATATTTCTATAGTTCTCTAGCTCAGTAGGTGGGAAATCATATTTTACTTGTATACTGGAGAAAGTGAGGAATGAATTGTTGTGGGAGACCGATTTTAAATGTGTTAGGTTATGTGACTTCCGATTCGTTAGATAGTTTTGTTCTTTAGCCCTATCTGGGAGGGGAAAACGAGGGTCACCTAGAAAGGAAGCCAAGGGGGGAATGTCAGAGGATAACTTAAATTTAGAGACTTGTCTGTTCCATAGTTTAACCACTTGACGACCGCCTCACGCCGATGTACGTCGGCAAATTGGCACGGACAGGCAAAATCACGTACATGGTACGTGATTTGCCTTCCGCGGGTGGGGGGTCCGAGGCGGTCGTCGTTTGTCCAGCGGCGATCGGTGGTGAGGGGGAGACCATCCGTTCGTGGCCCCCCCCTCGCGATCGCCGGCGGCCAATCGAATCATTCCTTTGCTGCTGTATGCTAAACAGCAGCAAAGGAAATGATGTCATCTCTCCTCAGCTCGGTAATTTCCGTTCCGGCCCGAGGAGAGAAGACATCAATGTGAGTGCACCAACACACACACACACACAGTAGAACATGCCAGGCACACAAAACACCCCGATCCCTCCCCCCCGATCGCCCCCCGATCCCCCCCCCATCACCCCCCCCCCCTGTCACAAACTGACACCAGCAGTTTTTTTTTGTTTTTTTTTGTTTTTTTTTCTGATTACTGCATAGTGTCAGTTTGTGACAGTTACAGTGTTGGGACAGTTACTGTTACCCCCCTTTAGGTCTAGGGTACCCCCCTAACCCCCCCTAATAAAGTTTTAACCCCTTGATCACCCCGTCACCAGTGTCACTAAGAGATCATTTTTCTGATCGCTGTATTAGTGTCGCTGGTGACGCTAGTTAGGGACATAAATATTTAGGTTCGCCGTCAGCGTTTTATAGCGTCAGGGACCCCCATATACTACCGAATAAATGTTTTAACCCCTTGATTGCCCCCTAGTTAACCCTTTCACCACTGATCACCGTATAACCGTTACGGTTGACGCTGGTTAGTTTGTTTATTTTTTATAGTGTCAGGGCACCCGCCGTTTATTACCGAATAAAGGTTTAGCCCCCTGATCGCCCGGCGGTGATATGCGTCGCCCCAGGCAGCGTCAGATTAGCGCCAGTACCGCTAACACCCACGCACGCAGCATACACCTCCCTTAGTGGTATAGTATCTGAACGCATCAATATCTGATCCGATCAGATCTATACTAGCGTCCCCAGCAGTTTAGGGTTCCCAAAAACGCAGTGTTAGCGGAATCAGCCCAGATACCTGCTAGCACCTGCGTTTTGCCCCTCCGCCCGGCCCAGCCCAGCCCACCCAAGTGCAGTATCGATCGATCACTGTCACTTACAAAAGACTAAACGCATAACTGCAGCGTTCGCAGAGTCAGGCCTGATCCCTGCGATCGCTAACAGTTTTTTTGGTAGTATTTTGGTGAACTGGCAAGCACCAGCCCCAGGCAGGGTCAGGTTAGCGCCAGTACCGCTAACACCCACGCACGCAGCATACGCCTCCCTTAGTGGTATAGTATCTGAACGGATCAATATCTGATCTGATCAGATCTATACTGGCGTCCCCAGCAGTTTAGGGTTCCCAAAAACGCAGTGTTAGCGGAATCAGCCCAGATACCCGCTAGCACCTGCGTTTTGCCCCTCCGCCCGGCCCAGCCCACCCAAGTGCAGTATCGATCGATCACTGACACTTACAAAACACTAAATGCATAACTGCAGCGTTCGCAGAGTCAGGCCTGATCCCTGCGATCGCTAACAGTTTTTTTGGTAGTATTTTGGTGAACTGGCAAGCACCAGCCCCAGGCAGCGTCAGGTTAGCGCCAGTACCGCTAACACCCACGCACGCACTGTACACCACCCTTAGTGGTATAGTATCTGAACGGATCAATATCTGATCCGATCAGATCTATACTAGCATCCCCAGCAGTTTAGGGTTCTCACAAACGCAGTGTTAGCGGGATCAGCCCAGATACCTGCTAGCACCTGCGTTTTGCCCCTCCGCCCGGCCCAGCCCAGCCCACCCAAGTGCAGTATCGATCGATCACTGTCACTTACAAAAGACTAAAATGCATAACTGCAGCGTTCGCAGAGTCAGGCCTGATCCCTGCGATCGCCAACAGATTTTTTGGTAGCGTTTTGGTGAACTGGCAAGCGCCAGCGGCCTAGTACACCCCGGTCGTAGTCAAACCAGCACTGCAGTAACACTTGGTGACGTGGCGAGTCCCATAAGTGCAGTTCAAGCTGGTGAGGTGGCAAGCACAAGTAGTGTCCCGCTGCCACCAAAAAGACAAACACAGGCCCATCGTGCCCATAGTGCCCTTCCTACTGCATTCGCCAATCCTAATTGGGAACCCACCGCTTCTGCAGCGCCCGTACTTCCCCCATTCACATCCCCAACCAAATGCAGTCGGCTGCATGAGAGGCATTTTCTTTATGTCCTCCCGAGTACCCCTACCCAGCGAACGCCCCCAAAAAAGATATTGTGTCTGCAGCTAGCGCGGATATAGGCGTGACACCCGCTATTATTGTCCCTCCTGTCCTGACAATCCTGGTCTTTGCATTGGTGAATGTTTTGAACGCTACCATGCACTAGTTGAGTATTAGCGTAGGGTACAGCATTGCACAGACTAGGCACACTTTCACAGGGTCTCCCAAGATGCCATCGCATTTTGAGAGACCCGAACCTGGAACCGGTTACAGTTATAAAAGTTAGTTACAAAAAAAGTGTAAAAAAAAATTAAAAATATATATATAAAATAAAAAAAAATAGTTGTCGTTTTATTGTTCTCTCTCTCTCTATTCTCTCTATTGTTCTGCTCTTTTTTACTGTATTCTTTTCTGCAATGTTTTATTGTTGTTATGTTTTATCATGTTTGCTTTTCAGGTATGCAATTTTTTATACTTTACCGTTTACTGTGCTTTATTGTTAACCATTTTTTTGTCTTCAGGTACGCCATTCACAACTTTGAGTGGTTATACCAGAATGATGCCTGCAGGTTTAGGTATCATCTTGGTATCATTCTTTTCAGCAAGCGGTCGGCTTTCATGTAAAAGCAATCCTAGCGGCTAATTAGCCTCTAGACTGCTTTTACAAGCCGTGGGAGGGAATGCCCCCCCCCCCACCGTCTTCCGTGTTTTTCTCTGGCTCTCCTGTCTCAACAGGGAACCTGAAAATGCAGCTGGTGATTCAGCCAGCTGACCATAGAGCTGATCAGAGACCAGAGTGGCTCCAAACATCTCTATGGCCTAAGAAACCGGAAGCTACGAGCATTTTATGACTTAGATTTCGCTGGATGTAAATAGCGCCATTGGGAAATTGGGGAAGCATTTTATCACACCGATCTTGGTGTGGTCAGATGCTTTGAGGGCAGAGGAGAGATCTAGGGTCTAATAGACCCCAATTTTTTCAAAAAAGAGTACCTGTCACTACCTATTGCTATCATAGGGGATATTTACATTCCCCGAGATAACAATAAAAATGATTAAAAAAAAATAAAAATGAAAGGAACAGTTTAAAAATAAGATAAAAAAGCAAAAAAATAATAAATAAAAAAAAAAAAAAAAAAAAAAAAAAAAAAAGCACCCCTGTCGCCCCCTGCTCTCGCACTAAGGCGAACGCAAGCGGCGGTCTGTCGTCAAACGTAAACAGCAATTGCACCATGCATGTGAGGTATCACCGCGAAGGTTAGATCGAGGGCAGTAATTTTTGCAGTAGACCTCCTCTGTAAATCTAAAGTGGTAACCTGTAAAGGCTTTTAAAGGCTTTTAAAAATGTATTTATTTTGTTGCCACTGCACGTTTGTGCGCAATTGTAAAGCATGTCATGTTTGGTATCCATGTACTCGGCCTAAGATCGTCTTTTTTATTTCATCAAACATTTGGGCAATATAGTGTGTTTTAGTGCATTAAAATTTAAAAAAGTGTGTTTTTTCCCCAAAAAATGCGTTTGAAAAATCGCTGCGCAAATACTGTGTGAAAAAAAAAAATGAAACACCCACCATTTTAATCTGTAGGGCATTTGCTTTAAAAAAATATATAATGTTTGGGGGTTCAAAGTAATTTTCTTGCAAAAAAAAAAAACTTTTTCATGTAAACAATAAGTGTCAGAAAGGGCTTTGTCTTCAAGTGGTTAGAAGAGTGGGTGATGTGTGACATAAGCTTCTAAATGTTGTGCATAAAATGCCAGGACAGTTCAAAACCCCCCCAAATGACCCCATTTTGGAAAGTAGACACCCCAAGCTATTTGCTGAGAGGCATGTCGAGTCCATGGAATATTTTATATTGCGACACAAGTTGCGGGAAAGTGACACATTTTTATTTTTTATTTTTTTTTTTTTGCACAAAATTGTCACTAAATGATATATTGCTCAAACATGCCATGGGAATATGTGAAATTACACCCCAAAATACATTCTGCTGCTTCTCCTGAGTACAGGGATACCACATGTGTGAGACTTTTTGGGAGCCTAGCCGCGTACGGAACCCCGAAAACCAAGCACCGCCTTCAGGCTTTCTAAGGGCGTGAATTTTTGATTTCTCTCTTGACTGCTTATCACAGTTTCGGAGACCATGGAATGCCCAGGTGGCACAAACCCCCCCAAATGACCCCATTTTGGAAAGTAGACACCCCAAGCTATTTGATGAGAGGTATAGTGAGTATTTTGCAGACCTCACTTTTTGTCACAAAGTTTTGAAAATTGAAAAAAGAAAAAAAAAAAGTTTTTTCTTGTCTTTCTTCATTTTCAAAAACAAATGAGAGCTGCAAAATATTCACCATGCCTCTCAGCAAATAGCTTGGGGTGTCTACTTTCCAAAATGGGGTCATTTGGGGGGGTTTTGTGCCACCTGGGCATTCCATGGCCTCCGAAACTGTGATAGGCAGTGAAGAGTGAAATCAAAAATTTTCACCCTTAGAAATCCTGAAGGCGGTGATTGGTTTTCGGGGTCCCGTACACGGCTAGGCTCCCAAAAAGTCCCACACATGTGGTATCCCCGTACTCAGGAGAAGTAGCTAAATGTATTTTGGGGTGCAATTCCACATATGCCCATGGCCTGTGTGAGCAATATATCATTTAGTGACAACTTTGTGCAAAAAAAAAAAAATAAAAAATAAAAATGTGTCACTTTCCCGCAACTTGTGTCAAAATATAAAATATTCCATGGACTCAATATGCCTCTCTGGAAATAGCTTGGGGTGTCTACTTTCCAAAATGGGGTCATTTGGGGGGGTTTTGTGCCACCTGGGCATTCCATGGCCTCCGAAACTGTGATAGGCAGTAAAGAGTGAAATCATAAATTTACGCCCTTAGAAATCCTGAAGGCGGTGATTGGATTTCGGGGCCCCGTACGCGGCTAGGCTCCCAAAAAGTCCCACACATGTGGTATCCCCATATTCAGGAGAAGCAGCAGAATGTATTTTGGGGTGCAATTCCACATAGGCCCATGGCCTGTGTGAGCAATATATCATTTAGTGACAACTTTTTGTAAATATTTTTTTTTTTTTTTTGTCATTATTCAATCACTTGGGACAAAAAAAATAAATATTCAATGGGTTCAACATGCCTCTCAGCAATTTCCTTGGGGTGTCTACTTTCCAAAATGGGGTCATTTGGGGGGGTTTTGTACTGCCCTGCCATTTTAGCACCTCAAGAAATGACATAGGCAGTCATAAACTAAAAGGTGTAGAAATTGCGCCAACTCTTATAAAGCAGCCAACACAGCAATTTGACCGTTGCAAGTAGAAATAAAAATAAAAAAGTGTGGCGCTAGTGAACAGTGATAAAGAGAATATTAATCAGGTAATAGTAATCGTTAGACAAACCAGGTAACGATTATAGTGTGGGTTTATGAAACCAAAAGAAGTTATATGTTTTCAGGGGACATCCAAAAGGGTGAATAGAAAATGAAGTAAGAATAGAAAAACTTAGATGTATGAGGGAGTGAAATGCTCGATAGCAACCTATAGGATAGCTTAAGAAGCAATCATGTAAACACAACCATAATTCAAAATGACATTGTGAAAACAAAGAAAAATAGTACCATGTGGTGTCTTAGTATGCTAAATAAACAGCTCTACATACAAAAAAATTTGGTTCATTGGGGTTGGAACCCAAAGAAGGAGGCGTATAAGGTGACTGGGAAGCAAACATGCATACACAACCGTGATAATAATATGACGTGCAAAAAAATGTAATAAATAATCCAGGGTATATTGGTAGGCTAAGTATATAGTTCCATGCAAAAATACAGTACATAGGGGTTAAAACCAAAAAAAGAGTGGGGGGAGTTGTCACAATCCCTATAGGGGATATATATGAGTGGACAATGTTAATTTGGAGGACAGATGGAGCACTCCTAAATAAGTCCCACAAGAATCTGGACGTAGGCCGTCTTCCTATAGGACGATTACGGGTCCTTAAATGTGGGAAGGTTCCTGGCTCATATGGATGGTTCCAACATCGAAGCAGAAAAGACAAAAGAATGCCCTTACCGGATCTGGTGGACTCACAGGCCGTTGGCGGTGAGTCAATCAAGCTTGTACCGTCAAACGGTATGGAGTGGAGATCTGTGTGGAGACTGGTGCAGGATCTTGTCGGACGTTCTCGGATGGTGTGCCAGGATGAAATCCAGGGCCCCCAGGATTTGGTTGCGGTCGCCGAATGACCGTTTCCTCAAACGTCAGCCACGTAAGCCAGTAGATGAAAAAAGGAAAAAGAAAAAAACTTCCACATAGTGTAAATCCTTACTGGTAAAACGCGTTGCAGCACTTTATTAGGGAGTATACTTCCAAAAATTACAAAATGAGGGCAGTAAAAACTCGGCTCAAAGTAAAACTTGCATCAAATAGTATAAAAGTAGTAAAAAATAGCGCAGTGGATGGTGGTGGGGTGTAAACATAGGAACCCGACGCGTTTCGCCTCCATAGGCTTCTGCTGGGGTATGAATAAGCCCCCCACACAACTGCGCTTTATATATTATAGCAGAAATGAGGTGCAACAGCTGATTAGCGCTGTTGCACGAGATGACTTCCGGGTTCGGCAGCATCATTCGTGACACAACGTCACATGGTGTTTCTGTGGCCAATCGGAGGTGGTCAAAAACCAAGCCTCACTCCTGGTATCCAATCGGCAGAGCAGCTATCCCATTCGTCCTGGCGGTCACGTGCCGGTCACATGACGTACTAGCCGAATGGATGACGATAGGACGCTCTCTGCCTGCGTATCAAAGGAAGCAGGAAGTGAGGACTTGTCAGATCGCACCATGGACCGCAAACATAGCGGCGATCCATGGTGATTACTGTCTCATTCAGACATATATTAAAAGGTCTAATAATGTGGGCTTGATCCCGGAAGTCCTCACAGACTATCCTCATAGATAATCATCATACAAAAAAAATGTAAAATTTTCAAACAGTAAGTGATTATGTATATTGTGCAAGAATTGGCAGAAAAGTTCTCCATGTATAAACAAGTAATGGGAACTTAGTGACTGTACAACATATCATTCTAGAAATGGCAATACATCAATGAAGAAGGAATAGATGTAAAGTGGTGGAGAAAAGAAAAAACTTGACAAAACACTCAGAAATGTGCAGATGGATCGTATAGCAGAGGCCAGTGTAAAGTGATATAAGTAAAATGTAAACTCGTGAATGATAGTGATATCTGAGTATGGGTCAGGTAGCAAACATCATAGACGAAAGTATCTAGGAAAGAAGCGTCAAACTGTAATTGTAGAGGTAGTGTATGTAAGAAACGGATTGTACTCTATATTTCAGGTAGAGATACAGTCCAAAAAACAAAATACTAGTATTTTATATAAGATCAGAGAGAGCAGTATGGACTCAGACCAATGTCAATCTGCATATAAAATCCCCAAAGGTACTAATTCATGAAAGTGTATATTCCGTTTGGGAAGCACACTTCCAAAAGAATTAGACAAATAAGGGCGGTAAAAACTCGGCTCAAAGTAAAATTTACATCAAGCAGCATAAGGATGGTATACAATAGTGCAATGTAAGAATAAGTACATCGAAACAGATCTAATGGGAAAAAAGGTCAAAGTCTTGGACAGATTGGATGAGATAGTGTCCCCTATTGAAATAGGGATGGTGAACATGGAAGAAAGTCGTTGGTCTGCGTGGGGACATCAACTCCTAAGATTGATTTATAAAGGCGTTGATGTCCCACTCGACATTGAGTCCGTGTGGCACATAGCACTTCAAGAGGTGTATCCAAAAAGTCTCAAGTTTGGAGACCCCCCTGGTGCTAGGTTCACCCCTCCAATGTGGAACAAATTTGTCAATAATTTGGAACTGCGTTCCGGATGGATTTTGGTTGTGATGGTGTAAGTAGTGTTTAGGGACACTATGATTGGTGCGTCCTTTTAGTATGGCTGTGATATGCTCATTCACTCGTATAGAAAAATTGCGGATAGTTCGGCCTATATACTGCTTGCCACAAGGGCAAGTGATGAGGTAGACTATAAACTTTGTGGTACAGGTTGCAAATTGCTTCATCTTATATTCCCTTCCAGTTATAGATGACCTGAAAGTTTCAATTTTGCGGGATTTGCAGACATTGAGTTTGCATACTGTGCATTTTCTGCAGGGGTAGAAGCCTTTAAAGTCATGGAAGAAAGATGGCGTCTTCGGAGGGTCTACTACCCCTGGTGCGATTCTACCCCCTATCGATGGTGCACCTTTATAGATTACTCCAGCCTGGTTGGGGAGTAATGGGCCCAATATTCGGTCGTTCTTAAGTATTTTCCAGTGTCTTGAGATAATACTTTTTACTTGTTTGTGTTGGATGGAGTAGTTAGTGAGGAAGGCCCATCTGTGTCTATCATCCAAAGGTCTTTTGGGCTGTTCCACTAGTAGAGATGAACGATCGATATGGGCTACTTTCTGGATCTCCTGATCGATAAGTTCTCCATCATATCCCTTTTCTTCAAATCTAGATTTAATGATCTCTGCTTGTGTGTAATAGTCTGGCAGAAGAGAGCAATTGCGTCTGATTCTCATCAGTTGACTTCGAGGGACTGATTTCAACCATGCTGTATGGTGGCAGCTGTCAATCGGGATGTAACCGTTACGGTCAGTGACCTTGAAGAAAGTTTTAGTTTCCAATCGACCGTTGATAGCTGTGATTTCCAGATCCAAGAAATGTATTGCAGAGGTACTTGCTTCGTATGACAAATGGATGCCCACCTCGTTCTCATTGAGGGTGGACATGAAGTGGTTCAAGGATTCCATGGAGCCTCTCCATAGGAGGAGGATGTCGTCGATGTACCTGGCCCACAGGGCAAGCTGTGGGGGTTGCAGGACACCGAGGACATCCTCCTCCCATTTGGCCATGAAGATGTTAGCCAAACTGGGACGCAATTGCTCTCTTCTGCCAGAGTATTACACACAAGCAGAGATCATTAAATCTAGATTTGAAGAAAAGGGATATGATGGAGAACTTATCGATCAGGAGATCCAGAAAGTAGCCCATATCGATCGTTCATCTCTACTAGTGGAACAGCCCAAAAGACCTTTGGATGATAGACACAGATGGGCCTTCCTCACTAACTACTCCATCCAACACAAACAAGTAAAAAGTATTATCTCAAGACACTGGAAAATACTTAAGAACGACCGAATATTGGGCCCATTACTCCCCAACCAGGCTGGAGTAATCTATAAAGGTGCACCATCGATAGGGGGTAGAATCGCACCAGGGGTAGTAGACCCTCCGAAGACGCCATCTTTCTTCCATGACTTTAAAGGCTTCTACCCCTGCAGAAAATGCACAGTATGCAAACTCAATGTCTGCAAATCCCGCAAAATTGAAACTTTCAGGTCATCTATAACTGGAAGGGAATATAAGATGAAGCAATTTGCAACCTGTACCACAAAGTTTATAGTCTACCTCATCACTTGCCCTTGTGGCAAGCAGTATATAGGCCGAACTATCCGCAATTTTTCTATACGAGTGAACGAGCATATCACAGCCATACTAAAAGGACGCACCAATCATAGTGTCCCTAAACACTACTTACACCATCACAACCAAAATCCATCCGGAACGCAGTTCCAAATTATTGACAAATTTGTTCCACATTGGAGGGGTGAACCTAGCACCAGGGGGGTCTCCAAACTTGAGACTTTTTGGATACACCTCTTGAAGTGCTATGTGCCACACGGACTCAATGTCGAGTGGGACATCAACGCCTTTATAAATCAATCTTAGGAGTTGATGTCCCCACGCAGACCAACGACTTTCTTCCATGTTCACCATCCCTATTTCAATAGGGGACACTATCTCATCCAATCTGTCCAAGACTTTGACCTTTTTTCCCATTAGATCTGTTTCGATGTTCTTATTCTTACATTGCACTATTGTATACCATCCTTATGCTGCTTGATGTAAATTTTACTTTGAGCCGAGTTTTTACCGCCCTTATTTGTCTAATTCCTTTGGAAGTGTGCTTCCCAAACGGAATATACACTTTCATGAATTAGTACCTTTGGGGATTTTATATGCAGATTGACATTGGTCTGAGTCCATACTGCTCTCTCTGATCTTATATAAAATACTAGTATTTTGTTTTTTGGACTGTATCTCTACCTGAAATATAGAGTACAATCCGTTTCTTACATACACTACCTCTACAATTACAGTTTGACGCTTCTTTCCTAGATACTTTCGTCTATGATGTTTGCTACCTGACCCATACTCAGATATCACTATCATTCACGAGTTTACATTTTACTTATATCACTTTACACTGGCCTCTGCTATACGATCCATCTGCACATTTCTGAGTGTTTTGTCAAGTTTTTTCTTTTCTCCACCACTTTACATCTATTCCTTCTTCATTGATGTATTGCCATTTCTAGAATGATATGTTGTACAGTCACTAAGTTCCCATTACTTGTTTATACATGGAGAACTTTTCTGCCAATTCTTGCACAATATACATAATCACTTACTGTTTGAAAATTTTACATTTTTTTTGTATGATGATTATCTATGAGGATAGTCTGTGAGGACTTCCGGGATCAAGCCCACATTATTAGACCTTTTAATATATGTCTGAATGAGACAGTAATCACCATGGATCGCCGCTATGTTTGCGGTCCATGGTGCGATCTGACAAGTCCTCACTTCCTGCTTCCTTTGATACGCAGGCAGAGAGCGTCCTATCGTCATCCATTCGGCTAGTACGTCATGTGACCGGCACGTGACCGCCAGGACGAATGGGATAGCTGCTCTGCCGATTGGATACCAGGAGTGAGGCTTGGTTTTTGACCACCTCCGATTGGCCACAGAAACACCATGTGACGTTGTGTCACGAATGATGCTGCCGAACCCGGAAGTCATCTCGTGCAACAGCGCTAATCAGCTGTTGCACCTCATTTCTGCTATAATATATAAAGCGCAGTTGTGTGGGGGGCTTATTCATACCCCAGCAGAAGCCTATGGAGGCGAAACGCGTCGGGTTCCTATGTTTACACCCCACCACCATCCACTGCGCTATTTTTTACTACTTTTATACTATTTGATGCAAGTTTTACTTTGAGCCGAGTTTTTACTGCCCTCATTTTGTAATTTTTGGAAGTATACTCCCTAATAAAGTGCTGCAACGCGTTTTACCAGTAAGGATTTACACTATGTGGAAGTTTTTTTCTTTTTCCTTTTTTCATCTACTGGCTTACGTGGCTGACGTTTGAGGAAACGGTCATTCGGCGACCGCAACCAAATCCTGGGGGCCCTGGATTTCATCCTGGCACACCATCCGAGAACGTCCGACAAGATCCTGCACCAGTCTCCACACAGATCTCCACTCCATACCGTTTGACGGTACAAGCTTGATTGACTCACTGCCAACGGCCTGTGAGTCCACCAGATCCGGTAAGGGCATTCTTTTGTCTTTTCTGCTTCGATGTTGGAACCATTCATATGAGCCAGGAACCTTCCCACATTTAAGGACCCGTAATCGTCCTATAGGAAGACGGCCTACGTCCAGATTCTTGTGGGACTTATTTAGGAGTGCTCCATCTGTCCTCCAAATTAACATTGTCCACTCATATATATCCCCTATAGGGATTGTGACAACTCCCCCCACTCTTTTTTTGGTTTTAACCCCTATGTACTGTATTTTTGCATGGAACTATATACTTAGCCTACCAATATACCCTGGATTATTTATTACATTTTTTTGCACGTCATATTATTATCACGGTTGTGTATGCATGTTTGCTTCCCAGTCACCTTATACGCCTCCTTCTTTGGGTTCCAACCCCAATGAACCAAATTTTTTTGTATGTAGAGCTGTTTATTTAGCATACTAAGACACCACATGGTACTATTTTTCTTTGTTTTCACAATGTCATTTTGAATTATGGTTGTGTTTACATGATTGCTTCTTAAGCTATCCTATAGGTTGCTATCGAGCATTTCACTCCCTCATACATCTAAGTTTTTCTATTCTTACTTCATTTTCTATTCACCCTTTTGGATGTCCCCTGAAAACATATAACTTCTTTTGGTTTCATAAACCCACACTATAATCGTTACCTGGTTTGTCTAACGATTACTATTACCTGATTAATATTCTCTTTATCACTGTTCACTAGCGCCACACTTTTTTATTTTTAGTCATAAACTAAAAGCTGTGTAAATTACAGAAAATGTACCCTAGTTTGTAGACGCTATAACTTTTGCGCAAACCAATAAATATACGCTTATTGACATTTTTTTTACCAAAAACATGTGGCCGAATACATTTTGGCCTAAATGTATGACTAAAATTGAATTTATTGGATTTTTTTTATAACAAAAAGTAGAAAATATCATTTTTTTTCAAAATTTTCGGTCTTTTTCCATTTATAGCGCAAAAAATAAAAACCGCAGAGGTGATCAAATACCATCAAAAGAAAGCTCTATTTGTGGGAAGAAAAGGACGCAAATTTCGTTTGGGTACAGCATTGCATGACCGCGCAATTAGCAGTTAAAGCGACGCAGTGCCAAATTGGAAAAAGACCTCTGGTCCTTAGGCAGCATAATGGTCCGGGGCTCAAGTGGTTAAGGGTGTGAGTGACGATGATATTTAAGGGTCTTATTTTTTGTGGTGGGATAGTCTTGGACCAGAGAAGTTCTTGTAGATTGTAGGGTAGGACAGATTCTTCTTCGAACCGGAGCCAAGGGATTTGGAGTGAAGGGGCATACCATTGGGCTAATTGGGTAAATCTGGCCGATAGATAATAAAGCCAAAGGTTAGAAATGCCAAGGCCTCCTTTTATTTGGGGTCTAAACATAAGGGAATAGCTAAATCTGGGTTTCTTGTTTAGCCATATGAATTTGTTGATTTCTCTCTGTAAAGAATCTAATGTTTTTTTATGTAGAACAAGAGGAAGGGCTCTAAAAAAAAAATGAAAGTTTGGGTAATATCATCATTTTTATGGCCACTATTCTGCCCAAGAATGAAATCTGGTATGATGACCAAAGTTTAAGTAGATTTTTAATACTGTTAAATAAGGGAGAGTAGTTTGCGTGGTAAAATGTTTTATACGAAGGTGTAATTTGGATACCTAGATAACTAAATGAATCCGCATTCCAATTGAATGAGAGTTTGTCTTTAAGTAAAGCTATTAAGGCTGGGGGAATATTGATTGGTAAAGCTGAGCATTTAGATAGATTTACACCCAGACCTGTCAGGTCATAGAAGATGGCAAGGGTTTTAGTTAGGTTGTGTAGGGAGATTAGAGGGTCGGTTATAAACAAAAGCATGTCATCTGCATAGAGACTTAGCTTGTATTCTTTGGATCCTTGAAATATCCTTTAATGTCTGTGTTGTTTCTTATAGCGCAGGCAAGGGGTTCTATCGCGAGGGCAAAAAGTGGAGGGGAGAGGGGGCAACCCTGTCTGGTACCTTTGGTCAGGGGGGAAAAGTCAGAGTTGTTGCCTGGGAGTTTGATACGTGTTTGTGGGTTGTGATAGAGAGCCTTAAAGCCATGTAAGAATTCATTGTTGATGCCATATTTGGGGAGTAGAGTGTCAAGATATGACCAGGAAATGCTGTCAAAGGCTTTGTGTATATCAAGACTGAGTAATAATGTGGATTTGGAATGTATGTTGGAGTCTTGAATGATATTTGTGGTCAGTCGTATGTTTTCTGTTATTTGTCTGTTAGAAATGAAACCTGTTTGATCAGGATCAACTAATGGGGAGATAACAGCTGATAATCTGTCTGCCAAAATACGGCCAAATATTTTTAAGTCGTTGTCGAGAACAGATATTGGGCGGTAGTTTTGAGGGGTGGAGTGGTCTTTATTTGGTTTGGGAAGAAGGGACATGTTAGCTAATAGCATTTCAGATGGGAATTGGCCGCCTTGTAAGATTATTATTATACAGTTTAGTAAGGTGTGGGGTAATGGTAGGGGCAAATTTTTTATAGTAGGAATGGGAATAGCCATCTGGGCCTGGGGCTGTTGATATCTTTAAAGTTCCAATGATTCTGCTAACTTCTGTGTCTGTACAAGGGGCATTGAGAGATTCAATTTGATCCCTGGAAAGAGTGGGTAATGTAATGTTGTTGAGCCAGTCCAGGGAAGACTGTTTGGGGGATGATTGTGATTAGGGATGAGCTTCGTGTTCGAGTCGAACCCATGTTCGACTCGAACATCGGCTGTTCGGTCGTTCGCCGAATTGCGAACGATATGGGCCGTTCGCGCCAAATTCGTGTGGCGCGTCACGGCCCATAATTCACTGCGGCATCGCAGTGCATTGCTGGCTGATGATTGGCCAAGCATGCACTATGACCCGCATGCTTGGCCAATCACAGCGCCGTCAGTAGAGAGAGCTGTAATTGGCCAAAGCCAGGGTGGCTTTGGCCAATTATGGCTCAGGGGATTTAGTACACACCCCACACTATATAAGGCCGCCTGCACGGCGGCCCTGTGTAGTGTGTGTTCCGGTGTGCTGAGAGATAGAGAGAGAGAGAGACAGTGTCATTTGATTTGAGTTAGATAGATTAGGCAGAACAGTCAGTCAGTTAGCTGCACTTACAGTGTATTGTGTATATATATGCATCCCAGGTGTTGCATATATATATATATACACACTGTATTCAGTTTAGCTAGATCCGTTCCTGTTATCTTCTATCTAGACTATTTACATTTAGTGCAGTGTGTCCTGCTCACAGTGTTCAGCTAGATCCGTTCCTGCTATTTACATTTAGTGCAGTGCGTCCTGCTCACAGTGTTCAGCTAGATCCGTTCCTGCTATTTACATTCAGTGCAGTGCGTCCTGCTCACAGTGTTCAGCTAGATCCGTTCCTGCTATTTACATTCAGTGCAGTGCGTCCTGCTCACAGTGTTCAGCTAGATCCGTTCCTGCTATTTACATTCAGTGCAGTGCGTCCTGCTCACAGTGTTCAGCTAGATCCGTTCCTGGTATTTACATTTAGTGCAGTGCGTCCTGCTCACAGTGTTCAGCTACATCCGTTCCTGCTATTTACATTCAGTGCAGTGCGTCCTGCTCACAGTGTTCAGCTAGATCCGTTCCTGGTATTTACATTTAGTGCAGTGCGTCCTGCTCACAGTGTTCAGCTACATCCGTTCCTGCTATTTACATTCAGTGCAGTGCGTCCTGCTCACAGTGTTCAGCTAGATCCGTTCCTGCTATTTACATTCAGTGCAGTGCGTCCTGCTCACAGTGTTCAGCTAGATCCGTTCCTGCTATTTACATTCAGTGCAGTGCGTCCTGCTCACAGTGTTCAGCTAGATCCGTTCCTGGTATTTACATTTAGTGCAGTGCGTCCTGCTCACAATGTTCAGCTACATCCGTTCCTGCTATTTACATTCAGTGCAGTGCGTCCTGCTCACAGTGTTCAGCTAGATCCGTTCCTGCTATTTACATTCAGTGCAGTGCGTCCTGCTCACAGTGTTCAGCTAGATCCGTTCCTGCTATTTACATTCAGTGCAGTGCGTCCTGCTCACAGTGTTCAGCTAGATCCGTTCCTGCTATTTACATTCAGTGCAGTGCGTCCTGCTCACAGTGTTCAGCTAGATCCGTTCCTGCTATTTACATTCAGTGCAGTGCGTCCTGCTCACAGTGTTCAGCTAGATCCGTTCCTGGTATTTACATTTAGTGCAGTGCGTCCTGCTCACAGTGTTCAGCTAGATCCGTTCCTGCTATTTACATTCAGTGCAGTGCGTCCTGCTCACAGTGTTCAGCTAGATCCGTTCCTGCTATATACATTTAGTGCAGTACGTCCTGCTCACAGTGTTCAGCTAGATCCGTTCCTGTTATCTTCCTACTGACAGGCAGGCTTGTCTGGTTACAGTATATAAAGCTACCTGAAGAAAATTACAGGTGTTCTTTTTGATCCTATTAGTACCACGGTCAGGCAGCTAGACTATTTACATTTAGTACAGTGTGTCCTGCTCACAGTGTTCAGCTAGATCCGTTCCTGTTATCTTCCTACTGACAGGCAGGCTTGTCTGGTTACAGTATATAAAGCTACCTTAAGAAAATTACAGGTGTTCTTTTTGATCCTATTAGTACCACGGTCAGGCAGCTAGACTATTTACATTTAGTACAGTGCGTCCTGCTCACAGTGTTCAGCTAGATCCGTTCTTGCTATTTACATTCAGTGCAGTGCGTCCTGCTCACAGTGTTCAGCTAGATCCGTTCCTGGTATTTACATTTAGTGCAGTGCGTCCTGCTCACAGTGTTCAGCTAGATCCGTTCCTGCTATTTACATTCAGTGCAGTGCGTCCTGCTCACAGTGTTCAGCTAGATCCGTTCCTGCTATATACATTTAGTGCAGTACGTCCTGCTCACAGTGTTCAGCTAGATCCGTTCCTGTTATCTTCCTACTGACAGGCAGGCTTGTCTGGTTACAGTATATAAAGCTACCTTAAGAAAATTACAGGTGTTCTTTTTGATCCTATTAGTACCACGGTCAGGCAGCTAGACTATTTACATTTAGTACAGTGCGTCCTGCTCACAGTGTTCAGCTAGATCCGTTCCTGTTATCTTCCTACTGACAGGCAGGCTTGTCTGGTTACAGTATATAAAGCTACCTGAAGAAAATTACAGGTGTTCTATCCCAGCTTAGTGCAGCTACAGGCCATTAGTATGTCTGGAAGGCCAAGAAGGAGAGGCAGACAGTCACAAGCCAATAAGAGAAGGCAAGCAGGCTCTGTGTCTAGTGCTGGTCGTGGAGACGGTGCATCCTCATCAGCACGTGGCCAT
This sequence comes from Lithobates septentrionalis, assembly GCA_037952835.1. Lineage (NCBI taxonomy): Eukaryota > Metazoa > Chordata > Amphibia > Anura > Ranidae > Lithobates > Lithobates septentrionalis. Next base: position 1,075,945 of record JBBDGP010002835.1, read on the forward strand.
GGGACACGCTTGGCCTTTTTTTCGGCAGCTGGCCGTGTTGAGCCGCAACATGCGGAAGACTTGGTCGAGTGGATGACCAAGCCGTCCTCATCCTCCTCATCCTCTCTCACCCATGCCCAGGGTGCTTTGTCTGGCAAAGCAGCGGCCTCTTCCTTCAGCTCAATGTCATCAGTGACTCCTTCCCTAGCTCCACCATGTCCTCATGAGGATTCCCTCGAACTGTTTGACCACAGTGTTGGGTACATGCTCCAGGAGGATGCCCAGCGTTTGGAAGGCTCTGATGATGATACTGAGCTCAATGAAGGCAGTAACATGAGCACGGACAGAGGGGGTGCCCAAGAAGGACAGCAATCTGGCAGTCATGCTCCCCCTGCTGCAGCATACTGCCAGGTTTGCTCCAGTGATGAGGAGGGAGGGGATGATGAGGTCACTGACTCAACGTGGGTGCCTGATAGGAGAGAGGAGGAGGAGGAGGAGGAGGAGGAGGAGGTGGCACATCACCAACTAGGCAGGATGCCCTCCAGGGGCCAGCCTAAGGGCAGCACATTGACTGCATCACACCCCAAAGCTCCACATGTGCAGGGCGCTGCAGTCTCTGCGCGTTATTCAAAAAGTTCTTTGGTGTGGGCCTTTTTTGAGACGAGTGCATCAGATCGCACCGCTGCTATTTGCAACATATGTCTCAAGCGTATCTCGCGTGGCCAAAACATCTCCCGCTTGGGTACCACATGCTTGACCAGACATATGTTGACCTGCCATGCAGTTCGTTGGCAAGCGTATCTAAAAGACCCACACCAAAGAACAAAGAGGATCTCTCCTTGCTCCTCATCAGCTGAGATTTCCAACCCCACTAGACCTTCAGTCCTCTCTGAGACCTGCAGTGAGAGGAATGAAGGTGTAGAATTAGGTGTGTCACAGCCAAGTACTTGTGGGCAATCTGCTTTTGGTACACCGACGTCAGATTGTACCAGGCAAATTTCCCTGCCCCAGCTGCTGCACCGCCGAAAGAAGTTTGCTCCCAGCCATCCACATGCCCAGCGGTTGAATGCTAGCTTGGCAAAATTGCTAGCACTTCAACTGCTGCCTTTTCAGTTGGTAGACTCTGCCCCCTTCCGTGAGTTTGTGGAATGTGCGGTTCCTCAGTGGCAGGTACCCAAACGCCACTTTTTCTCACGGAAGGCGATTCCGGCTCTCTACCGGCATGTGGAAGGCAATGTCCATGCCTCGCTGGACAGGGCGGTCAGCGGTAAGGTGCATATTACCGCTGACTCATGGTCCAGCAGGCATGGACAGGGACGTTACTTAAGTTTCACGGCGCATTGGGTGACTCTGCTGGCAGCTGGGAAGGATGCAGGACAAGGTGCAGTAGTGTTGGAGGTTGTTCCGCCACCACGCCTCCAAAATGCTGATTGTGACACACCTCTCTCCTCCACCCCCTCCTCTTCTTCTTCCTCCATGGCCTCTTCCTCGGAACCAGCGGTGCTCCGTAGGCGTTCAAGGGGCTACGCAAGTACGCAGGCCAAAAGATGCCATGCGGTGCTTGAGCTGGTGTGCTTGGGGGACAGGAGCCACACTGGGGCAGAGGTTCTGTCAGCTCTGCAGGGGCAGGTTCAGAGGTGGTTGACGCCACGCCAACTTAAGGCAGGAATGGTGGTTTGCGACAATGGCACCAACCTCCTCTCTGCCCTCCGACAGGGACAACTGACCCATGTGCCCTGTTTGGCTCACGTCCTTAACTTGGTGGTGCAGCGGTTCTTGGGCAGGTACCCGGGCTTACAGGATGTCCTGAGGCAGGCCAGGAAAGTCTCTGTGCATTTCCGCCGGTCATATAATGCCAGTGCTCGGCTGACGGACCTCCAAAAGGAGTTTAACCTGCCCAAGAACCGCCTAATCTGTGACATGCCCACCAGGTGGAACTCGACGTTGGCCATGCTGCAGCGGCTGCACACGCAGCAGAGGGCCATCAATGAGTACCTGTGCGACTATGGCACCAGGACAGGGTCAGGGGACCTTGGTTTTTTTTCCCCACGCCAGTGGGCCATGATCAGGGATGCATGCACTGTCCTGTCACCATTCGAGGAGGCCACGAGGATGGTGAGCACTGACAGTGCATGCATCAGTGACACTGTCCCCCTTGTCCACCTGTTGGAGCACACGCTGCGTGGAATAATGGACAGGGCACTTGAGGCAGAACAGAGGCAGGAAGAGGAGGACTTCCTTAGCTCTCAAGGCCCCCTTTATCCAGACAGTGTTCCTGCGTGCCCGCCGATCACACAGGAAGAGGACGAGGAGGAGGAGGAGGAGGAGGAGGAAGATTGTGTCAGTATGGAGGTGGAGCCTGGCACTCAGCATCAGCAGTCTTTAAGGGATCAGTCCCAAGGAACACATGGACTTGTACGTGGCTGGGAGGAGGTGGCTGCGGACGTTGTTGTCCTTAGTGACCCAGAGGACTCCGGACCGAATGCCTCAGCAAACCTACGCTGCATGGCCTCCCTGATCCTGCAAAGCCTGCGTAAGGATCCTCGTATTCGTGGTATCAAGGAGAAGGACCAATACTGGCTGGCAACCCTCCTTGATCCACGTTACAAGGGTAAGGTTGCGGACCTTATCTTGCCATCGCAGAGGGAGCAGAGGATGAAACATCTTCGGGAGGCCTTGCAGAAAGGTCTGTGCAACGCGTTCCCAGAGACTGGGAGGTTACAAACTCCTGTTTCTGGACAACGTGTTGCTGAGGCTTCGGTCAGTCAAAGAAGGAGCGGTGGAGAAGGTGGCCGTCTGACCGATGCGTTCAGACAATTTTTTGGTCCGCAGCCCCAAGGTATGATCGGTTCCAGCAACCATCGCCAGCGTCTGTTTTACATGGTGCAGGAATACCTAGGGGCAAGATCAGACTTGGACACCTTTCCCACCGAAAATCCTCTGGGTTACTGGGTCTTGAGGATGGATCACTGGCCAGAGCTTGCACAGTATGCAATTGAGCTACTGGCCTGTCCTGCATCCAGCGTTCTTTCGGAACGCACATTCAGTGCTGCTGGAGGCGTGGTAACCGATCACAGGGTGCGTCTGTCCACCGACTCGGTCGATCGGCTGACCTTCATAAAAATGAATCAGTCTTGGATCACCACCAGCTACCAAGCACCTGATGCAGATGTAACCGAATAATTTTTTTTGAAATCTCAGATCCCTTCAAAGACTGCCTATGCTGATGCTGAGTGACTATCCCTGAGTAATTATCCTCTTCCTCCTCAATCATCACGCTGATAGCTTGTAAGAACATTTTTGGTTCTGGGCGCCACCACCAGTGCCTAAGGCACAATTTTTCAGCCCCTGTTTAACAGGGGCGTGTAATTACAATTTTTGATGCAATACTTTGCAGCAGGGCTTGTTCCTGCGTTTCAACTAGAGTGTCTGTGAGGGGTTGCAGTGTTGTGGCACCAGCACCAGTGCCTAAGACCCAATTTTTCTGCCCCTGTCTAACAGGGGCGTGTAATTACAATTTTTGATGCAATACTTTGCAGCAGGGCTCGTTCCTGCGTTCCAACTAGAGTGTCTGTGAGGGGTTGCAGTGTTGTGGCACCAGCACCAGTGCCTAAGGCCCAATTTTTCTGCCCCTGTCTAACAGGGGCGTGTAATTACAATTTTTGATGCAATACTTTGCAGCAGGGCTCGTTCCTGCGTTCCAACTAGAGTGTCTGTGAGGGGTTGCAGTGTTGTGGCACCAGCACCAGTGCCTAAGGCCTAATTTTTCAGCTCCTGTTCAACAGGGGCATGTAATTACAATTCTTGATCTAATATTTCACAGCAGGGCCCTGTGAGGGCTTACAGTGTTTTGGCCACAGCAACACCTAAGGCCCAAATTTCTGCTGAGTATATAGGGCAGGACCCTACTTTCAAACATCTAACTTACAAACGACTCCTACTTGCAAACGGAAGGAGACAACAGGAAGTGAGATGAAATCTACCCCTAAGGAAGGGAAATTCTCTCCTGTAAGAGTTAATATGGGAAAACAATTTCTCCTTTCCACTGATGCTTTCCAATCCTTGTTCCACAAAAAAACCCAAATTTTCAAAAAACATTTTTCATTGGGACAAAAAAGTGAGGTGAAATCTTCTGAAGAGGAGGAAAGACGCAAAACAAATGTCACAGGGGTGATAACCCTTCCCTATGTTTTCCAAAAAGCTTAGAAAAGATTTTTTGGCTGGAGCTAAACACATTAAAAATGTTCAAAATTACAAACAGATTCTACTTAACAACAAACCTACAGTCCCTGTCTTGTTTGCACCGCCTGAATACTGCTGTTCAGAGTATATAGGGACCTTTCCTTATTTTAATTTGGGTGCGGGGTTCCCCTTAATATCCATACAAGACCCAAAGGGCCTGGTAATGGACTGGGGGGTACCCATGCCGTTTGTCTCACTGATTTTCATCCATATTGCCATGACCCGACATGACATTAAACCCGCAAGCAGTTTTAAATGAGATTTTTTCCTTTAAAAATGACATTTGGTGCAGGGACTGTTCTAAACATGGGAAACACGCGTCACTTTACAGGCATACTATAGACACCCCCCAGGTACGATATTTAAAGGAATATTTCACTTTTTTTTTTTTACTTTAAGCATCATTAAAATCACTGCTCCCGAAAAAACGGCCGTTTTTAAAAGTTTTTTTTGCATTGATACATGTCCCCTGGGGTAGGACCCGGGTCCCCAAACCCTTTTTAGGACAATACCATGCAAATTAGCCTTTAAAATGAGCACTTTTGATTTCGAACGTTCGAGTCCCATAGACGTCAATGGGGTTCTAACGTTCGTGCGAACTTGCGGTCCGTTCGCGGGTTCTGGTGCGAACCGAACCGGGGGGTGTTCGGCTCATCCCTAATTGTGATGTGGAAAGAAGATTTTTATAGAAGTCTAAGAATAGTTTCATGACCTCTTTGGGATGGGACACCGTATTTCCAGATGGGTTCCTTAATTTGTATGTGTGGGGTGGTTTCGTAGATTGATTAAGTTTTCTAGCGAACATGACGGAATATGAATTGCTGTTGAGTAAGAATCTGGCTTTGAACCATCTGAGGGCCTTTTCGGTGTCTGATGCTAATAATGTGTCTAAGGTAGTGCGTTTCTCTTGAATCTGTTTAAAAAGGTCACTAGATGGGTTTTGGTTGTTTCTGTGATATAAATGGTCTAAATCTTTTGTGAGGGATCTAATATCTGCAAGTTTGGATTTGTTTTTAATTGAGGCAATATTTATCAGATGGCCGCTCATTACCGCTTTATGCGCCATCCAGATATTTGTAGGAGACATGTCTGGTGTTACCTTATGTGCAAAGTATTGCTCAAGGTGAGATAGAATTTGTTGGTTGTTTGATGGATCTGTGAGCAAAGAATCGTTTATTCGCCATGTGTGTGTTGTGTTGGCTAGACCTATACGTGAAGTGTTAAAGGAGATTATATGGTGATCAGACCAAGGACATGCATGGATATCTGCCTTAGAGGAATTGGCAAGTAGGATTGGGGTGCAGAAGATATAATCAAGTCGAGCAAAGCTGTTATGCGGGTGGCAATAGAATGTGTAGGATTTGATACCTATGTTGTGGGCTCTCCAAGTATCTACTAATTGATGATTATATAGTGATCTGTTCAAAGATTTGGGGAATGCTTTAGAGGATGGGACAACTTTGCTTCTGTTCAGAGCCGAATGAGCAGCTAAATTGAAGTCACCACCCACTATTAGATGTGTGGAATGATAATTGTCTAGGGTATCAAAAAATTTGTTGAAAAAGTTTGAGTGGGCATCATTTGGAGCATATACTGAAGCAATGGTGACCAAACGTCCTTTAATTGAGTCTTTCAAAATCAAATAACGACTGTCTGGGTCTTTAAAGACATTTTGAACCTCAAAAACCACCGAGTTCCTAATAAATATGGCAGCACCTCTGGATTTTGTGTTGTAAGTTGTGCAATAAAATTGGCTGAAACTTTTGTCAAAAAATTTAGGGTGTTTGTCTTTTAGGAGGGAATTTTAAGGAAAAAAACGTTTTAAGGAAAAAAACTTACATTTAAATGCCCATCAATGCAGCCTTATCAGTGTCCATCTGCAGCCTTGCACAGCGTCCATCTGCATGCTTGTCCAGTGTCATTTGCAGCCTTGTCAGTGTCATTTGCAGCCTTTGCAGCCTTGCCAGTGTCATCAGCAGCCTTGCAGCCTTGCCAGTGTCATTTGCAGCCTTGTCAGTGTCCATCTGCAGCCTTGCAGCCTTGTCAGTGTCCATCTGCAGCCTTGTCGATGACATTTGCAGCCTTGCCCAGGCTTCAGTTAAGCTGCAGTGACTTGTCAGTGTCACTGCAGTTTAAAAATGGCACCGCCGAGATACACAGAGCCTTGGCTCCTCTCGGCTCTTCTCAGCTCCTCTCGTAGTCCCGCTCAGTCCCGCCCTATGATGGACATAACACAGGTCCAATGGCAGGACTGGGCGTGACTGTGAGCGGAGCCGAGCGTTGCCCATATACATACATAACCGAGTGTACTCGGCTAGGTTCGGCTAGCTCCACTCACAGTCACACCCAGTCCCTGTGTTATGTGCATCATAGGGCGGGACTGGGCGTGACTGTGAGCGGAACTAGCCGAGCCTAGCCAAGTACACTCGGCTATGTATGTATATCGGCGGCCCGCACTCGCTCCGCTCACAATCAGCGGGGGGGGGAATCGGTGGTGATCGACGTATAACACGCACCCATGATTTTCCCCAGCTTTTAAGGGGAAAAAAGTGCGTGTTATATGCTGATAAATACTGTACTTCTGTCTCAGTCTGATTCATGGTTTCTGACATCTGCAAAGGTAAGCAAATTGGAGGTGGAACCCTTGTTCAAAATAACATGGTGCCACAGCACAGTGAATTGTGGTGCATGTGAATACGCACATCTCAGTAGATGCGTGAGGGTGTTATTAACAATAAATGGCACTGCTGTGTATCTGCTAAAGCAGTGGTCATCAACCCTGTCCTCTGGGCCCACTAACAGGCCAGGTTTGCAAGATAACTGAAATACATCACAGGTGATATAATTTGCTGCTCAGTGATTGCAGTATGCTAGTCTGCATCTCCCCAAGGTAATACATAAAACCTGGCCTGTTAGTGGGCCCTGAGGACAGGGTTGATGACCACTGTGCTAAAGAGCAGCACGTTTCTCTGGTGTCAGGAAAGCAATTTTGCATGCGTTCCCGCACACAAATGTGAAAGCAGGCTAATGCCCCGTACACACGAGCGGTAAACCATCCAAGATTTTTCCAACGGAATTTCGCTCAAGCTTGGCTTGCATACACACGGTCACACAAAAGTTCTCTGAACCTTCGACCGTCAAGAACGCGCTGACGTACAACACTACGACGAGCCGAGAAAATTAAGTTCAATGCTTCCGAGCATGCGTCGAATTGTTTCCGAGCATGCATGGTTTTTTGCGTGTCGGAATTGCATGCAGACAAACGGAATTTCCAATAGGAACTTTTTCCGATGGAAAAATAGAGAACCTGCTCTCAATTTTTTGCTGGTGGAAATTCCGCTAACAAAAGTCCAATGGAGCATACACGCGGTCGGAATTTCCGACCAAAAGCTCACATCAGAATTTTGCTGGCGGAATTTCCGCTCATGTGTACGAGGCATAAATGTCTCAGTTACATTAGTGGTCAGTGTAAAATTTCTCATTGCATTGGAGCTGGGTTTACAATTCACATATGTGGCCAGTGTGAATGTCCCCCTTACATTGGTGGTCAGTGTAAATCCTTCCTTACATTAGCGGTTCCTGTGAATGCTCCTATTACATTAGTGGTCAGTGTAAATCCCCATTACATCAGTGGTCAGTGTAAATTCCCATTACATTAGTGGTCAATGTGAATCCCTATTACATTGGAGTTTTCTGTCTATTGACGGGTCCCCTCAATTCCCCAATCCATGATGTGCCGGCAATAAGGAGATGATGTGCACTAACCTCTTGCAACCAATCATTGAGCGGTAAGGATATGCAGTAACCTCTGGCAAACAAATTAGTAAGCAGTAATAATGTGCAGTAACCTCTAGCAACCAATCAGTGAGCAGTATTGATGTACAGTAATCTCTAGCAACCAATCAACAAGCAGAAGTCATGTGCTGTAACCTCTAGCAAATAATCAGAGAGCCATAATGTGTGCTGTAATCCCTAGCAGCCAGTCAGTAAGCGGTAATGATACACTGTAACCTCTTGCAACCAATCGCAATTGCTGCCTGATCTGATTCAGTAAACTGATTTTGAGTCTAGCTGCTATTTATTGTAGACTCAGCGCAGGTGGAGAGCCGACATCGCAGGCTACCTGGACGGGTAAGTGCCCTAATATTAAAAGTCAGCAGCTACAGTATTTGTAGCTGCTGACGTTTAATTTTTCTCACCTAGGCTGGACCTCCTCTTTAGGATCAGTGGAAAAAATATTATAATAAAAGAATTCAGTTGTATACAGTCAGGCCACTAGAGGGCAAAGTAGTATAGAAGATAAAATAAAATAAACTTTTTTTGCCATCAAATTTAACTGAATATTATTTTGTAACTTTCCCTTGTTCTTACCAACACTAACCCTAATGACAATGTAAACAAGTAAATTCACTTTGGTAGACCCTGTACAACAGGGGTAGGCAACCTTTTGAGCACAGTGTGCTGAAAAATGTTTTCAAAGAAATTGAGCATGCCGATTTTATAACCAAAAAATGTCAACTTCACATTCTCAATCACGAAAAGGTTTTTTTTTATAAAGTAAATGCTGTAAACTACTTTAGTGGTGAGACATTAACATCCTGCACTCTCACGCCTCAGATCAACCCCACTTCATGCACATTCACACCTCAGATCACTGTCCCCCCTGCAAATCTGTTTCACCACTGTACCCCCCTGCTCATCTGTCCCACCACTGTACACCCCCTGCACATCTGCCTCACCACTGTAACCCCCTGCACATCTGCCTCTCTACTGTACCCCCCTGCTCATCTGCCCCACCACTGTAACCCCCTGCTCATCTGCCCCACCACTGTAACCCCCTGCTCATCTGCCCCACCACTGTAACCCCCTGCTCTTCTGCCCCACCACTGTAACCCCCTGCTCTTCTGCCCTACCAATGTACCCCCTTTCTCATTTGCCCCACCACTGTAACCCTGTCAGAAACCATGAACCAGACCGAGACAGAAGTACAGTAAAATCACACTTGTTTATTAATAAAAATAAAAAGGTAAATAGAGTAAGCGTAGTCAAAGCATAGCCAGAGTCCAGTAACCGGATTGGGTAGTCAGCCAAGCCAGAGTTCAGTAACCAGATCGGGTAATCAGCCAAGCCAGAGTTCATTAACCAGATCGGGTAATCAGCCAGGCCAGAAGTCAGGGATCCAAGTAGAGGAACAGCAAGCAGGATAAGGAGCCAGAAGGGATGTCAGCAAAGCCAGTCTTCAAATAGGAACGCAGGAGATGGTTTCTTGTGATGTGACCAAGGCGAAGGCAGGAATGAAGTGAGCTTTAAGTTTAAGACTGACGAGCAGATCCACAACAGCTGGTTAACTGTGGAGAGAGATGAGAGCTGGCAATTAGCCAACAGCTGAGCGGCCAGCTCAGAGAAGGAAGGGCTGAGCCAGCCCTGACAGTACCCCCCTCAACGACCCCTCCCCCTCAGAGGACCACCAGGCTTGAGGGGAAAACGTCTATGGAAATCATGGAGGAGGGCAGGAGCATGTAAGTCCGAGAATGAGACCCAGGAGCGTTCCTCCGGACCGTACCCCTTCCAATGCACCAGGTACTGTATGCGCCCACAGAACCTACAGGAGTCAACAATGGATTGTACCTCATACTCCTCATGGTTCTCAACCTGTATAGGGTGAGGACGTGGCACTGAGGTGGTAAAGCGGTTGCAGACCAACGGTTTCAATAAGGAGACATGAAACACATTTGAGATGCGCATACTAGGAGGAAGGTCCAACGCGTAAGCCACTGGGTTAATCCTGCAAAGGATATGGAAAGGCCCAATAAACCGAGGTGCGAACTTCAGTGAGGGAACACGAAGTCTGAGGTTGCGAGATGACAGCCAGACCCTGTCTCCAACCTGGTAGGAAGGCGCAGGCAGGCGTCTGCGGTCAGCATGGAGTCTGTACCTATCATTAGCATGACGCAAAGCCTCCTAGACTTGTGTGGAACGAAGACCACGGAGATGCTCCTCTAGCACAGGAATACTCTGCAGAACAAACGAGTCAGGCAACATGGAAGGTTGGAAACCATAATTCGCCATAAACTATCAATCGGGAAGCAGAATTCAAGGCACTGTTGTGAGCAAACTCTGCCCATGGTAATAGGTCTGACCAGTTGTTGTGATGGTCAGAAATATAGCAACTTAGGAATTGCTCCAAGGACTGATTGGCTCGTTCTGCGGCCCCATTAGACTGCGGGTGATACACAGAGGAGAAAGCAAGCTGAATTCCCAGCTGTGCACAAAAGGCTTGCCAGAACCGGGACACAAACTGACTACCCCTGTCCAAGACAATCACCTTGGGTAGCCCATGTAAGCGAAAGATCTCCCAAGCAAAAATGGAAGCCAGTTCCTTAGAAGTGGGCTAACCCTCCATGGGAGACGCAAAAACCTGTTGTCTTGAGTTACCCTGAGTTTGTGGCCTCCTTTAAAAGGGTATTTGACGTTCCCGCATGCTCCGCTTCTGCTGCCAAGTGCCTCATGTCCATCAAACAGAGTACGAGAACTGTTGCCGACTATGCCATTGAGTTCCGTACTCTGGCAGCAGAGGTTGCTTGGAACAATGAGGCCCTCGTGGCTGCTTTTTCTCATGGTCTCTCGGATTCCATCAAGGATGAGATAGCAGCCCGAGATATACCCACTGAGCTGGAGAGCTTGATCTCGTTTGCTATCCTCATTGACTCCAGGCTCAGAGAAAGACTTTCTTTTAAGGAGCGCTTGCAGAAGCCTCCTGTACGTTTGCCTCCGAGCTTTGCAGTCCCACCCGTGCCTCCCTCACCTCCCATGCCTCCTGGTACTGAGTCGGTCAGTGAAGGTGAACCCATGCACTTGGGCTTCACGCGTATCTCTGCGGATGAGAGAGCCTTTAGGAGGAGGGAATAATTGTGCAGTTATTGTGGCCAGGCAGGTCACTTTTTTAAGTCTTGTCCTACCCGTCCTGGGAACCCCCGAACCTTGAGGTCCTGTCATGGACAGACCTTAGGTGGTGTCGTGTCGTCCCCAGTTATTCAGAAGGATAAGCCCCTGGTTTCAGTCACCCTTTCTTGGGCTAAGTCGTCTATCGAGATACAGGCTCTAATTGACTATGGGGCTGCAGGCCTGTTCATTGATGCTGCCTTTGTATAAAAGCACTCGATTCCACTGCAGCTGCGTGACACACCACTTGTCATTGAGGCTCTTGAAGGGAGAGTTCAGTAACCAGATCGGGTAATCAACCAGGCCAGAAGTCAGGGATCCAAGTAGAGGAACAGCAAGCAGGATAAGGAGCCAGAAGGGATGTCCGCAAAGCCAGTCTTTAAACAGGAACGCAGGAGATGGTTTCTTGTGATGTGACCAAGGCGAAGGCAGGAATGAAGTGAGCTGGAGATCTTTAAGTAGGTGGGACTGACGAGCAGATCCACAACAGCTGGTTAACTGTGGAGAGAGATGAGAGCTGGCAATTAGCAGACAGCTGAGCGGCCAGCTCAGAGAAGGAAGGGCTGAGCCAGCCCTGACAAACCCCCTGCACATCTTCCCCACCTCTGTAAGCTCACAACACTGCAACCCCTCACAGATAGTTAAACAGGGGCAGAAAAATTGGACCTTAGGCAGTGGTGGTGGTGCCACAACACTGCAACCCCTCACAGATACTCTTGTTGAGCGCAGGAATGAGCCCTGCTGCAAAAAATTACAGCAAAAATTGTACTTACACGCCCCTGTTAAACAGGGGCAGAAAAATTGGGCCTTAGCCACTGGTGGTGGTGCCCAGAACCAAAAATGTTCTTAGAGGCTATCAACATGAACATTGAGGAGGAATACGATAGTCACTCAGCATAACAGGATAGTCACTCAGCATCAGCATAGGCAGTCTTGAAGGGATCTCACATTCATAAAAAAATTAATCGGTTACATCAGCATCAGGTGCTTGGTAGTTGGTGACCCAAGACTGATTCATTTTTATGAAGGTGAGCCGATCAACCAAGTCGGTGGACAGGCACACTCTGTGATCGGTTACAAAGCCTCCAGCGGCACCGAATGTGCATTCCGAAAGAACGCTGGATGCAGGACAGGCCAGTAGCTCAATTGCATACTGTGCAAGCTCTGGCCAGTGATCCATCCTCAAAACCCAGTAACCCAGTGGATTTTCGGTTGGAAAGGTCTCCAAGTCTGATCTTGCCCCTAGGTATTCCTGCACCATGTACAACAGACGCTGGTGATGGTTGCTAGAACTGATCAGACCTTGGGGCTGTGGACTAAAAAAAATCCTTCTGTGACTGACCGAAGCCTCAGCAACACGTTGTCCAGGAGGACCAGGAAATTGTAACCTCACAGGCTCTGGAAACACATTGCATAAACCTTTCTGCAAGGCCTTCCGAAGATGTTTCATCTTCTGCTCCCATCCGAGGGTCCTTTCAAAGGCTTTGCAAGATCAGGGAGGCCATGCAGCATAGGTTTGCTAAAGGCATTCGGTTCAGAGTCCTCTGAGTCACTAAGGACGACCTGATCCGCAGCCACCTCCTGCCAGCCACGTACAAGTCCATGGGTTTCTGGGGCCTGAAATGATCCCTTGAAGGCTGATGCTGAGTGCCAGGCTCCACCTCCATGCTGACACAATCCTCCTCCTCCTCCTCTTCCTGTGTGATAGGCGGGCCTGCAGGAATACTGTCTGGATAAAGGGGGCCTTGAGAGGTAAGGAAGTCCTCCTCTTCCTCCCTCTGTTCTGCTTCAAGTGCCCTGTCCATTATTCCACGCAGCGTGTGCTCCAACAGGTAGACAAGAGGGACAGTATCACTGATGCATGCACTGTCACTGCTCACCATCCTCGTGGCCTCCTCAAATGGTGATAGGACAGTGCATCCATCCTTGATCATGAAAAAGTCAAGTCCCCTGACCCTGTCCTGGTGCCATACTCGCACAGGTAGTCATTGATGGCCCTCTACTGCATGTGCAGCCATTGCAGCATTGCCAACGTTGAGTTCCACCTGGTGGGCATGTCACAGATGAGGCGGTTCTCGGGCAGGTTGCATTCGTTTTGGAGGTCAGCCAGCCGAGCACTGGCATTATATGACCGGCGGAAATGCCCACATACTTTCCTGGCCTGCCTCAGGAGATCCTGTAAGCTCGGGTACCTGCACAAGAACCGCTGCACAACCAAATTAAGGACGTGAGCCAAACAGGGAACATGTGTGAAGTGTCCCTGTCGGAGGGCGGAGAGGAGGTTGGTGCCATTGTCGCAAACCACCATTCCTGGCTGAAGCTGGCATCAACCACCTCTGAGCCTGTCCCTGCAGAGCTGCCAGAATCTCTCTCTGGGGTCAAGTTACTGCCTTCATCCTCTACCCGGGTACCATCATCAGGGCCTTCAAAATCCAGCAGCATGTACCCTACACTGTGGTTGAACAGTTCGGGGGACTCCTCAGGGCATGATGGTGGGGCTAGGGAAGGAGTGACTGATGACATTGAGCCGATGGAAGAGGCCGCTTTGGCAGCTTCATTGGCATACAAAGTACCCTGAGCCTGGGTGACAGAGGATGAGGAGGATGAGGACGGCTTGGTCATCCACTCTACCAACTCTTCTGCATGTTGTGGCTCAACACGGCCAGCTGCCGAAAAAAAGGACAAGCGTGCCCCACAGCCACGTGCTGAGGATGCACCTTGTCCACAACCAGCACTGTTGGCTGTAGACACAGAGCCTGCTTGCCCTCCTTTAGAGGCCTGTGAGCGTCTGCCTCTCCTTGGTGGCTTTCCAGACATACTGTACAATTAGATTAGCAAAACAAAGTCTGAAGTTTACTAAAAACAGTACACCAGGAATGGCCTACAGTCGGGTATAGGCTTGGCTAGACAATATATATATATACAAGCCTGTATGTATATATATATATATATATATATATATATATATATATATATATATATATATATATATGGCCTACTGTCAGGTATAGGCTTGGCTGGACTACAATGCAGTGGATATATATTTTATGATCTGCACATCACTGAGTCATGTCACTGAGTCACCTGCCTGAAAGTGTCTTTGAACATGCACTCCAGGAATGACCTACAGTCAGGTATAGGCTTGGCTAGACTATATATATACAAGCCTGTATATATATATTTGAAATACACTGCAGCTAACTGAGTCAACTGGCTTCCTGAAGTATATTAGAAATGGAAGCAGTACAGCAGTGAGATCTAGCTAAACTGGATACAGTGGATATAGATATATATATAGCAGTCTGACTGTATATATATATGAAATACACTGCAGCTAACTGAATCAACTGACTGCCTGAAGTATATTAGAAACAGTACAGCAGGAAAGGTCTGCAGTGAGATCTAGCTAAACTGGATACAGTGGATATATATATATATATAGCAGTCTGACTGTATATATATATGAAATACACTGCAGCTAACTGAATCAACTGCCTGCCTGAAGTAGATTAGAAATAGTAGAGCAGGAACGGTCTGCAGTGAGATCTAGCTAAACTGGATCAACTGCCTGCCTGAAGTAGATTAGAAATAATACAGCAGGAACGGTCTGCAGTGAGATCTAGCTAAACTGGATCAACTGCCTGCCTGAAGTAGATTAGAAACAGTACAGCAGGAACGGTCTGCAGTGAGATCTAGCTAAATGAATAAACTGCCTGCTCAAAGTAAATGAAATCACACACTCTCTCTCTATCTATCTCTCTATAATGCCAGCAACACACTACACAGGGCTGACGAGCAGGCGGCCTTATATAGTGTGGGGCATGTACTTAACCCCCTGAGCTATAGTTGGCCAAAGGCACCGTGCCTTTGGCCAATTATGGCTCTGTTTGTTTACGGCGCTGTGATTGGCCAAAGCATGCGGGTCATAGTGAATGCTTGGCCAATCATCAGCCAGCAAACCACTGCGATGTCGCAGTGCATTATGGGTTGTGACGCGCCGCTCAAATTTGGCGCGAACGACCCATAATGTTCGATCTTCGGCGAACGATCAAACAGCCTCTCATGTTCGTCTCGAAAAGTCAGCCCATCCCTAGTAATGTCCAGTGACTAGATTTTGGGAAGGCATTTAACATTGTATTCGGGTGATATCACCTCACTGGCCAGTAAAGGTACTCTTATTGGACAGAACTGTGGTGGGTGGAACTTAATTATGAAGTTAGCTAAAGTCAGACCTGGAATTAGGCTTAAAGCAATTGTCATCAGGATTTTGTATTTTCTGAAGCCTGCTGAAACCTTGTTTAAAAATTAGACCCAGCACATCCATAAAGATCTGTATTCAGCAATCCCAGCCTGAAGCTGAAGTGCATTTTACGGGGTATTGTAATTGCACTGTCACACATTTTTAGCTTTCAAGTTTCCCATATTGCTATGGATGCACACGGTGTGCTGTGAGTGCAGACTGCTAATTACACTGCTCTACAGGCCCTCCCTTAGGTTTGCAATCCCATGGTGCTCTGGGGTTAGAACACAGTTTATTGTTCAGTCTAGCCATAGTGTAGCATCTTTATCTTCTTTATGTTGTGTTATGTCCTGGAGCCTTGGGTTCGCTGTCCATGGGTGATGCAATATTTGAAATGGGTGGTGGGCAGTCTGTCCATGAATACTGGCTATCTTTGCACGGTATATGAGGGTGTGAAAGGTATTGTTTAAGATGATGTCATACATTCCCTAGGAAATAAGTTCCTATAGTCTTCTGAACCCTTGTTATAGCCCAGAACGAATTATCCTTTAACCACTTCAGCCCCGGAAGGATTTACCCCCTTCCTGACCAGAGCACTTTTTACAATTTGGCACTGCGTCGCTTTAACTGCTAATTGCGCGGTCATGCAATGCTGTACCCAAACGAAATTTGCGTCCTTTTCTTCCCACAAATAGAGCTTTACTTTGATGGTATTTGATCACCTCTGCCGCTTTTATTTTTTGCGCTATAAACGGAAAAAGACCGAAAATTTTGAAAAAAAATGATATTTTCTACTTTTTGTTATAAAAAAAATCCATTAAAATCAATTTTAGTCATACATTTAGGCCAAAATGTATTCGGCCACATGTCTTTGGTAAAAAAAATGTCAATAAGCGTATATTTATTGGTTTGCGCAAAAGTTATAGCGCCTACAAACTAGGGTACATTTTCTGGAATTTACACAGCTTTTAGTTTATGACTGTCCATGTCATTTCATGAGGTGCTAAAATGGCAGGGCAGTACAAAACCCCCCCAAATGACCCCATTTTGGAAAGTAGACACCCCAAGGAAATTGCTGAGAGGCATGTTGAACCCATTGAATATTTTTTTTTTGTCCCAAGTGATTGAATAATGACAAAAAAAAAAAAAAATTACAAAAAGTTGTCACTAAATGATATATTGCTCACACAGGCCATGGACATATGTGGAATTGCACCCCAAAATACATTCAGCTGCTTCTCCTGAGTACGGGGATACCAAATGTGTGGGACTTTTTGGGAGCCTAGCCGCGTACGGGGCCCCGAAAACCAAGCACCGCCTTCAGGATTTCAAAGGGCATACATTTTTGATTTTACTCCTCACTACCTATCACAGTTTTGAAGGCCATAAAATGCCAGGATGGCACAAACCCCCCCCAAATTACCCCATTTTGGAAAGTAGACACCCCAAGCTATTTGCTGAGAGGCATGTTAAGTCCATGGAATATTTTATATTTTGACACAAGTTGCGGGAAAGTGACAATTTTTTTTTTTTTTTTTGCACAAAGTTGTCACTAAATGATATATTGCTCAAACATGCCATGGGCATATGTGGAATTACACCCCAAAATACATTCTGCTGCTTCTCCTGAGTACGGGGATACCACATGTGTGGGACTTTTTGGGAGCCTAGCCGCGTACGGGGCCCCGAAACCCAAGCACCGCCTTCAGGATTTCAAAGGGCATAAATTTTTGATTTTACTCCCCACTACCTATCACAGTTTTGAAGGCCATAAAATGCCAAGATGGCACAAACCCCCCCCAAATGACCCCATTTTGGAAAGTAGACACCCCAAGCTATTTGCTGAGAGGCATGTTGAGTCCATGGAATATTTTATATTTTGACACAAGTTGCGGGAAAGTGACAATTTTTTTTTTTTTTTGCACAAAGTTGTCACTAAATGATATATTGCTCAAACATGCCATGGGCATATGTGGAATTACACACCAAAATACATTCTGCTGCTTCTCCTGAGTACGGGGAGACCACATGAGTGGCACTTTTTGGGAGCCTAGCTTCATACGGGGCCCCGAAATTCAATCACCGCCTTCAGGATTTCTAAGAGCGTTAATTTTTGATTTCACTCCTTACTACCCATCACAGTTTTGAAGGCCATAAAATGCCAAGATAGCACAAAACCGCCCCAAAATGACCCCATTTTGGAAAGTAGACACCCCAAGCTATTTGCTGAGAGGCATGGTGAGTATTTTGCAGCTCTCATTTGTTTTTGAAAATGAAGAAAGACAAGAAAAACATATTTTTTTTTTCTTTTTTCAATTTTCAAAAGTTTGTGACAAAAAGTGAGGTCTGCAAAATACTCACTATACCTCTCAGCAAATAGCTTTGGGTGTCTATTTTCCAAAATGGGGTCATTTGGGGGGGGGGGGGGGGGGGTTTGTGCCATCTGGGCATTACATGGCCTCCGAAACTGTGATAGGCAGTGAAGAGTGAAATCAAAAATTTACGCCCTTAGAAAGCCTGAAGGCGGTGCTTGGTTTTCGGGGTCCCCTATGCGGTTAGGCTCCCAAAAAGTCTCACACATGTGGTATCCCCGTACTCAGGAGAGGCAACAGAATGTATTTTGGGGTGTAATTTCACATATTCCCATGGCATGTTTGAGCAATATATCATTTAGTGACAACTTTGTGCAAAAAAAAAAAAAAAAATAATAATAATTTGTCTTTTTCCCGCAACTTGTGTCACAATATAAAATATTCCATGGACTCGACATGCCTCTCAGCAAATAGCTTGGGGTGTCTACTTTCCAAAATGGGGTCATTTGGGGGGGTTTTGAACTGTCCTGGCATTTTATGCACAACATTTAGAAGCTTATGTCACACATCACCCACTCTTCTAACCACTGGAAGACAAAGCCCTTTCTGACACTTTTTGTTTACATGAAAAAATTATTTTTTTTTTGCAAGAAAATTACTTTGAACCCCCAAACATTATATATTTTTTTAAAGCAAATGCCCTACAGATTAAAATGGTGGGTGTTTCATTTTTTTTTTCACACAGTATTTGCGCAGCGATTTTTCAAACGCATTTTTTGGGGAAAAAACACACTTTTTAAAATTTTAATGCACTAAAACACACTATATTGCCCAAATGTTTGATGAAATAAAAAAGATGATCTTAGGCCAAGTACATGGATACCAAACATGGCATGTTTTAAAATTGCGCACAAACGTGCAGTGGCGACAAACTAAATACATTTTTAAAAGCCTTTAAAAGCCTTTACAGGTTACCACTTTAGATTTACAGAGGAGGTCTACTGCTAAAATTACTGCCCTTGATCTGACCTTCGCGGTGATACCTCACATGCATGGTGCAATTGCTGTTTACATTTGACGCCAGACCAACGCTTGCGTTCGCCTTTGCGCGAGAGCAGGGGGGGACGGGGGTGCTTTTTTTTTTTTTTTAATTAATTTTTTGATTTTTTATCTTATTTTTAAACTGTTCCTTTCATTTTTATTTTTTTTAAATCATTTTTATTGTTATCTCAGGGAATGTAAATATCCCCTATGATAGCAATAGGTAGTGACAGGTACTCTTTTTTGAAAAAATTGGGGTCTATTAGACCCTAGATCTCTCCTCTGCCCTCAAAGCATCTGACCACACCAAGATCGGTGTGATAAAATGCTTTCCCAATTTCCCAATGGCGCTGTTTACATCCGGCGAAATCTAAGTCATGAAATGCTCGTAGCTTCCGGATTCTTAGGCCATAGAGATGTTTGGAGCCATTCTGGTCTCCGATCAGCTCTATGGTCAGCTGGCCGAATCACTGGCTGCATTCTCAGGTTCCCTGTTGGGACAGGAGAGCCAGAGAAAAACATGGAAGACGGTGGGGGGGGGGCATTTCCTCCCACTGCTTGTAAAAGCAGTCTAGAGGCTAATTAGCCGCTAGGATTGCTTTTACATGAAAGCCGACCGCTGGCTGAAAAGAATGATACCAAGATGATACCTAAACCTGCAGGCATCATTCTGGTATAACCACTCAAAGTCCAGTCCATACCAGTACGTTGCTGGTCCTTGTTGGGCATATATTGTAAACTTTTTTTTCATGCAGCCTGTGGGCTGAACGAAAAAAAGATATTGATCGGTGGGTATGCCCACCATTAGAATACCTCCCTTCATCCACCCACTTCTAATGATGGGCATACATGCACCATTTATATATGCCGAAGCATGGGGGCATCCTCCCGCAAAAGGCAGGAGCAAATTGCTCCTCCACCCACTGCCCCCACGCTTCGGCATATATGCTGAAGTATGTAACTGTGGTGGTGAAATCACCTCCGACAGCGCTGGAGTCACGGCTTTATGTATCGTGGGAGCAAACGCTGTTGCTGTCAAGATAAATAAATCCGCGCTGCAACTGAATGGCGTACCTGCTAAGCAAATGATGGTTAACAAAAAACAAAGTAACATTACAGTATAACAGTAATACTTACCATACCTGCAAAGCAAATACAAAAAAAAACCATAGTAAAAAATAAAACATTTAACGCAACCTGTGCCTACCTAAAATATATATATGCCGAAGCATGGGGGCATCCTCCCGCAAAAGGCAGGAGCAAATCGCTCCTCCACCCACTTCTGCCCCCACGCTTCGGCATATATGCTGAAGTATGTAACTGTGGTGGTGAAATCACCTCCGACAGCGCTGGAGTCACGGCTTTATGTATCGTGGGAGCAAACGCTGTTGCTGTCAAGATAAATAAATCCGCGCTGCAGCTGAATGGCGTACCTGAAAACAAAAAAATGTTTAAAACACAGTAAACTATAAAAAAATTACATACCTGAAAAGCAAACATGATAAAACATAACAATAAAACAATGCAGAATAGAATACAGTAAAAAAGAGCAGAACAATAGAGAGAAAATAGAGAGAGAGAGAACAATAAAACGACAACTATTTTTGTTTTTTTTATTTTATATTTTTTTTTTTACTTTTTTTTTTTATAACTGTAACTTTTAAAACTGTAACGGTTCCAGGTTTGGGTCTCTCAAAATGCGATGGCATCTTGGGAGACCCTGTGGAAGTGTGTCCTAGTCTGTGCAGTGCTGTACCCTACGCTAATACTCAACTAGTGTATGGTAGCGTTCAAAACATTCACCAATGCAAAGACCAGGATTGCCAGGACAGGAGGGACAATAATACCGGGTGTCACGCCTAAATCCGCGCTTTCTGCAGACACGACATTTTCTTTGGGGGGCTCGTTGGGTAGGGGTACTCTGGATGACATAAGGAAAATGCCTCTCATGCAGCCGGCCTACTGCATTTGGATTGGGAAGGTGAGGTGGAGCACCGTCTGGAAACAGAAGGGCTCTGACGATCTCTTCCTGGAATTTAAGGAAGGATCCAGTCCGTCCTGAAGCTCTGTATAGCACATGAGCGTTCAGCAAAGCCAATTGAAATAAATAAACAGACACTTTTTTGTACCAGCGTCTGGCCTTACGGGCAATTAGGTACGGCGCCAACAACTGGTCGTTGAGGTCCACCCCTCCCATATTAAGGTTGTATTCGTGGACACAGAGGGGTTTCTCCACAACACCAGTCGCCGTAGTAATTTGGGTCGTCGTGTCTGCATGAAGGGAGGTGAGAACGAAAACATTCTTCTTATCCCTCCACTTCATAGCGAGCAAATTATTATACTGCAAGCAGGCTCTCTCCCCCAGCCTAAGACGGGACTCTACAAGCCGCTGGGGAAAGCCCCGGCGATTAGGTCGCACGGTGCCACATGCTCCAATCTGCTGATCAAACAAGTGACTAAAAAGTGGCACGCTCGTATAATAATTGTCCACGTACAAGTGGTACCCCTTTCCGAATAAGGGTGACACCAAGTCCCACACTATCTTGCCAGCGCTTCCTATGTAGTCAGGGCAGTTTATCGGCTCTACGTGACTATCTTTGCCCTCGTAAACCATAAATCTACATGTATAGCCTGTGGCCCTGTCACAGAGCTTATACATCTTGACCCCGTATCTGGCACGCTTGCTGGGAAGGTACTGTTTGAAGGACAAGCGGCCAGGAAACTTAATCAGGGACTCATCAACGCAGACAACTTGATGGGGGGTAAACAAGTCTGCAAAACGTTGGTTGAAGTGGTTTACAAGGAGCCGAATTTTGTAGAGCCGATCGTATGCAGGGTCTCCACGAGGACGACAGAGTTCATTGTCGTTGAAGTGCATGAACCGCAAAATCTGCTCGTATCGTGCCCTGGCCATTGAAGCAGAGAACACGGGCATATGGTGAATTGGGTCAGTGGACCAATATGACCGCAACTCACTCTTTTTGGTTATGCCCATGTTGAGGGAAAGGCCCAGAAAGATCTTAAATTCGGAGACCGTAATTGGTCTCCAATCTCTGGCAAGGGAGGACTGGGGATTAGCGGCGATGTGTTGACCAGCGTACAAATTGCTTTGGTCCACAATAGATCTATAGAGATCTTCGGTGAAAAACAGTGAATAAAAATCCAGTGGCATAAAGTCAACTGTTTCCACCTGAATTCCGGGTTGGCCAGTGAAAGGGGGAAGTACGGGTGCTGCAGAAGTGGTGGGTACCCAATTCGGATTGGCGAATGCAGCAGGAAGGGCACTATGGGCACGACGGGCCTGTCTTTGTCTTATTGGTGGCAGCGGGACACTAGTTGTGCTTGCCACCTCGCCAGCTTGAACTGCACTTATGGGACTCGCCACGTCACCACGTGATACTGCAGTGCTGGATGTACGATCAGGGTGTACTAGGCCGCTGGTGCTTGCCAGTTCACCAGAAGGAGTAGCGGCACTAGTACCTCTCTGCTCCCTACGAGAGCCCTGCAGTTCTTGCACTTCAAGGACAGAAGAAGAAGATCGGGGTCTGGTACGCCTGACCCTAGCAGGGACCACAACTCCGTCGTCAGAGCTATCTGTCATGGAGCCGCTGTCCTCTACAGGTTCGTATTCTGAGCTTGAACTTGACAGATGAGTGACTTCCTCTTCACTATCTGTCATGCTCAGAATCCTGTAGGCCTCTTCACTAGTGTACCTTCTATTTGCCATTTTGGGCTCTAAATTTAGGGGTACACTAGTGAGACTCACAGGCAAAAAATCTCCTGACTGTCAGCGACTGATTCAAAGCGCTACCAAAAAACTGTTAGCGATCGCAGGGATCAGGCCTGACTCTGCAAACGCTACAGTTATGTGTGCTTAGTGTTTTGTGACAGTTATCGATCGATACTGCACTTGGGTGGGCTGGGCTGGGCTGGGCCGAGGAGCAAAACGCAGGTGCTAGCAGGTATCTGGGCTGATCCCGCTAACACTGCGTTTTTTTGGGGGACCCTAAACTGCTGGGGAGTATAGATCTGATCGGATCAGATATCGATCCGTTCAGATACTATAGCACTAAGGGAGGTGTATGCTGCGTGCGTAGGTGTTAGCGGTACTGGCGCTAACCTGACGCTGCCTGGGGCGACGCAGACCTTATCTGATCCTAAAAACTTAACTTCTATCACCGCCGGGCAATTAGGGGGTTAAACCTTTATAGGGTAATAAACGGCGGGTGCCCTAAAACTGTAATAAACTACAAAAAACCAAAACCAACTAACCAGCGTCACCTGTAACAATTATATGGTGATCGCTGGTGAAAGGGTTAACTAGGGGGCAATCAAGGGGTTAAAACCTTTAGTAGGTAGTATATGGGGGTCCCTGTCGCTATAAAACACTGACAGCGAACCTATATACTTACCTCCCTAACTAGCGTCACCTGTGTCACTAATACAGCGATCAGAAAAACAATCGCTTAGTGACACTGGCGACGGGGGGGTGATCACGGGGTTAAAACTTTATTAGGGGGGTTAGGGGGGTACCCTGGACCTAAAGGGGGGTACCCTAGACCTAAAGGGGGCTAACCTAACGGCCCTAACACTTGTAACTGACACAAACTGACACCAATGCAATAAATCAGAAAAAAAAAAACCTGCTATTGGGGTCAGAGTGACAGGGGGTACAGGGGGGTGATCAGGGGGTGATCGGGGGGTGACAGGGGGGTGACAAGTGTGCCTGCGTGTTCTACTGTATGTGTAGTGTTGGTGCACTTACTTGGATGTCTTCTCTCCTCGGCGCCGGACGAAAAGACCGGCTCAAGGAGAGATGACATCACTTCCTCTGCTTCTGTTTACATTCACAGAAGCCGAGGAAGCTTGTCATTGGCCAGGAGCGATCGCGAGGTGGGGGCCACGAATGAGTGGCCTCCCCCTCACCTTTGATCGACCCTGACCTCGATCCGACCGCCGCAGGCACCGGGGGGGGGTCCGATCGGACCCCCCACCCGCGGGCAGGCAGGGACGTACTGGTAAGCCCTTTTGCCTGCCCGTGCCGCTCTGTCGACGTACATCTGTGTGCGGCGGTCGGCAAGTGGTTAATAATGTTTATGATTTCCTAACTTGTTGCTGTTTATAGTAAACTACAGATATTTTTCAACTTCACCCCTGTCTATGCCAGTTTTTGGACAACAACCAATACAGAAATTCACATTTGGATCTAGAGTTGGGAGTCACAAAAGCCACATCTAGTATCCAAAAGCCAATAAATGATTAACAAAATTTCTTGCACCTCTCCAGCATCGGTTATTGGGCCCTCACTTTGACCTACTATTAAGTACCTCTTTCTGTGTCCGTCCCAAACAGTGGCAGCACGTAATGCAGGGCGCCACCCCCTCAATCCATGCGTCTGGCCCCCTAATCTTTATGCGGGGCGCTGGACGCATGGATTCCAATGGGTTTTTTTTTTTTTCCGCCCCCCCTCCCAAAAAATATACCACCGGCTGCCACTGATCCCAAAGAAGCACAAAGGAATGTTTCAAGGTCAAAACCAGCACAACTGAAACACAGCACCTGCTTTTAAAGTATATCACTAGGCATAACAATTTTTGGGGATTTTTTTTTGCTGTCTATGACCCCCTTTGAGGAGACGCAACCTTTTATTTCTACTGGTGACCAATGCCTCGTTTCCACCGAGCGGATCGGTTCGGTTCGGTTCGGTACGCTTTTTTGGGTGTTTCCATTATGAAAGCGGCCCATACAACCGAACCGAACCGTTCCATTCAGGGTCCTGTGGGGCCATAGAAAATGGAACGGTTCGGTTAGGGCGGAGCTGCGATACTTTACACTGATTGGTGGACGTGTGACGCCATGACGGCATTTTTTCTAAACCCACGTATGGCCCCTGTCGGTCCCACTTGCAGTGGAAACGGTCGCCTGAATAGGCCGGACCATTCTAGGCCATCCAAACCGATCCGACCCGAACCGATCCACTCGGTGGAAACGAGGCATATTTGTCACTGAGAAAGAGGAAATGTAACATTTTAGATTTGTCTCCACAATAAGAGGCAAGGGGAAATCTTTCAAAAGGTGCACCTGTTACAAGGACAACTGTCTCTAAAAGGGGATTTACCATAACTTTAGGAAATATTATTTTCTTAAACTTTGCTTAAACTTTCTGTTGTGTCTCTGGGACCGGAAATAACAGGAAAGTATTCCCAATAGTACAAAGACAGTAAAAAAATAAATAATCAGAGCTTCAAAGCGGTAGTAAACTGCTTTTTAACTTGTACCTACAGGTAGGTCTATAACAAGGCTTACCTATAGGTACACTGAATGTCCCCTAAACTTGCGGTGTTTAGGAGATATTCACACTTGAAACAGCCAGTAATGTCACTGGGGCATGCGCATTGTGCTCAATTCAGAGAGCTGTGCTACGGCCGTAACTCCCCAGTGTTAACCCCTTCCCTGCCAGTGACATTTTTACAGTAATCAGTGCATTTTTATAGCACTGATCGCTGTATAAATGCCAATGGTCCCAAAAATGTGTCAAAAGTGTCCGATGTGTCCGCCATAATGTCGCAGTCCCGATAAAAACCTCAGATCGCTGCCATTACTAGTTGAAAAAAAAAATAATAATAAAAATGCTATAACTCTATCCCCTATTTTGTAGACGCTATAACTTTTACGCAAACCAATCAATATACGCTTATTGCGAATTTTTTTTTCCAAAAATATGTAGAAGAATACATATCGGCCTAAACTGTTTTTTTCCAAATTGACGCTTTTTTTGTTTATAGCGCAACAAATAAAAACCGCAGAGGCGATCAAATACCCCCAAAAGAAAGCTCTATTTGTGGGGAAAAAAGGACATCATGTTTGGGTGCAGCGTCGCACGACCGCGCAATTGTCAGTTAAAACGACTCAGTGCCGAATCGCGAAAAATAGCCCGGTCATTCAGCAGCCAAATCTTCCGGGGCTAAAGTGGTTAAATATCGTGCCTGGGGGGTGTCTAAAGTATGCCTGTAAAGTGGCGCAGTTTTCCTGTGTTTAGAACAGTACCACAGCAAAATGACATTTCTAAAGGAAAAAAGTCATTTAAAACTGATCACGGCTGTAATGAATTGTCAGGTCTCGGCAATATAGATAAACTCATTGAAAAACACAGCATGGGTCCCCCCCAATTTATTACCAGGCCTTTTGGGTTTGGTATGCATATTAAGGGGAATCCCGAACCAAAAATTTAAAAAAATTGCGTAGTGGTCCCCCCAAAATCCATACCAGGCCCTTCCAGCCCTATATTCGGTCCGTCGGGCGGCGTGAGATGGATCTACATCGCGGGACATTTTTATTTTTTTATTTTTTAATAAAGGACTTGTCTCAAAGTGTTTCCTGTTTTACTATTTTTGACACTTTTTTTGTGAAATGGTAGGGGCACAATGTACCCGTTACCAATTCACATGGGGGGAGGCCGGGATCTGGTGGTCCCCTTTTTAAAGGGGGCTTCCAGATTCTGATAATCCCCCCCGCCCGCAGACCCCCACAACCACCGGGCAAGGGTTGTGGGGATGAGGCCCTTGTCCCCATCAACATGGGGACAAGATGTTTTGGGGGGACCATGTTGAGGGCATGTGGCCTGGTACGGTTGGGGGGCGTCTGTTCCCCCCTCTTTTCCTGGTCTACCAGGTTGCGTGCTCGGATAAGGGTCTGGTATGGATTTTGGGAGGACCCCTATGCCATTTTCAAAAAATTTTGGTGCAGAGTTCCCCTTAAAATCCATACCAGACCTGAAGGGTCTGGCATGGATTTGGGGGGACTCCGACACCATTTTTAAAAAAAAAAATTGGTGCAGGGTTCCCCTTAATATCCATACCAGACCTGAAGTATGGATTTTGGGGGGACCCCACGCAATTTTTTTTTAAATTTTTGGTTCGGGGTTCCCCTTAATATTCATACCAGACCCAAAGGGCCTGGTAATGGCCTGGGGTGGAGGGGGGGGCCCATGCTATTTTTTTTAGTGAGTTTTATCTACATTGCCGAGACCCGGCAATTCATTACAGCCGCAAGCAGTTTTAAATGACTTTTTTAACGTTAGAAATGTAATTTTGCTGTGGTACTGTCCTAAACACAGGAAAACCTAAACACTTTACAGGCATGCTATAGACATCCCTTAGGCACGATATTTAAAGGAATATTTCATTTTTATTGTTTCACTTTAAGCATTATTAAAATCACTGCTCCCAAAAAAAGTCTGTTTTAAAACTTTTTTTGCATTGATACCTGTCCCCTGGAGCAGGACCCGGGTCCCCAAACACTTTTTATGACAATAACTTGCATATAAGCCTTTAAAATGAGCACTTTTGATTTTTCATGTTCGTGTCTCATAGACTTTAACGGTGTTCGTGCAAATTTTTTGCCTGTTCGCAAGTTCTGGTGCGATTCAAACCGTGGGGTGTTCAGCTCATCTTTACTCCCATGCACATGCGCAGGAGTAACATCATCGCTGCCCGGCCATTAAAACATCCGGAGAGCACAAGCCCAGACAGAAGACTGGGTGAAGATGGAATCGTTGACAGCGGTGGCAGCGCACTGCTGCAGGGTTTAGTTTTAAGCAAAATCTGTCATAATGTGCTAGTATGTGAGGCATAGTAGCACATTATGGCTTAAACCGCCCATTTTCTTTTTCTTTTTTTTTTTATTCCAGGAGCTTACTACTGCTTTAATCTTTCCCACCTCTATCCTAAATAATTTGTATGTCTATACAGACACTTTAAATTAGAACGAAATTTTTTTTTTCTTCCACTAGGAATAAAAAAATTGTAGCTACGCTATTGAAATGACAGAGGCCCAGACCCTGCCCTACTCTATCCAAAACAAAGAAAAATGTTTTGCTGGAGCTTGGCCTTATGATCTCAGATGACCAGATACTGAACATTAGAACTTGTGGTAATTTTAAAACTATCTTTACATTTAGAATTATAAAAAAAAGGAAATGAGAAAAATGCAAAATAAAAAAAGGATTTGCTTACCTGTATAGACCTTCTCTGAGAGGGTATACTTCTCTTTACGTTGATATTTGAGGAAGTAAATGATCACATGATTACTCTAATTGTTACCACACCATGACCAAATGTCTCACAAAAAGTGGGTTTCACGGTCAGTGCTGCTAAAAACTATGCACGAGACAGATAAAGACTTTAAGTTTCACTTCCCAATGGGGAAATGAACATGGTGTATGAATAAAAGTAACTAAAGAACAACTACAGGCTATACACAACATGAAGCAGTAAATACCTTGTCTATGTTTGCCTTTTTGGATGCACCATTTCTAAACAGAACTGTCCCATAAAGTTTTGCACATGTAGCAGGAAGTCAAGATAATTCAAAGGGTGGATTACTGGCACCGGAGCCCTAAAGTTTACTTGAATGTTCTGTTTTGTTATTTTCATCCAATGATATGATGGTGGAGCGACTTAAAAGGGTATAAATACTATGTCTTCACAGCATACTGAGGGTTTTTCCTCATTATTACGGCTTTCTTTGAAAGTGGAATCTAAGAAATTGCTGGTACTCCACTAGGGATCCCCTTAAAGGAGTTTGAGCTTAGCTGCAAGTTACCTCCAGGTCAAATAATGGACGCAGAGGTGCACTGGTGCCTGAAAGATGAAGAACTCTCTGAAGTACTGTCTGCATTGAATAGGGACAAGGTGGCGCTGATAGTAAGACAAGCAGTGAAACTGTACTGGAAGCTGTACTGGCAGAGCTGCAGACTGGACAATAACGGACTGAACTGTAGCAGACTGAGGGTTCACACTTGACTAATTTACTGACACTCAACAAATGCTCCTATAGCGTTTGCATGGCGTTAGTATGGGCATCAGACAGGCCTCAACGAGCTTTAGAATGGGGCGTTTTACAAGCTAGTTAAACGTTCCCTAAACGCCCTATGCGCGGCTTTGTAGCTCTTGATGAGCGTTAAAACTGCTCTACAATGGAAAGTGACTAATTTTAACGTGTCGCAACCGCACTAATACCGATCCGAAAAAGCCTGGCAGAGTGTTTGCAGAGCATTACCATAGATTTGAATGGGAGGCATTGAAAGGCTTCAAACGCCTCCTGACTCGACATGAGGCTTCAATTTTGAAGTGACGCAACGCTAATGCCGCGTACACACGAGCGGACTTTACGGCGGACTTTGCCCGGCGGACTGGATTTCGTCTGACAATTTGATGTGTGTGGGCTCCAGCGGACTTTGTTTTCTCAAAAGTTGGACGGACTTAGATTTGAAACTTGTTTAAAATTTATCCGTTGAAATCGAGTCCGGTCGAAAAGTCCGCCGTCTGTATGCTAGTTCGACGGACTAAAAAGCCACGCTAGGGCAGCTATTGGCTACTGGCTATGAACTTCCTTGTTTTAGTCCGGTCGTACGTCATCACGTACGAATTCGACGGACTTTGGTGCATTGTGTGTAGGCAAGTCCGTTCATTCAGAAAGTCCGTCGTAAAGTACGTCGAAAAATCCGCCGGGCAAAGTCCGCCGTAAAGTCCGCTCGTGTGTACGCGGCATTACGCTTAGTGTGAACAGCACAATGTGCTGTCTATTATATCTTGTGCATAGGTGTTTGAGGGTCGTTTTTAATGCCTGTCAAATGCCTCTCAAATGCCTGCTCTTATTGCCAGTGTGATCTAAGACTGAATGGTAGCAACTGGAACACAGCAGACTGGACCATAGTGAATGGACTTTAGCAGTCTGGACCATAGTGACTGAACTGCAGCAGACTGGAGTGTGGTGACTGGACTACAGCAAACTAAACCAGAGTGACTGTAGCAGGCTAGACCAGAGTGACTGTAGCAGGCTAGACCAGACTGACTGTAGCAGGCTAGACCAGAGTGACTGAAGCAGGCTAGACCAGAGTGACTGTAGCAGGCTAGACCAGAGTGACTGAAGCAGGCTAGATCAGAGTGACTGAAGCAGGCTAGATCAGAGTGACTGAAGCAGGCTACACCAGAGTGACTGAAGCAGGCTACACCAGAGTGACTGAAGCAGGCTACACCAGAGTGACTGAAGCAGGCTACACCAGAGTGACTGTAGCAGGCTACACCAGAGTGACTGTAGCAGGCTACACCAGAGTGACTGTAGCAGGCTAGACCAGAGTGAGTGAAGCAGGCTAGACCAGAGTGACTGAAGCAGGCTAGACCAGAGTGACTGTAGCAGGCTAGACCAGAGTGACTGTAGCAGGCTAGACCAGAGTGACTGTAGCAGGCTAGACCAGAGTGACTGTAGCAGGCTAGACCAGAGTGACTGAAGCAGGCTAGACCAGAGTGACTGTAGCAGGCTAGACCAGAGTGACTGTAGCAGGCTAGACCAGAGTGACTGTAGCAGGCTAGACCAGAGTGACTGTAGCAGGCTAGACCAGAGTGACTGAAGCAGGCTAGACCAGAGTGACTGAAGCAGGCTAGACCAGAGTGACTGAAGCAGGCTACACCAGAGTGACTGTAGCAGGCTAGACCAGAGTGACTGAAGCAGGCTAGACCAGAGTGACTGTAGCAGGCTAGACCAGAGTGACTGAAGCAGGCTAGACCAGAGTGACTGTAGCAGGCTAGACCAGAGTGACTGTAGCAGACAGATAGCGACTGTTGAAGTTGAAAAATGCTTCCTGGTTGACGGACAAGGCAGTGGTGCTGAAGTGTGGAAGATTAGTGACTGGGACATATGTTTTTTATACTGTACTGCTAAAATTAATCTGGCATCTTCAAAATGGAATATAAATACAGCTATATATCAGGAAAATTATGAAAAAAAGTACTGATTAGATAATAATTCTAAGAGAAAATACAAAATTATAACTATAATACTATAACAATAATAACCCTAATACAATTATATTATGGGCATTATCAATAACACTAAAGAAATTTAGTTAATAGTAAATTGGTCTCTGACATCTGTAACCGGAAACTTTTTTCAGCTGCAGAAGCTGTTCTATAACCTTTGAAAAAAAAAAACCATACAGGCATCCTAATATGCACATTCTTGGGAAATTTTGTTTCTGATGCAGTTTTCCTTTAAATGCATTAAATGTAACAAGAAATATGTGGTAAGGGCAGTATTGATGAAAGACATACAGTAAAGGCCTTCTATAAATGGAAGTTAGAATATGTTCACATAAACACATACACACACACCCATTCAAGCATGCTTGAATCAAATTCTTATATACACGTTTTGTCTAAGCAAGGTCAGCTGTTATAAATAATACACCAAATAGGATTTATAGAAAATGTTAATTAAGCCCCAAAATAAAAAAAAAATTCTTTCTGTTTATAAGTTAAAACCTTTCATCACTTTTGTCTCAATTTCCAATGTTGGTGAGACTCTGGAGTGTGTATAATGTGCAAAGGATGTGCAGATAATGCATATGACATAGTAGAAGATGTATACAGTATAATGCTTCAAAAATGCTATGAATATTGAGATTAGGGATGAGCCGAACACCCCCCGGTTCGGTTCGCACCAGAACCTGCGAACGGACCAAAAATTCGCACGAACGTTAGAACCCCATTGACGTCTATAGGACTCGAACGTTCGAAATCAAAAGTGCTCATTTTAAAGGCTAATTTGCATGGTATTGTCCTAAAAAGGGTTTGGGGACCCGGGTCCTGCCCCAGGGGACATGTATCAATGCAAAAAAAACTTTTAAAAACGTCCGTTTTTTCGGGAGCAGTGATTTTAATGATACCTAAAGTAAAAAAAAAAAAAGTGAAATATCCCTTTAAATATCGTACCTGGGGGGTGTCTATAGTATGCCTGTAAAGTGGCGCGTGTTTCCCGTGTTTAGAACAGTCCCTGCACAAAATGTCATTTTTAAAGGAAAAAATCTCCTTTAAAACTGCTTGCGGGTTTAATGTAATGTCCGGTCCTGGCAATATGGATGAAAATCAGTGAGACAAATGGCATGGGTACCCCCAGTCCATTACCAGGCCCTTTGGGTCTTGTATGGATATTAAGGGGAACCCCGCACCCAAATTAAAATAAGGAAAGGTGTGGGGCCACCAGGCCCTATATACTCTGAACAGCAGTATACAGGCGGTGCAAACAAGACAGGGACTGTAGGTTTGTTGTTAAGTAGAATCTGTTTGTAATTTTGAACGGGTAAATTTTTAACGTGTTTAGCTCCAGCCAAAAAATCTTTTTTAAGCTT
This sequence comes from Lithobates septentrionalis, assembly GCA_037952835.1. Lineage (NCBI taxonomy): Eukaryota > Metazoa > Chordata > Amphibia > Anura > Ranidae > Lithobates > Lithobates septentrionalis. The sequence continues at coordinate 1,107,887 of JBBDGP010002835.1, forward strand.
TTTGGAAAACATAGGGAAGGGTTTATCACCCCTGTGACATTTGTTTTGCTGTCTGTCCTCCTCTTCAGAAGATTTCACCTCACTTTTTGTCCCAATGACAAATGTTTTTTGAAAATTTGGGTTTTTTTGTGGAACAAGGATTGGAAAGCATCAGTGGAAAGGAGAAATGTTTTTCCCATATTAACTCTTACAGGAGAGAATTTCCCTTCCTAGGGGTAGATTTCATCTCACTTCCTGTTGTCTCCTTCCGTTTGCAAGTAGGTGTCACGTACCTGACGGTAGAGCCTGACGTGCAGGGAACGGCCTCTCTTGCTCCTCTGATTCTGGCCCCCTGATAGAGTAGACAGGAGGAGCAGAAGTGCAGAGTCGCACAAGTGCCAAACAGTCCGTCTTCACTGTAATGTGGAACAGCGGCAGGTGGCACGGTGCTGGAGCAGGGTTCTCCAATGAGCGGAAGATGCAGGTCGGGCAAGCCGGGGCAAACACTGGCAGGAACGTCAGGAACAGAAGCGGAGGCAGGTGCGTAGTCTGGATGCAGGCAGGGTCGGCAACGGGCTGGCAGCGTGGTAGTAGAAGGAGCAGGCAGATGCGGAGTCAGAACAAGCCGGGTCAGATGCAGGCAGCAGGTAGCAGAGTCAGAGGCAAGCCGGGTCGGTAAACAGGTGCAGGTATCACGGGTAAAGCAGGCAGGAACACACGGGAACGCTGTAGAACGGACAGCACTGGATGCAAGCACAGACCAGGTTTAAATAGCCCCTTGGTAATGTGCACACAGGTGAACTGAAGGTGTTCTGACAGAGGCTGAGGTCACAGGTCGACTTCTCCTTCGGCCATCTTGAGTACTGGCTAGTCTTCCCTGACAGGCTGAGGTCACAGGTCGACCTCTCCTTCGGCCATCTTGAGTACTGGCTAGTCTTCCCTGACAAGCTGAGGTCACAGGTCGACTTCTCCTTCGGCCATCTTGAGTACTGGCTGGTCTTCCCTGACATTGCCCCCCCCTAACGGGCAGCCTCCGGATGCCCAATCTGGCTACTTTGTCAGGATAGGTCCTCTTAAAGGTTCGGATCAGTTCTTGGGCATGAATGTTGGTTTCAGGTTCCCACGAATTGTCTTCAGGACCGTAACCCCTCCACTTAATAAGATATTGAACTTGACCTCTCCTTCTCCTGCAATCTAAAATCGCTTCTATTTCAAATTCCTCTTCGCCATCTACCACCACAGGTTCGGAAGGCTCTGTATTCTGATCCGGAAAAGAGTTGGGGATGGCGGGCTTCAGTAAGGTTATTCGAAACACCGGGTGGATCCTGAAGGTCTCCGGTAACTCCAGCTCATAGGCAACATCGTTAATTCGTCTCTTTACACTAAACGGTCCCACGAATCTGGGGCCTAATTTCCTTGAAGGACAGGTTAGTCTCAGATTTGTTGTGGCTAACCAGACTTGGTCCCCCGGGTTCAGGATCAGGTCCCCTCTCCTCTTCTTATCGAAGATCTGTTTGTTATAAGCTTGAGTCTTAGCCATTGTCTCTTGTAGCAGCTTGTTGTTGGATCTAAAGAAATCCAATGTTTCAAGTACAGCGGGTACCGGGCATTCAGGAATGTTATTAAACAGAAAGGACGGGTGAAAACCGTAGTTTGCGAAGAAGGGAGATTGTTTCGTGGCTGAATGAGAAGAATTATTGTAGGCAAACTCGGCTAAGGGAAGTAAGAACACCCAATCGTCTTGTGAAAAGGAGGAGAAGCAACGCAGATATTGTTCCAGTGTCTGGTTGGTCCTTTCTGTCTGACCATTAGTCTGCGGATGATAGGCTGAAGAGAATGAAAGTTCAATACCCAAGGATTCACACAAGGATCTCCAGAATCTGGAGGTGAACTGGACCCCTCTGTCTGAGACGATGTTAGCCGGAACCCCATGGAGTCTTATAACCTCTCTGATGAAGATCCGTGCCGTCTCTTGTGCAGAAGGGGTGCCCTTCATAGGAATGAAGTGGGCCATCTTGGACAATCGATCAACGATTACAAAGATAGTACTGTATCCCTCGGATGGGGGCAGTTCCACAATGAAGTCAATCGAAATCATTCTCCATGGTCTGTTCGGGACAGGTAATGGCTTCAACAGACCCCAGGCCCTGGATTTGCTGTTCTTATTACGGATGCAGGTGGTGCACGATTCCACATATCTCCTACAGTCGCTTGCCACCCCCGGCCACCAGAAGGTTCGCTGCACCAATTCAGCAGTCTTGCTGACCCCAAAGTGTCCTGCCAGCACGTGGTCATGGCACATGCTCAACGTGGTAGTTCGGAGATCCTCTGGCACGAAGACCTTATCATTATACCAGAGTAGCCCTTCCTGTGTCCGTAAAGTGATCCCAGATGGTGTAGAACTCCTCACAGAGGCTTGTTTAATCTGCGTCATTAAGTCCCCTTGTAGGAGAAGGAAATTTCCCGAGGACAGGATCGTATCCGGGGGAGAGATGTCTTGGGATTTGCTGAACATGCGTGATAGCGCATCTGGCTTTATGTTCTTGGATCCAGGTCTGTATGTCAGATGGAAGGTAGATCTCGAAAAGAAAAGTGCCCACCTGGCCTGGCGAGGTCTCAATCTCTTTGCTGTTCTTAGATATTCGAGATTCTTGTGATCTGTGTAGATTAAGATTGGATGTGCTACTCCCTCGAGAAGGTATCTCCATTCTTCTAATGCTGCCTTAATTGCTAAAAGTTTGCGATCCCCAACGTCGTAATTCTTCTCCGCGCTAGACAGTTTACGCGAGAAGAACGCAACTGGGTGCAACAGGGCCTTGGGGCCCTGTCTTTGGGACAAGATAGCTCCCACCGCAGTTTCCGAGACGTCCACTTCTAAGACATACGGTAAGGCCGAGTCTGGGTGCTTCAAGACGGGTGCGGATGTGAAAAAGCTCTTCAGCGTTTCAAAGGCCGACTAAGCCTCTGGAGACCAGCGGAATCGGGACCCCTGTTTGGTAAGCTGTGTAATGGGGGCAATGATTGCTGAGAACCCCCGAATAAATTTTCGATAAAAGTTTGCAAAGCCTATGAAACGTTGAATACCTTTTTTGTCACATGGAGTAGGCCAGTCCAGGATAGCCGTTACCTTCTGGGGATCCATCCGGATACCTTCGGTGGAAATGATCAGCCCCAGAAATTGGATACTCTGGCGTTCAAACTCGCACTTCTCGGGTTTGGCATATAATCCGTGTTGTCGAAGGCGGGTTAATACACTTCTCACGTGTCTGCGGTGGTGTTCTAGGGAGGAAGAAAAAATTAGCATATCATCAAGGTATACAATGACAAATAAGTCCAGGAAGTCTCTGAGAACATCATTAATGAAATGCTGGAAGGTAGCCGGAGAGTTGCAGAGCCCGAAGGGCATCACGAGATACTCGTAATGCCCAAATCGTGTGCGGAAAGCAGTCTTCCACTCGTCTCCCTCCCGAATGCGCACTAAATTATAGGCGCCCCGAAGATCCAATTTTGTAAATATGGTAGCGGAACCAAGTCTTTGAAAAAGTTCAGGAACTAATGGAAGTGGGAAACGGTTCTTCACCGTCACCTTGTTAAGTTCACGATAGTCCACACAGGGCCTTAACGACTGGTCCTTCTTCTGGACGAAGAAAATCCCCGCCCCAGCTGGAGACGTGGAAGGGCGGATGAAGCCTTTCCTGAGATTGTCATTGATATAGTCCTTCAGTGCCACCAGCTCGCTTTCAGACAGAGGGAAAATCCTCCCAAAGGGAACTTCGGCTCCGGGGAGTAGCTCTATAGGGCAGTCATAGGGCCGATGAGGTGGGAGGATCCCTGCCCCCTTCTTACTAAACACGTCTAGGAAGCTGTGGTAGGCTGGAGGCACAAGCTGACTGGTTTCAGAGTCCGTATCTAGACACAGCAGAGCGGGAACATCACAGGAGGTCTGTAGGCAATGCTGGGTGCAGTAAGAGGAGACAAAGTTAATGCTTCCTTTAAACCAGTCGATATGGGGATCGTGGGCCTTCAACCAAGGTATACCGAGGATAACTGGGAACAGAGGGGAAGCGATGGCGTCTAGTCGTAGCAGTTCTCGGTGGTCCTGGGACATGATGGTCAGCAGAGGAATGGTTTCGTGAGTGACTGCTCCGGACTTAATGGTGGAACCATCGGCCAAGTGAACCGAGAGCTTCTGTGCTTTAGGCTGCAGGGGGATATGATGTTCGACAGCAAAGGACAAGTCCACAAAGCAGCTGCAGGCTCCGGAATCAATTATGGCGGTAGTCTGAATAGTCCTTCCTGGCAGCTGTAGAGAAATGGGAATAGTAAAGTGAGCGGAGTTGCTAAGCGAGCTTGGGGTTAGCGAGGCAGAAGTAGTGAAGAGAGACTTACGAGGTTTCACTGGGCAGGACCTCACGTAATGTCCGGATCCCCCGCAGTATAAGCATAAGTTCTGTGGGCCGCAGCAGGCCGAGTTGCATAGGTTCCGGTGCGTCAGGAGCCGGAGTGGCTGGAGCAGGTGGAGCGGGATAGGATGAGCTGGGTACCCGAGGTAACATCCACACTGGACGGGATGGAGTGGACGCTCTCTCTAGTCTTCGTTCTCTCAGCCGGCGATCGATCTGGATGGATAGATCAATCAGAGTTTCTAAAGGTAGGGGGTACCCCTACCCACGCTAACTCATTTTTGAGTGGTTCGGAGAGGCCCATACGAAATTGGTATCGTAGGGCGGCGTCGTTCCAGTTTGTGTCAAATGCCCATCGTCGAAATTCAGAGACGTAGTCTTCCACCGCCCTACGACCCTGTTGAAGTGCATGAAGGGCCGCTTCGGCTGAAGCTGTCTGCTGAGGATCTTCGTACAGCTGGGCCATGGCACTGAAGAAAGAGGTTAAGTTGGATAAGCATTCGGCCTTCTGTTCCAGAAGGCGGTGGGCCCAGGACTGTGGCTCCCCTTGTAGCAGGGAGATTACAAAGCCGACCTTGGTAGCTTCTAAGGAGAATGTGCGGGGTTGAAGGGCAAAATACAGTTCACATGCGTTCCGAAACGCTCTAAACTTGCTGCGTTCACCCAGGAACCGGTCTGGGGTAGGTACCCTGGGCTCAGGTGGGAGCATGACCACGGCAGGAGCAGGGAAAGATCCCTGAGAGGAGGCTGATGCTGAAGGTGGACCCTGCGGAGTTGCAGCGCCTGTCAGGGTCCTTAGGCGTCCCTCTAGCTGAGTGTAGCCCTGCTGTAGGTCCTTGACGGCTTGTGCCAAGCCGGCCAGGTGCTGGCAAAGTTCATCCATAGGAGAGGGTCCCTGCGCAGGCTCAGACATGGCTGTCCGTTACTGTCACGTACCTGATGGTAGAGCCTGACGTGCAGGGAACGGCCTCTCTTGCTCCTCTGATTCTGGCCCCCTGATAGAGTAGACAGGAGGAGCAGAAGTGCAGAGTCGCACAAGTGCCAAACAGTTCGTCTTCACTGTAATGTGGAACAGCGGCAGGTGGCACGGTGCTGGAGCAGGGTTCTCCAATGAGCGGAAGATGCAGGTCGGGCAAGCCGGGTCAAACACTGGCAGGAACGTCAGGAACAGAAGCGGAGGCAGGTGCGTAGTCTGGATGCAGGCAGGGTCGGCAACGGGCTGGCAGCGTGGTAGTAGAAGGAGCAGGCAGATGCGGAGTCAGAACAAGCCGGGTCAGATGCAGGCAGCAGGTAGCAGAGTCAGAGGCAAGCCGGGTCGGTAAACCGGTGCTGGTATCACGGGTAAAGCAGGCAGGAACACACGGGAACGCTGTAGAACGGACAGCACTGGATGCAAGCACAGACCAGGTTTAAATAGCCCCTTGGTAATGTGCACACAGGTGAACCGAAGGTGTTCTGACAGAGGCTGAGGTCACAGGTCGACTTCTCCGTCGGCCATCTTGAGTACTGGCTAGTCTTCCCTGACAGGCTGAGGTCACAGGTCGACCTCTCCTTCGGCCATCTTGAGTACTGGCTAGTCTTCCCTGACAAGCTGAGGTCACAGGTCGACTTCTCCTTCGGCCATCTTGAGTACTGGCTGGTCTTCCCTGACAGTAGGAGTCGTTTGTAAGTTAGATGTTTGAAAGTAGGGGCCTGCCCTATATACTCAGCAGAAATTTGGGCCTTAGGTGTTGTTGTGGCCACAACACTGTAAGCCCTCACAGGGCCCTGCTGTGAAATATTAGATCAAGAATTGTAATTACATGTCCCTGTTGAACAAGGGCAGAAAAATTGGGCCTTTGGTGGTGGTGGTGGTGCTGGTGCCACAACACTGTAAGTCCTCACTCGCTCTTGGTGGGTGCAGAAATGGGCCCTGCTGTGAAATATTAGATCAAGAATTGTAAATACATGCCCCTGTTGAACAAGGGCAGAAAAATTGGGCCTTTGGCACTGGTGCTGGTGCCACAACACTGCAACCCCTCACAGATACTCTAGTTGGAACGCAGAAACGAGCCCTGCTGCAAAGTATTGCATCAAAAATTGTAATTACACGCCCCTGTTAAACAGGGACTGAAAAATTGGGCCTTAGGCACTGGTGCTGGTGCCACAACACTGCAACCCCTCACAGATACTCTAGTTGGAACGCAGAAACGAGCCCTGCTGCAAAAGTATTGCATCAAAAATTGTAATTACACGCCCCTGTTAAACAGGGGCTGAAAAATTGGGCCTTAGGCACTGGTGCTGGTGCCACAACACTGCAACCCCTCACAAATACTCTAGTTGGAACGCAGAAACGAGCCCTGCTGCAAAGTATTGCATCAAAAATTGTAATTACACGCCCCTGTTAAACAGGGGCTGAAAAATTGGGCTTTAGGCACTGGTGCTGGTGCCACAACACTGCAACCCCTCACAGATACTCTAGTTGGAACGCAGAAACGAGCCCTGCTGCAAAGTATTGCATCAAAAATTGTAATTACACGCCCCTGTTAAACAGGGGCTGAAAAATTGGGCCTTAGGCACTGGTGGTGGCGCCCAGAACCAAAAATGTTCTTACAAGCTATCAGCGTGATCATTGAGGAGGAAGAGGATAATTACTCAGGGATAGTCACTCAGCATCAGCATAGGCAGTCTTTGAAGGGATCTGAAAAAAATTATTCGGTTACATCAGCATCAGGTGCTTGGTAGCTGGTGGTGATCCAAGACTGATTCATTTTTATGAAGGTCAGTCGATCGACCGAGTTGGTGGACAGATGCACCCTGTGATCGGTTACGAAGCCTCCAGCAGCACTGAATGTGCGTTCCGAAAGAACGCTGGATGCAGGACAGGCCAGTAGCTCAATTGCATACTGTGCAAGCTCTGGCCAGTGATCCATCCTCAAGATCCAGTAACCCAGAGGATTTTCGGTGGGAAAGATGTCCAAGTCAGATCTTGCCCCTAGGTATTCCTGCACCATGTAAAACAGACGCTGGCGATGGTTGCTGGAACCGATCATACCTTGGGGCCGCGGACCAAAAAATTGTCTGAACGCATCGGTCAGACGGCCACCTTCTCCACCGCTCCTTCTTTGACTGACCGAAGCCTCAGCAACACGTTGTCCAGAAACAGGAGTTTGTAACCTCCCAGTCTCTGGGAAAGCATTGCTCAGACCTTTCTGCAAGGCCTCCCGAAGATGTTTCATCCTCTGCTCCCTCTGCGATGGCAAGATAAGGTCCGCAACCTTACCCTTGTAATGTGGATCAAGGAGGGTTGCCAGCCAGTATTGGTCCTTCTCCTTGATACCACGAATACGAGGATCCTTACGCAGGCTTTGCAGGATCAGGGAGGCCATGCAACATAGGTTTGCTGAGGCATTCGGTCCGGAGTCCTCTGGGTCACTAAGGACGACATGGTCCGCAGCCACCTCCTCCCAGCCACGTACAAGTCCATGTGTTTCTTGGGATTGATCCCTTAAAGACTGCTGCTGATGCTGAGTGCCAGGCTCCACCTCCATACTGACACAATCTTCCTCCTCCTCCTCCTCCTCTTCCTGTGTGATCGGCGGGCACGCAGGAACATTGTCTGGATAAAGGGGGCCTTGAGAGCTAAGGAAGTCCTCCTCTTCCTGCCTCTGTTCTGCCTCAAGTGCCCTGTCCATTATTCCACGTAGCGTGTGCTCCAACGGGTGGACAAGGGGGACAGTGTCACTGATGCATGCACTGTCACTGCTCACCATCCTCGTGGTGACAGGACAGTGCATGCATCCCTGATCATGGCCCACTGGCGTGGGGAAAAAAAAACCAAGCTCCCCTGACCCTGTCCTGGTGCCATAGTCGCACAGGTACTCATTGATGGCCCTCTGCTTGTGCAGCCGCTGCAGCATGGCCAACGTTGAGTTCCACCTGGTGGGCATGTCACAGATTAGGCGGTTCTTGGGCAGGTTAAACTCCTTTTGGAGGTCCGCCAGCCGAACACTGGCATTATATGACCGGCGGAAATGCACACAGACTTTCCTGGCCTGCCTCAGGACATCCTGTAAGCCCAGGTACCTGCCCAAGAACCGCTGCACCACCAAGTTAAGGACGTGAGCCAAACAGGGCACATGGGTCATTTGTCCCTGTCGGAGGGCAGAGAGGAGGTTGGTGCCATTGTCGCAAACCACCATTCCTGCCTTAAGTTGGCGTAGCGTCAACCACCTCTGAACCTGCCCCTGCAGAGCTGACAGAACCTCTGCCCCAGTGTGGCTCCTGTCCCCCAAGCACACCAGCTCAAGCACCGCATGGCATCTTTTGGCCTGCGTACTTGCGTAGCCCCTTGAACGGCTACGGAGCACCGCTGGTTCCGAGGACAAAGCACAGGAAGAGGCCATGGAGGAAGAAGAAGAGGAGGGGGTAGAGGAGAGAGGTGTGTCACAATCATTAGTAGTGACATTTTGGAGGCGTGGTGGCGGAACAAGCTCCAACACTACTGCACCTTGTCCTGCATCCTTCCCAGCTGCCAGCAGAGTCACCCAATGCGCCGTGAAACTTAGGTAACGTCCCTGTCCATGCCTGCTGGACCATGAGTCAGCGGTAATATGCACCTTACCGCTGACCGCCCTGTCCAGCGAGGCATGGACATTGCCTTCCACATGCCGGTAGAGAGCCGGAATCGCCTTCCGTGAGAAAAAGTGGCGTTTGGGTACCTGCCACTGAGGAACCGCACATTCCACAAACTCACGGAAGGGGGCAGAGTCTACCAACTGAAAAGGCAGCAGTTGAAGTGATAGCAATTTTGCCAAGCTAGCATTCAACCGCTGGGCATGTGGATGGCTGGGAGCAAACTTCTTTCGGCGGTGAAGCAGCTGGGGCAGGGAAATTTGCCTGGTACAATCTGACGTCGGTGTACCAAAAGCAGATTGCCCACAAGTACTTGGCTGTGACACACCTAATTCTACACCTTCATTCCTCTCAGTGCAGGTCTCAAAGAGGACTGAAGGTATAGTGGGGTTGGAGATCTCAGCTGATGAGGAGCAAGGAGAGGTCCTCTTTGTTCTTTGGTGTGGGTCTTTTAGATACGCTTGCCAACGAACTGCATGGCAGGTCAACATATGTCTTGTCAAGCATGTGGTACCCAAGCGGGAGATGTTTTGGCCACGCGAGATACGCTTCAGACATATGTTGCAAATAGCAGCGGTGCGATCTGATGCACTCGTCTCAAAAAAGGCCCACACCAAAGAACTTTTTGAATAACGCGCAGAGACTGCAGCGCCCTGCACATGTGGAGCTTTGGGGTGTGATGCAGTCAATGTGCTGCCCTTAGGCTGGCCCCTGGAGGGCATCCTGCCTCGTTGGTGATGTGCCGCATCCTCCTCCTCCTCCTCCTCTCTCCTATCAGGCACCCACGTTGAGTCAGTGACCTCATCATCCCCTCCCTCCTCATCACTGGAGCAAACCTGACAGTTTGCTGCAGCAGGGGGAGCATGACTGCCAGATTGCTGTCCTTCTTGGGCACCCCCTCTGTCCATGCTCATGTTACTGCCTTCATCGAGCTCAGTATCATCATCAGAGCCTTCCAAACACTGGGCATCCTCCTGGAGCATGTACCCAGCACTGTGGTCAAACAGTTCGAGGGACTCCTCGGGAGGACATGGTGGGGCTAGGGAAGGAGTCACTGATGACATTGACCTGAGGGAAGAGGCCGCTGCTTTGCCAGACAAAGTACCCTGAGCATGGGTGAGAGAGGATGAGGAGGATGAGGACGGCTTGGTCTTCCACTCGACCAAGTCTTCCGCATGTTGCGGCTCAACGCGGCCAGCTGCCAAAAAAAAAGGCCAAGCGTGTCCCACGGCCACGTGCTGATGAGGATGCACTGTCTCCACGACCAGCACTAGACACAGAGCCTGCTTGCCCTCTCTTATTGGCTTGTGACTGTCTGCCTCTCCTTCTTGGCCTTCCAGACATACTAATGGCCTGTAGCTGCACTAAGCTGGGAGATATATATATATATATACTGATACTGCAGCTAGCAAAATCAACTGCCTGCCTGTAGTATGAGAACACCACCAAACTTCTACAGGTAGCTTTAGCTGAACACTCTGCAGAGCTCGCATAAAACTAACTTGTAGCTTTTTTAGCTGCCTGCGGTAGTGATAGGATAAGGAAAACACCACCAACCTTCTACAGGTAGCTTTAGCTGAACACTGTGCAGAGCTCGCAAAAAAATAACTTGTAGTTTTAGCTGAACACTGTGAGGAGGACGCACCACACTAACTTGTCGTTTTAGCTGAACACTGTGAGCAGGACGCACTGCACTAACTTGTAGCTTTAGATGAACACTGTGCAGAGGTCTCACTACACTAACTTGTAGTTTTAGCTGAACACTGTGAGCAGGACGCACTGCACTAACTTGTAGTTTTAGCTGAACACTGTGAGGAGGACGCACCACACTAACTTGTAGTTTTAGCTGAACACTGTGAGGAGGACGCACCACACTAACTTGTAGTTTTAGCTGAACACTGTGAGCAGGACGCACTGCACTAACTTGTAGTTTTAGCTGAACAATGTGAGGAGGACGCACCACACTAACTTGTAGTTTTAGCTGAACACTGTGAGCATGACGCACTGCACTAACTTGTAGTTTTAGCTGAACACTGTGAGGAGGACGCACCACACTAACTTTAGTTTTAGCTGAACACTGTGAGCAGGACGCACTACACTAACTTGTAGTTTTAGCTGAACACTGTGAGGAGGACGCACCACACTAACTTGTAGTTTTAGCTGAACACTGTGAGCAGGATGCACTGCACTAACTTGTAGCTTTAGATGAACACTGTGCAGAGGTCTCACTACACTAACTTGTAGTTTTAGCTGAACACTGTGAGCAGGACACACTGCACTAACTTGTAGCTTTAGATGAACACTGTGCAGAGGTCTCACTACACTAACTTGTAGGTTTAGCTGAACACTATGAGGAGGACGCACCACACTAACTTGTAGTTTTAGCTGAACACTGTGAGCAGGAGGCACTGCACTAACTTGTAGCTTTAGATGAACACTGTGCAGAGGTCTCACTACACTAACTTGTAGTTTTAGCTGAACACTGTGAGCAGGATGCACTGCACTAACTTGTAGCTTTAGATGAACACTGTGCAGAGGTCTCACTACACTAACTTGTAGTTTTAGCTGAACACTGTGAGCAGGACGCACTGCACTAACTTATAGTTTTAGCTGAACACTGTGAGGAGGACGCACAACACTAACTTGTAGATTTAGCTGAACACTGTGAGGAGGACGCACCACACTAATTTGTAGTTTTAGCTGAACACTGTGAGCAGGACGCACCACACTAACTTGTAGTTTTAGCTGAACACTGTGAGCAGGACGCACTGCACTAACTCGTAGCTTTAGATGAACACTGTGCAGAGGTCTCACTACACTAACTTGTAGTTTTAGCTGAATACTGTGAGCAGAACGCACTGCACTAACTTGTAGCTTTAGATGAACACTGTGCAGAGGTCTCACTACACTAACTTGTAGTTTTAGCTGAACACTGAGCAGGACGCACTGCACTAACTTGTAGTTTTAGCTGAACACTGTGAGGAGGACGCACCACACTAACTTGTAGTTTTAGCTGAACACTGTGAGCAGGACGCACTGCACTAACTTGTAGTTTTAGCTGAACACTGTGAGGAGGACGTACCACACTAACTTGTAGTTTTGGATGAACAATGTGAGCAGGAAGCACTGCACTAACTTGTAGCTTTAGATGAACACTGTGCAGAGGTCTCACTACACTAACTTGTAGTTTTAGCTGAACACTGTGAGCAGGATGCACTGCACTAACTTGTAGCTTTAGATGAACACTGTGCAGAGGTCTCACTACACTAACTTGTAGTTTTAGCTGAACACTGTGAGCAGGACGCACTGCACTAACTTGTAGCTTTAGATGAACACTGTGCAGAGCTCGCAAAAAAATAACTTGTAGGTTTAGTTGAACACTGTGAGCAGGACGCACCACACTAACTTGTAGTTTTAGCTGAACACTGTGCAGAGGTCTCACTACACTAACTTGTAGTTTTAGCTGAACACTGTGAGCAGGATGCACTGCACTAACTGTAAATAGTCTAGCTGCCCGACTGTGGTACTAATAGGATCAAAAGAACACCAGCAATTTTCTTCAGGTAGCTGTAAATACTGTAACAAGACAAGCCTGCCTGTCAGTAAGAAGATAACAGGAATGGATCTAGCTAAACTGAATACAGTGTATATATATATATATATATATATATATATATATATATATATATATATGCAACACCTGGGATGCATATATATATACACAATACACTATAAGTGCAGCTAACTCACTGACTGTCCTGCCTAATCTAGCTAACTCAAATGAAATGACACTGTCCCTCTCCCTCTATCTAAGCACGCCGGAACACACTACACAGGGCCGCCGAGCAGGCGGCCTTATATAGTGTGCGGTGTGTTCTAAACGCCCTGAGCCATAATTGGCCAAAGCCACCCTGGCTTTGGCCAATTACAGCTCTCTCTACCGACGGCGCTGTGATTGACCAAGCATGCGGGTCATAGTGCATGCTTGGCCAATCATCAGCCAGCAATGCACTGCGATGCCGCAGTAAATTATGGGCCGTGACGCGCCACACGAATTTGGCGCGAACGGCCCATAATGTTCGGAATTCGGTGAACGACCGAACAGCCAATGTTCGAGTCGAACATGGGTTCGACTCGAACACGAAGCTTATCCCTAATTGAGATGGATGATCTAGAAATGTTGTATGTAAATGTATACAGGTGGGATGTGGGTGGTAGCCCTTCTTTTGGGCATTGTGGGCAATATGGGCATCTGGGTGGAAATTACTATGGGATAAAGGAGGCCAGTTGACATGGTTCTGCAAATCTAAGGCTTATATAAAAGATATAAGAATGTGGCAGTTGCTATGGTTATTCCCTTACAAAATGTTACTCTTGATGCTTAGTTAAATCAACCATCTTCAGCAGCCACCACAATGGTGGACTCTCTAAGGATCAGGCCAAACACAGCCCTAACAAATTAATCCCACACGATTTCTATTTGGGTCCCACCATTGTGCCACCTACACCCTAACAACACCTTCTTTCTCTTTTTGACAAATGCAGACAAAAAGACCCCAAGGGATCTGTCATGGTCTGGGGTCAGGCTCGAAGACCAGTTACTGTAACAGTAGCGAGATTCACAGGTAAGCAGATCCCCCTAATAGATGATGCAGGCTTACCTTAGGAGTGGGGTCTAAGCACTAACTGGTATCCTGGGCTCCTGATGGTGGAGATGGGTTTTGCTGCTTTTTAGTACCAGGTCGCGATCCTCAGGAACACCCCACAAGGAGAAGCCAGTAGCAGAAATAGCAGGTAAGGATTAAGCAGAAGCAAAGTCAGGGAACAAGCCAAAGGTCAGTAACAAGTGGTAGCTGGATGGGATCAGACAAAAGCTTACTCGATGAACAAGCCAAGGGTCAATAACGCATAGTAGCTGGATGGGATCAGACAAAAGCCTAGACAACGAACTAGCCAAGGATCGGTAACGAGTGGTAGCAAAGATAAGAACAGCAGCAGGTATTCAAGGGAGCAAGATATCAACTGGAGAGAGCACAATATTCTGGCAAACAGGAAGTGTGGAGACTTCAAGAGAAACAAATCACAACGTAAGGTACAGTGGTGTAGTGGGTAGCACTCTCGCCTAGCAGTAAAAAGGGTCGCTGGTTCAAAATCCCAACCACGACACTACCTGCCTGGAGTTTGCATGTTCTCCCTGTGCCTGCATGGGTTTCCTCCAGGTACTCCGGTTTCCTCCCACACTCCAAAGACATGCTGGTGAGTTAATTGGCTTCTGTCCAAAATTATCCCTAGTATATGAATGTGAGTTGGGGACCTTCGATTGAGGGTAGATGTGAGTGTGCAATGTACGCGTGGAGCGCTGCGTAAATTGACGGCGCTAAATGGGTACCTTAAATAAAATAGAGATAATTGTAGACATGCACCTACACTCTCACAGGTTGAACTGGATGGACTAGTGTCTTTATTCAAACTTACTATGTAACTACTATGTAACTATGTAAGGTTGTCTAAGAAATCAGTCAGGAAGATATTGAGCTTTCCTGGTGGCACATCAAGAATAGACACACCCAGACACAGCAGAATACTCAGGTTCAGACCCAGGTCCTGACAAAATCTGTTCCTGTACCAAAAGTTGAAACTCAAGCTAGCAAATCCCCCTATTGCTACAGCAACAATACTGATCTTCTGGCTTATGATACAAAATTTGCCGAGTAGAGAAGCAGGTTCTGAAGAAAAGTGATCTTTTCACCGACCACTGGAGTGGAACCAAATGCTGCTAGACAATATACAACTCTAAAATTACAAATACAGTACATAGTAAAAATGCACGTACCCATTACATTTTACGTATATAATGTATGCATCCTATACTGGCATTTTTAATTTTAGAGTTGTATATATATATATATATATATATATATATATATATATATATATATATATATATATTTATTATCTCACAAAAGTGAGTACACCCCTCACATTTTTGCAAATATTTTATTATATCTTTTCATGTGACAACACTGAAGAAATGACACTTTGCTTCAATGTAAAGTAGTGAGTGTACAGCTTGTATAACAGTGTAAATTTGCTGTTCCCTCAGAATAACTCAACACACAGCCATTAATGTCTAAACCACTGGCAACAAAAGTGAGTACACTCCTAAGTGAAAATGTCCAAATTGGGCCCAAAGTGTCAATATTTTGTGTGGCCACCATTATTTTCCAGCACTGCCGTCATAGAGTTCACCAGAGCTTCACAGGTTGCCACTGGAGTCCTCTTCCACTCCTCCATGATGACATTATGGAGCTGGTGGATGTCAGAGACCTTGCGCTCCACCATCCGAAGGGAGGGGATCATGCTCTGCCTCAGTATGTCACAGTACATGTTGGCACTGAACGTCCTTTTTTTTGTGGCATGCTAGTCTCATGTCAAGAGTAAGGGGGTTACTCACAATACAAAAATTTTTGTACGACAGAATACAACGTCAGAAGTGACGTAATGCGTTGAATAGTTTTGTATGTATTCTTTCGTTTCTGAGCATGCGTAGTCTTGTTCTTACGTTTTTTTTCGTACGAAAACCGTGCTAATGAAACGAAAACCGGATGTTAAGTTCACATCCGACAAAAATTTTATGGTCTGCACATCCAGCTTTTGTCTGACAAAAAAGCGAAATTGGCTGTCGAAAGCACCGTACTAACGATACGAAAATCGTCAGACAGCTCGTACGAATTTTTCCATCCGATTTTCGTATCGTGTGTATGGGCCTTTACTCTGTTTGTCTTCAGCAAACTGTTTGCAGGCTTTCTTGTGCACCATCTTTAGAAGAGACTTCCTTCTGGGACGACAGCCATGCAGACCAATTTGATGCAGTGTGCGGCGTATGGTATGAGCACTGACAAGCTGACCCCCCCACCCCTTCAACCTGTGCAGCAATGCTGGCAGCACTCATACATCTATTTCCCAAAGACAACCTCTGGATATGAGGCTGAGCACGTGCACTCAACTTCTTTGGTCGACTATGGCAAGGCCTGTTCTGAGTGAAACCTATCCTGTTAAACCGCTGTATGGTCTGCAGCTCAGTTTCAGGGTTTTGGTAATCTTCTTATAGCCTAGGCCATCTTTATGTAGAGCAACAATTCTTTTTTTCAGATCCTCAGAGTTCTTTGCCATGAGGTGCCACATTGAAGATCCAGTGACCAGTATGAAAGAGTGAGAGCGATAACACCCAATTTAACACACCTGCTCCCCATTCACACCTGAGACCTTATAACACTAATGAGTCACGTGACACCGGGGAGGGTAAATGGCTAGGGTGTACTCACTTTTGTTGCCAGCGGTTTAGACATTAATGGCGTGGTGTTGAGTTATTTTGAGGGGACAGCAAATTTACACTGTTATACAAGCTGTACACTCACTACTTTACATTGTAGAAAAGTGTAATTTCTTCAATGTTGTCACATGAAAAGATATAATAAAATATTTACAAAAACGTGAGGGGTGTACTCACTTTTGTGAGATACTGTATATACAGTGCCTTGCAAAAGTATTCGGCCCCCTTGAACTTTTCAACCTTTTGCCACATTTCAGGCTTCAAACATAAAGATATAAAATTTTATTTTTTTGTGAAGATTCACCAACAAGTGGGACACAATTGTGAAGTGGAACGAAATCTATTGGATATTTTAAACTTTTTTAGCAATTAAAAAACTGAAAAGTGGTGCGTGCAAAATTATTCGGCCCCTTTACTTTCAGTGCAGCAAACTGACTCCAGAAGTTCAGCGAGGATCTCTGAATGATCCAATGTTGTCCTAAATGACTGATGGTGATAAATAGAATCCACCTGTGTGTAATCAAGTCCCTGTATAAATGCACCTGCTCTGTGATAGTCTCAGGGTTCTGTTGAAAGCACAGAGAGCATCATGAAGACCAAGGAACACACCAGGCAGGTCCCTAATACTGTTGTGGAGAAGTTTAAAGCCGGATTTGGATACAAAAAGATTTCCCAAGCTTTAAACATCCCAAGGAGCACTGTGCAAGTGATCATTTTGAAATGGAAGGAGTATCAGACCACTGCAAAGCTACCAAGACCTGGCTGTCCCTCTAAACTTTCAGCTCAGACAAGGAGAAGACTGATCAGAGATGCAGCCAAGAGGCCCATGATCACTCTGGATGAACTGCAGAGAACTACAGCTGAGGTGGGAGAGTCTGTCCATAGGACAACAATCAGTCGTACACTGCACAAATCTGGCCTTTATGGAAGAGTGGCAAGAAGAAAGCCATTTCTCAAAGATATCCATAAAAAGTCTCGTCTAAGGTTTGCCACAAGCCACCTGGGAGACACACCAAACATGTGGAAGAAGGTGCTCTGGTCCGATGAAACCAAAATCAAACTTTTTTGGCCACAATGCAAAACGATATGTTTGGCGTAAAAGCAACACAGCTCACACTCAACACACCATCCCCACTGTCAAACATGGTGGTGGCAGCATCATGGTTTGGGCCTGCTTTTCTTCAGCAGGGACAGGGAAGATGGTTAAAATTGAGGGGAAGATGGATGCAGCCAAATACAGGACCATTCTGGATGAAAACCTGTTGGAGTCTGCAAAAGACCTGAAACTGAGACGGAGATTTATCTTCCAACAAGACAATGATCCCAAACATACAGCAAAATCTACAAAGGAATGGTTCACAAATAAACGTATCCAGGTGTTAGAATGGCCAAGTCAAAGTCCAGACCTGAATCCAATCGAGAATCTGTGGAAAGAGCTGAAAACTGCTGTTCACAAACGCTCTCCATCCAACCTCACTGAGCTCGAGCTGTTTTGCAAGGAAGAATGGGCAAGAATTTCTGTCTCTCGATGTGCAAAACTGATAGAGACATACCCCAAGCGACTTGCAGCTGTAATCGCAGCAAAAGGTGGCTCTACAAAGTATTAACGCAAGGGGGCCGAATAATTTTGCACGCCCCACTTTTCATTTTTTTATTAGTTAAAAAAGTTTCAACAATCCAATAGATTTCGTTCCACTTCACAATTGTGTCCCACTTGTTGGTGATTCTTCACAAAAAATAAAAATTTTATATCTTTAGGTTTGAAGCCTGAAATGTGGCAAAAGGTTGAAAAGTTCAAGGGGGCCGAATACTTTCGCAAGGCACTGTATATAGTGTTGGTGTCACTTAAAGTGATATTAAAGGCTTACTTTTTAAAAAAATAACAAACAAGTCATACTTACCTGCTCTGTGCAGTGGATTTGCATAGAGCAGCCCGCATCCACCTCTTCTTGGGTCCCTCGCCGGTGCTCTTGGTTACTCCCTCCTGCCGAGTGCCCCCCCAGATCAAGCAGCTTACAATGGGGGCACCCAAGCAGGCTCATTCCTGAGCCATGGCTCTTCATGTCCATTCGCACAGAGCCACGGATCGCCTCCTCTCTCTCCTCATTGGCTCACTGGCTGTAATTGACAGCAGCCAGAGTCAATGGCTCCCGCTGCTGTCTCAGTTAATGAGGAGGGAGAGTCCCCAGAGAGCCGAAGCTCATGTGCACATCGCTGGATCAAGATAGGGCTCAGGTAAGTATCAGGGGGGCTGGGGGGACTGCTACACAGAGAAGATTTTTCACTTCATGCAAAGAATTGAGCCTTTAGAACCACTTTAAGTTTCTAAATTAATAAACAAATTTTTGCTTTCTCAGAATCTTAATAGGTGCTGTGCTGGGTCCTGGAACATGTAGGCTTTGTAAAGCTTTGTAGAAAGTGTCTACTCCTTGGATCCTCGGCTGTCCAAAGACCTTTACTAATGCAAGCTAACTGATGCTCATGGCTCTTTCTGTCTCTGCTGTGGGAGCCTGCTGCTGTATGTTAGTGCTGAAAAAATATGAAAGAGGTATACGTGCTGCCTATTTGTTTTGGGGAACTCAACAAGGGGCACCCTGTTAGTCTGGAACTGACCTGAGATTAGTTAGTTGCTTGGACGATTAGATGATTAGATGTGCATGGATAGTGCAGTGGTTTAGTGGTTTGTACTTGTTATTTGCAGCACTGGGGTCCCTGATTTGTATTCATCATGACACAAGCTACATGCAGTTTGCATGTTCTCCATGTGCTTGTGGGTAATTTCCTCCCACACCTCAAAGACATGCTGGTAGGTTTGTTGGCTCTTGTCCAAACTGGGCCTTGTGCATGTAAGATAAAGACCTAAGATTATAGGCTCCTTGAGGTACGAAACTGATATGAATATACAGTATATAATTTATCTGTGCTATATAAATTTCCATAATAAAGATTTATTTATGCTATGGACCTGCTGTACAAAACCCTCCTACATTAAGGCCCCTTTCACACTGGGGCGGGGGTGTCGTCGGCGGTAAAGCGCCGCTATTGTTAGCGGCGCTTTACTGTCGGTATTCGGCCACTAGCGGGGCAGTTTTCATCCCCAGCTAGCGGCCGAGAAAGGGTTAAAAACCACTGCAAAGCGCTTTGCCGGCGGTATAGCCGCGCTGCCCTTTTGATTTCAATGGGCAGGAGCGGTGAAGGAGCGGTATACACACCGCTCCTTCACCGCTCCGAAGATGCTGCTAGCAGGACTTTTTTTCCAACCTGCTAGCGCACCGCTCCAGTGTGAAAGCCCTCGGGGGTTAAAACCGCCCCGCTAGTGGCCGAATAGCGCCGCTAAAACGACAGTGAAGTGGCGCTATTTTTTTTACCGCCGGCGCCCGCCCGCCCCAGTGTGAAAGTAGCCTAAAGCTATTTGCTTGCTGCCTTTCTGAATAAAAGTACAGGACAAACCTATTATTCTGTTTCTGGGTGTCCTTGTCTTGTGCATAGTGTACTTCTGCCAATACCATTTGAGCATGTCCCCTTACAATATACTGTATATAATAATACAGTAATATGCACACATACACGTATATATTGAGAAGCTACTAAATTTGGGAACTGTTAATGATGAAGATAACATTTTATTACCTCGAAGAGACTTTGCGGGGTATGATAATACTGAAGAATACTGAAGGCAGGCTTTCTTTCGCTTTACCCACTTAAAGACCGAGCCTCTTTCTGAGATTTTTGCTAGAAAATTACTTAGAACCCCCACACATTATACAATTTTTTTTCTAACACCCTAGAGAATAAAATCGCGGTCGTTGCAATACTTTCTGTCACACCGTATTTGTGCAGCGGTCTTACAAGCGCACTTTTTTTGGAAAAAAATACACTTTTTTGAAGTAAAAAATAAGACAACAGTAAAGTTAGCCCAATTTTTTTATATTGTGAAAGATGATGTTATGCCGAGTAAATTGATAACCAACATGTCATGCTTCAAAATTGCACCCGCTAGTGGTATGGCGACAAACTTTTACCCTTAAAAATATCCAGCGACGTTTAAAAAATTCTCCACATGTGTGGTTTGAACACCTTTTTTATATACGGTCCTAGTCACCTATGCGTTCGCTTCTGCACGCGAGCTCGTCGGGACGGGGCGCGTTTAAAAAAATTTTTTCTTATTTATTTTACCTTTTTTTTTTACATTTTTAAACTGTTTTTTTTTTTTAAGAAAATGTGTCACTTTTATTCCTATTACAAGGAATGTAACCATCCCTTGTAATAGAAAAAAGCATGACAGGACCTATGTAACTATGTAAGGACCTCTTAAATATGAGATCTGGGGTCAAAAAGACCTCAGATCTAATATTTACATTAAAATGCAATTAAAAAAAAAAATTGTCAGTAAAAAAAATGAAAAAAATTGGCCCTTTAAGAGCTATGGGTGGAAGTGACATTTTGACGTCGCTTCCGCTCTGCAGTCTTCTCCTCACTCGTCTCCATACCCAGGCAGGGGACAGACACAATCGCCTCTGCCACTGCCAAAGGCTCCGGTAAGCGGCGGAGGGCATATGGGAATACGCACGCAGAGATCACTTTTATCTTGTAGCGGACCGCCCACTGAACAAGAGGATACCGGGGTTATGGCAGCTAGCTGCTGCCATAACAAAGATATCATACTTGCCAACAGTCCCGATTTTCCCGGGACAATCCGGATTTTGGGACCCTCGTCCCGATCGGAGCTCGTCCCGATTACTTTCCCAGGATTTTACTTTTGTCCCAGGAAAATCGGGAATGTTTTAGGCAAAAAACGGCTGGCGGGCTACAAAAAGATGGCCGTCGCATCTCCCCTTGTGTTCAGTGGAGAGGGGAGGGGCAGCCAATTGGCTGCTCTCTTCAGTGTACAGTGGACAATTCTCTTGTACACTGAAGCCTATTGGCTGCACGGCCCGCCCCTCTCCACTGAAAACACGTGAAAAGAATTGTAGCTGCTACTGCTGGGGACATGATACACTGTAATGAAAGAGATTGCCGCTGCCTGGGGACGCTGATGTGAGGAGTGCTCTGCTGCCTGGGGACACCACAGATGTGAGGAGGGCTCTGCTGCTTGGGGACACCACAGATGTGAGGAGAGCTCTGCTGCCTGGGTACGCCACAGATGTGAGGAGGGCTCTGCTGCCTGGGGACACCTGATGTAAGGAGGGACTCCGCTGCCTGGGGACACCAGATGTAAGAAGGGACTCCGCTACCTGGGGACACCTAATGTAATGAGGGGCTCCGCTGCTGGGGACACCTGATGTGAGGAGGGACACCGCTGCCTGGGGACACCAGATGTGATGAGGGGCTCCACTGCCTGGGGACACCAGGTGTGATGAGGGGCTCCACTGTTGGGGACACCAGGTGTGATGAGGGGCTCCACTGTTGGGGACACCAGGTGTGATGAGGGGCTCCACTGTTGGGGACACCAGGTGTGATGAGGGGCTCCACTGTTGGGGACACCAGGTGTGATGAGGGGCTCCACTGCTGGGGACACCTGATGTGATGAGGGGCTCCGCTGCTGGGGACACCTGATGTGATGAGGGGCTCCGCTGCTGGGGACACCTGATGTGATGAGGGGCTCCGCTGCTGGGGACACCTGATGTGATGAGGGGCTCTGCTGCTGGGGACACCTGATGTGATGAGGGGCTCCGCTGCTAGGAACAGAGGAGGTCTAGGGCTAGAATTATTGCTCTTGCTATACCGATCGCGGCGATACCTCACATGTGTGGTTTGAACACCTTTTATATATGCGGCGCTAGTCACGTATGCGTTCGCTTAAGGCAATCGGCAATAAAATAAGGCAACTTTTAAGCCAAAACACAACTTCACCATAAAAAATTAGCACTTTTTGGAATCCTGAAGCTTTTCACAGCAATGTTTTTGAACACAGTAATTAGTGCTTTTTTTTCAAACACAGGTACAGCCTGAACTAGCATAACTCGTCACATTTTTATAGCCGCTAATCCAAAAGAAATTGCCTTTACATACACTTTACGGCAGGCTTCACACCTATGCATCATAGTGACTGCAGTTTGTGCAGTGCATTGTAGACCATTCATTTAGAATGGCACTCCAATGCAAAACTTCAGTAGGTGCCAATGAACCCATACTGCAGCCCACCACAACAAACATTGGCCTTATGTAAAAATGTTGCAGGTCTGATTATTTGTACATGACTAGTGTAGTCCAGATTTACCCCATTTTTACCCATACTGTTAGCCACCCATACTCCACCCTCTTACCAACTTAAATAACGAGACCACACCTTTCATCAGGAGTATAAATGGCCATAACAGCCTTTTATTAAACAACTGTATAAAATTACCTCCAATATTAACTTCAATATGAATAACATATAAACTCAGATAAAAAAACATGTTTTAAACAATCTGTTGGTCAATGACGGAGCTACCCCAGTTTACCACATATCCACAAGAGGGCACTGCAGGAACATGTTTCAAAACTGATAAGGCCTCCAGCTGTACCGCTCGGAGACAACCCCCTCCCGCAGTGCAACATACCGGTATTCCTTTTCAGGAATACACAGGAGGGGCCATACTATTGCTGACCCCCCACCCCTTTTAACCTTTTATTTACCACTACCGTCACCGACCAACAACAACAAACCAGCCACAGCCGAAAGGATGAAACCTTATCCTTAAGGGCCCCTCCACACCCTCAAGGCCCGTTGTATTCCTTCCTGCAAACCCATGGTCCAAAGATCCGTCCCCACATCGGTGAGGTGGACCCCATCCCTCCTCAAATAGAGGCCTACATTTATCTCGAGCTCTCTGTGCCGAATCACCATGCCCCCTTATTGAACCAAAAACCTCCCCACCACCTTGTTGACACGTATACAAGCCTTGTTAATCCTTATCACAGACCTAGCACTGCGCCACGAAGTTCGTGCCACAATATCAGACCATAGTAGCAAAGTGTTCGGATAAGTAGTGTGCAAGTGCAACAAATCCGCTTTTACATCCTCTATCAGGTCCCTGACCGTCCTCACCCCCAAATCGTTACCTCCAGCGTGTATGACCAACACATCCGGAGGTCTATCTAGCCAGGCAAATCGTTCAACCTCTGAAACCACTCTGCCCCACATCATTCCTGGTCTCCCCAGCCACTTGATAAAAGCCTCCCTTCTCGATATGCCTAACTGGCGCCCATCCGGTCTCGCATCACCTCTCCTTGCCCCCCAACAAACGTAGGAGTGTCCCAGTATCCAGACGAAGCGTGGAGACACTCCATCTGAAACGAAAAGACAACAAGGCAGGGTGATATCACCAACGCAACAAACCAAAAAAACACCCACTACCTATATGGGAAAACCAAACTTATACAACATACGGGTTTCATATATATATATATATATATATATATATATATATATATATATATATATATATATATATATATATATATATATATATATATATATATATATATATATATATATATATATATATATATATATATATTTTTTTTTTTTTTTTTTAATTATCATTCCACTACTAATTGAGGGCGAATGTATGAACGGAATCTCTTTGATTCCCATCTACCGATCCTCCGCACCGCTGCTTCATCCAACCCGCATCTGGCAGCTTCTGTGGCCGCCCCAATGTGGAAGGAGTGTGAGGCGTATGCCTTCTCATCCAAACCTATCATCGATAAGCATTTTCGAAACACCGCCACGAATTGAAACTTCGAAAGGTAAGCACCATTCTCATGACATAAAAATGGACCCTCACCTACTGGTCTAATCTTCCCAAATTCACCAACCGTCCTCACCGGACATACTGGCGTTCCCGGTAATGCATGCAGCCACACATCTATGCCCTTTCCCAATTGGTCTGTTTTCGACCTCCTCAGCCGTAAACACACCCTCCCCGTGCGTGCCCGCACGTCTTGCACCAAAATACCCCCCGCTTCCTTTTTGGATGGGCTGACCAACTCCCCTACCCGAAACGCCCCAAAAAACGCCAGCGAAAAAGCCGCTGTAAACAGTAAACATTCATAACTTGAGCTGCACACCAAACCTAGCTGATCACAAATTGCCAACAGGTTGGCAAAAGTGACCGGTCTACGGTTATCTTTTTTCTTGTGCCCCTTCCGGTACCCTTTTAATGCCTACCGTACCCAAAATTCCTTCGTCCAATCCTCCATCCCCTGTAACTTAAACAGAAACGACAGCGCCGCCAATTTCTTACCAATAGACGATACCCCCACTCCATTTTCCATATTCCTGGACACAAAATAAAGGACCAATAATCTCAACTCTCCCCCGTCATCCCGTCATCCTCTGCTCCGGATTCCCGTACAAGTCCCAACCATTCACCCCATACCTTCACATAAGCCGACCATGTGGACTCACTCACAGACTGTTGTATCCATCCTGTGATGACTCCAATGCCCGCTCCCAGATCCAACCCGGGCAAGGAATCCCTTCCTTCTCTGCAGCCGGAGCTAATTCCCTGAACTTGTCCCACTGAAAGCGAGACAGTGAATCAGCCAGCGTGTTTTCAATCCCAGGTATATGCACAGCATATATAAAAATATTCAATTGCAAGCACCGTAATACCAACTGTCGTAATAGTCTTATGACAGGTTGAGAAGACGCTGACAAGCGATTGACTACCTGCACCACTCCCATATTATCACAGTTCAGCCGCAACTTGAAATTCTGACAAGCCTTGCCCCATAATTCCATAGCCAGAACTACTGGAAACAGTTCCAATAGTACCAAGTTACGAAGGAAACCTGCTTCAACTCAGGATTTTGGCCATGGTTCTGCGCTCCATTGACCCTTAAAGAACGCCCCATATCCAGTAGATCCCGCCGCGCCAGTAACCAATTCTACATCGAAGTTACTTACCAGACCAGACATCCACACTAACCTCCCGTTGTATTCCGACAAAAATTGATACCATACCTTTAGGTCCTCACGATGATCCTTAGTAAGCCTAATAAAATGGGCCGGTGCTTTTACCCCAGCTGTAGCTGCAGACAGTCGTCGGCAAAAGACCCTACCCATGGGTATGATTCTACAAGCAAAGTTCAACTTACCAAGCAAAGATTGGAGATCCCTCAGCTGTATTTTCTTCATCCCATGGACCCGCCTTATTTCCGTCTGCAGATCCAGTAACTTTCCTTGCGGTAACCTACATTCCATTGCCATTGAATCAATAACCATGCCCAAAAAACCAGAGGTGGGGGACTCGAGTCACCTGTTTGAGGACTTGCGACTTGCTTGACAAAATTAAATAAATGACTCGACTTTGACTTGCCACTAATGACTTGCGACTTGACTTTGACTTGGGCTATTTGACTTGCAATGACTTGCAATGACTTGGCACCACCAGTGCTGTGTCTTGGCCTAGGCAAAAGCCGCCCCCCCACAAAAGAAAGCTCCCCCGAGTCCCGGCTTCTGCCCGCACAAATACAGCTTGCTAACATTGTGGGCGGGGATCGCATAGGTGTCCGCGAGCGGCGCTTGCAGTGTTCGCGGCCGCCACAGACTTTTTTTTTATTTGATGATGACTGCGCTGCAGTCTCTCCTCCTAGGCTGTACAGGTCTCTGTATTCCGTCCGGCCAGGCCGTTACGCCGCCCCCTCCTACTGCGGAGTGATCTCTGAGGGAGGGGCTGGGCTTCTGTGCAAGTGTGCAGAGCCAGCAGCGTGAGTCGCTGGCCTCACGGTGGGGCAGGAAGAAGGAACTGGAAGTTGCCCAAGGAGCCAGCCAAGCCTAGCCGACTGACTGAATCTGAGTGGAGTCCAGTCCAGCAGCCATAGAGTAAGTCATGGCAGACTATTATTCTTCTACTGAGGGGGCACTGGAGCAGGGACAGTCACACGACTCAGGGAGGAACTGGTCTGAGAATGGGGGACAGTGCAGTGGTCGTCGCAGCACAGAAGAAAAAGCACAGAGCCCGGAGCCGAGGAGGAGGAAACAGATTTGCAGAAGCTGCAGGTTTGTTTGATGCAGTGCCAAGCAAATGCTTCCCTGCAAACTTTGCAGGGAAGCATTAGCTTGCTTGGCACTGCATCAAACAGACCTGCAGCTTCTGCAAATCTGCACTAGTGATGTAGCAGCTAGCAGGGCCCTGGCCTGTACTGAGGATTACAGGACGCAGATATGATTGCAGATGCAATCAATCATCAATATCATTGCACATGCTAAAACTATGAAACCTAGGTAGGTACAAACCTTCTTTCCTTGTTTTCTCCTCCTCCTCGTGCTTTTTTTCTCCTGCGCTGCGACAGCCACTGCACTGACCCTCAGTCCCAGACCAGTTCCTCCCTGAGTCCTTCACTAATTAACTATTACTTGTGCGAAGTACAAAGTGCTCAACGTGAATATTACATAAAAATCATATTGCTGAATTAAGTTCTCCATGCGTACTACAAACTCATTAAACAGTCCACATCCAGTGAAAGTTCATGTACTGCAATGCTCCATGCATGCTGAAATCAATGCAAACTTTAGCACTGGTCACTGTATTGGTGTCACTGGTGCCCAAAAAGTGTCACTATGAGTCACTAATGTAATATTCTAATCTGGAATGATAAACGTGTCACTGTTTTAAACAAGGTTAGGTTAGGACCGTATATATATCATATATTAAAAATAGTTCTGTAAGTACTAGTGTACTAAGCAGCAACACCTTATTTTCTGGCAGTGCCTGGGCCATCCCGACAGCAAACTCTGGATCCACCCCTGACAGATCAACGCACAAGGCAGCTATAATGGAGGGAGCGATTCCAAAAATAATTAAATTTGGATTTAAGGATTATATTTTAGATGTTGGTGAAAAGAAGAGAACGGCGATATGCAAGGTCTGCAACTCAAAAATAAGAGACACGTCCACCACGACATCCAACTTCATCCGTCACTACAAAACCCACAAAGAAAAGTAGGTACAGTAACGTCACGTATATATATATATATATATACACAAATTAGGCCTACATCCCACTTTAGGTGGGAGCAGAGTGTATGGTTGTTCAAATCAATAAATCACATAGCTAACTTTTTTTTCTATCTCTCTTCTGTTTACTCTATAGATATGAAGAGTACATCCATACCAAAGGGACTTTTGATGATACCCAGCCTCAAATCTCACAATTCATCGCACAGGGGACTGTGCAGCTATACCACTGCAACCACCAGCAGCAAAAGGCAATTACAAACTCAATCCTGTCAGACCTCATTATAAACTGCAACATGCCACTGTCCATCATTGAACATCAAAGCTTTCGTCGCTTTTTGTCAATAGTAGACAACAAGTACTCTCCAGTAAGTAGAAGAACAATTACTGGCAAGCTTGACAATCTGGTGGCAGATAGGAAAATGAAGCTGAAAAATGAACTCGAAGTGGTAGATCATCTGTCAGTGACTGTAGATATATGGTCAGACCGCAGGATGAGAGGCTTTCTTGGAGTCACAGTGCACTGGATCAACATTGAGGATGACCGTCTTCAGTTAAAATCACAGTTGCTTGCGTGCAACTGCTTCAAAGGTCCCCATACAAGGGAAAGAATTTGTGAGGAATTTGAGCATATATGTGAAGAGTACAAGATTAAAAAAAAAAAGGTAGACCACATCATCTGTGACAACGCCGCAAACATGAAAAAAGCATTCAGTACATGTTTTCCAGGACAGCTAGATGAAGACGATGACCTTGATGATTCAGACATTTGGAATGACCTGTCAGTGGAAGAACAGGAGATGTTTGACAATTATTTGAGTGCAAAAACCCAGACTAGACTTCAATGTTTTGCACACACGCTTCAATTGGTAATAGGTGATGGACTTAAAGAGACTAAATTAGTCAATGCAGCTCTCGCCAAAGCTTCCAGGTTGAGCTCCTTGTTACACACAAGCACCTCTTTCAAGGAAAAATTTGAGGAGGAGTTTGGACAGCGTGGAATCCCTGCCTCTGTTACCACACGCTGGAATTCCACACTGAGGCAATTGAAATCAGTGGTCAGCTGTGACCAGCTGAAACTGACTAGAATGCTTGAAGATGGGGGGACACAAAGAGACTGTATTCACAGCTAGAGAGTGGAATCAGATTAAGGAACTCGTGGATGTCCTTCAACCTTTTGGAGAAGCCACAGACCTCTCACAGGGAGAAAAACTTGTGACAATAAGTGCTGTTGTACCCTGTATCCTTTCTCTGAATCACCACTTGGAAAATCATAAAGAGAGCGTGCGCTACCTTGGTGGCTTGATCCGTAGCCTGCAAGAATCACTCCAAAGACGATTCGAAGGGATCTTTGTCAATGTGAGGATGGCAGATGAACAGAATGATGTAGCAACCTTACCCTTCTCTGACCCTCTATACCTAAAAGCTGCTCTGCTGGATCCTTCATTTGGCACCATGTGGTTGACCCATGATGTTTTGGCTACCGAAAATGTCAAGGAGGCTGTGTCTGCGATGATAAAAAGTATGTTATGTTTTTGGTAATAACCCGTTTGCAGTAATAACACCTGAGTGCATTGAGTCACTGTTTTATGCTTGTGTTTTTTTTTATTCCATTGCATGCATTCTCAAAGAGGACTGCAAGCCCACCCCAACAACCACCGATGAAGACGAGCAAATGCCAGTGGCAGAGTCAGAGAGTCAATCTGGGCTGTTCACAGCATACCGCAAAAAACAGAAGAGAGATTCATGTTCCAGTCCCCAAATTCAGCTGTACCAGTGTTTAGACATTTGTGATGGACAGAGCTGCCTTCAGTTTTGGGCCATGAACAGGCACATGCTCCCCTCTTTGTTCAGGGTAGCGGTAAGAGTAATGTCAGTCCCTGCATCAAGCGCACCTGTTGAACGTGTGTTTAGCCATGGTGGGGTGATAATGCGACCCCATCGCTCACAACTGAGCGAGAAAGTACTTTCAAATTTAATTTTTTGCAAATGCAATGCATTTTAGGTGGCTATTCTTAGAATAGCCACTTAACATGCATTGCATTTGCAAAAAATAGTATTCTGAGAAGTGAGAATACTATTTTTTGCAAATGCAATGCATTTTAAGTGGCTATTCTAATAACTAAGAAAAAAGGAATAGAAGTTAGGCGCTGTTTCCAAGCCTGGTGAATTCAAATGTGTTATTCCCTTAGTGGGAGGGCAGTATGGAGTGGGAAAGATTGTAAAGATGTTGCCTATAGTATATTTAGTGAATGTTTATCCCGTGGAATTACTATAAAGGTCCTGGATGTGCATAAGTCAAGTTGGTTGTCTGACTTAATAAAGTGCAGTGTGTGCTCTAAAAAAGATATAACTTAATCCGTATAAATATAATATATCCATATATAAATGAACCCTATTTTTAAATTAAAAATATTTGTGCAAAATTATGTGATCCATAACGTAATCGATAATGTACATATGTAGTGAACAAACAAATATATATAATCAAGTGCTTTCAGTGCTGCTACAAAAAAAAACCCTGCATTCTGATGGATATTCCAATAAGTAAACCTTTCAGTGCGTGCCTTAATCCGTGTTCTAATAGTGATTGATTGCACTCACCAGATCCTAGCAGCACTGAAAGCACTTGATTATATACATTTGTTTGTTCACTTCATATGTACATTATCGATTTACGTTATGGATCACATAATTTTGCACAAATATTTTTAATTTAAAAATAGGGTTCATTTATATATGGATATATTATGTTTATACGGATTAAGTTATATCTTTTTTAGAGCACACACTGCACTTTATTAAGTCAGACAACCAACTTGACTTATGCACATCCAGGACCTTTATAACACATTTGAATTCACCAGGCTTGGAAACAGCGCTATTTACTGCTATTGCTTTTCTCTTATATCTTACTCCACCTAGTGGAAGTAATCGGTAGTGGCAGCAGTTCCAACAACATTCTTTAATTTTTAAATTTTTATTCCATTGCATGCATCCCATTGCGCGGGTGTTTCTCCGTCTTTTTTCTATTCTAATAACTAAGCTCAAAGTTTGAACTTGACACAATGCAAAATTGCCAATATCTGGACACTTGAAGAATGGTGATGGGAATACTATTATTCTCATCACCATTCAAGTGTCCAGATATTGGCATTGTGTCAAGTTCAAACTTTGAGCTTAGTTATTTTCCCCCTCAGCAAGGACTACATTTTTTTCAGGCTTGTTGGCCATTTAATTGCTGAGTGTTCTGCTCCTTGTCTGCTATTTGGGCATTCAAAGTGTTTCTTTAATATGCCAAGAAAAAAGCACTAAGCTGTTTTGTTAATGTTGAAAATAAAACAAAACCTTTCCTAAAAACTGACTTTTAACTCATTTAACCACTTGAGCCCCGGACCTTTATGCTGCCTAAGGACCAGAGGTCTTTTTCCAATTTGGCACTGCGTCGCTTTAACTGCTAATTGCGCGGTCATGCAATGCTGTACCCAAACGAAATTTGCGTCCTTTTCTTCCCACAAATAGAGCTTTCTTTTGATGGTATTTGATCACCTCTGCGGTTTTTATTTTTTGCGCTATAAACGGAAAAAGACCGAAAATTTTGAAAAAAAATGATATTTTCTACTTTTTGTTCTAAAAAAAATCCAATAAACTAAATTTTAGTCATACATTTAGGCCAAAATGTATTCGGCCACATGTCTTTGGTAAAAAAAATGTCAATAAGCGTATATTTATTGGTTTGCGCAAAAGTTATAGCGTCTACAAACTAGGGTACATTTTCTGGAATTTACACAGCTTTTAGTTTATGACTGCCTATGTCATTTCTTGAGGTGCTAAAATGGCAGGGCAGTACAAAAGCCCCCCAAATGACCCCATTTTGGAAAGTAGACACCCCAAGGAAATTGCTGAGAGGCATGTTGAACCCATTGAATATTTATTTTTTTTGTCCCAAGTGATTGAAAAATGACAAAAAAAAAAAAAAAAAAAAAATATTTACAAAAAGTGGTCACTAAATGATATATTGCTCACACAGGCCATGGGCCTATGTGGAATTGCACCCCAAAATACATTTAGCTGCTTCTCCTGAGTATGGGGATACCACATGTGTGGGACTTTTTGGGAGCCTAGCCGCGTACGGGTCCCCGAAAACCAATCACCGCCTTCAGGATTTCTAAGGGTGTAAATTTTTGCTTTCACTCTTCACTGCCTATCACAGTTTCGGAGGCCATGGAATGCCAAGATGGCACAAAACCCCCCAAAATGACCCCATTTTGGAAAGTAGACACCCCAAGCTATTTGCTGAGAGGCATATTGAGTCCATGGAATATTTTATATTTTGACACAAGTTGCGGGAAAGTGACACTTTTATTTTTATTTTTTTTTTCATAAAGTTGTCACTAAATGATATATTGCTCACACAGGCCATGGGCATATGTGGAATTGCACCCCAAAATACATTTAGCTGCTTCTCCTGAGTATGGGGATACCACATGTGTGGGACTTTTTGGGAGCCTAGCCGCGTACTGGACCCCGAAAACCAATCACCGCCTTCAGGATTTCTAAGGGTGAAAATTTTTGATTTCACTCTTTACTGCCTATCACAGTTTCGGAGGCCATGGAATGCCCAGGTGGCACAAAACCCCCCCAAATGACCCCATTTTGGAAAGTAGACACCCCAAGCTATTTGCTGAAAGGCATGGTGAGTATTTTGCAGCTCTCATTTGTTTTTGAAAATGAAGAAAGACAAGAAAAAACATTTTTTTTTTTCTTTTTTCAATTTTCAAAACTTTGTGACAAAAAGTGAGGTCTGCAAAATACTCACTATACCTCTCAGCAAATAGCTTGGGGTGTCTACTTTCCAAAATGGGGTCATTTGGGGGGGGTTTGTGCCACCTGGGCATTCCATGGCCTCCGAAACTGTGATAGGCAGTGAAGAGTGAAATAAAAAATTCACGCCCTTAGAAAGCCTGAAGGCGGTGCTTGGTTTTCGGGGTCCCGTACGCGGCTAGGCTCCCAAAAAGTCTCACGCATGTGGTATCCCCGTACTCAGGAGAAGCAGCAGAATGTATTTTGGGGTGTAATTTCACATATTTCCATGGCATGTTTGAGCAATATATCATTTAGTGACAACTTTGTGCAAAAAAAAAAAAAAAAATTTGTCTCTTTCCCGCAACTTGTGTCGCAATATAAAATATTCCATGGACTCGACATGCCTCTCAGCAAATAGCTTGGGGTGTCTACTTTCCAAAATGGGGTCATTTGGGGGGGTTTTGAACTGTCCTGGCATTTTATGCACAACATTTAGAAGCTTATGTCACACATCACCCACTCTTCTAACCACTTGAAGACAAAGCCCTTTCTGACACTTATTGTTTACATGAAAAAGTTTTTTTTTTTTGCAAAAAAATTACTTTGAACCCCCAAACATTATATATTTTTTTAAAGCAAATGCCCTACAGATTAAAATGGTGGGTGTTTCATTTTTTTTTTTCACACAGTAATTGCGCAGCGATTTTTCAAACGCATTTTTTGGGGAAAAAACACACTTTTTTTAATTTTAATGCACTAAAACACGCTATATTGCCCAAATGTTTGATGAAATAAAAAAGATGATCTTAGGCAGAGTACATGGATACCAAACATGACATGCTTTAAAATTGCGCACAAACGTGCAGTGGCAACAAAATAAATACATGTTTAAAAGCCTTCAAAAGCCTTTACAGGTTACCACTTTAGATT
Organism: Lithobates septentrionalis; assembly: GCA_037952835.1. Classification (NCBI taxonomy): domain Eukaryota; kingdom Metazoa; phylum Chordata; class Amphibia; order Anura; family Ranidae; genus Lithobates; species Lithobates septentrionalis. The sequence continues at coordinate 1,140,904 of JBBDGP010002835.1, forward strand.
TACAGAGGAGGTCTACTGGAAAAATTACTGCACTCGATCTGGCCTTCGCGGTGATACCTCACATGCATGGTGCAATTGCTGTTTACGTTTGACGACAGACCGCCGCTTGCGTTCGCCTTAGCGCGAGAGCAGGGGGCGACAGGGGTGTTTTTTTTTTTTTTTTTTTTCTTTATTATTTTTTTGCTTTTTTAATCTTACTTTTAAACTGTTCCTTTCATATTTTTTTTTTTAATCATTTTTATTGTTATCTCGGGGAATGTAAATATCCCCTATGATAGCAATAGGTAGTGACAGGTACTCTTTTTTGAAAAAATTGTGGTCTATTAGACCCTAGATCTCTCCTCTGCCCTCAAAGCATCTGACCACACCAAGATCGGTGTGATAAAATGCTTCCCCAATTTCCCAATGGCGCTATTTACATCCGGCGAAATCTAAGTCATGAAATACTCGTAGCTTCCGGTTTCTTAGGCCATAGAGATGTTTGGAGCCACTCTGGTCTCTGATCAGCTCTATGGTCAGCTGGCTGAATCACCGGCTGCATTCTCAGGTTCCCTGTTGAGACAGGAGAGCCAGAGAAAAACACGGAAGACGGTGGGGGGGGGGGGCATTCCCTCCCACGGCTTGTAAAAGCAGTCTAGAGGCTAATTAGCCGCTAGGATTGCTTTTACATGAAAGCCGACCGCTGGCTGAAAAGAATGATACCAAGATGATACCTAAACCTGCAGGCATCATTCTGGTATAACCACTCAAAGTCGTGAATGGCGTACCTGAAGACAAAAAAATGGTTAACAATGGTTAACAATAAAGCACAGTAAAGTGTAAATAATTACACACCTGAAAAACAAACATGATAAAACATAATAACAATAACAATAACAATAAAACATTGCAGAATAGAATACAGTAAAAAAGAGCAGAACAATAGAGAGAGAGAATAGAGAGAGAGAGAACAATAAAACAACTATTTTTTTTTATTTCATATTTTTTTTTTTTTTACACTTTTTTTGTAACTAACTTTTATAACGGTAACCGGTTCCAGGTTCGGGTCTCTCAAAATGCGATGGCATTTTGGGAGACCCTGTGAAAGTGCGCCTAGTCTGTGCAATGCTGTACCCTACGCTAATACTCAACTAGTGAATGGTAGCGTTCAAAACATTCACCAATGCAAAGACCAGGATTGTCAGGACAGGAGGGACAATAATAGCGGGTGTCACGCCTATATCCGCGCTTGCTGCAGACACTATATCTTTTTTGGGGGCGTTCGCTGGGTAGGGGTACTCGGGAGGACATAAAAATGCCTCTCATGCAGCCGACTGCATTTGGTTGGGGATGTGAATGGGGGAAGTACGGGCGCTGCAGAAGCGGTGGGTTCCCAATTAGGATTGGCGAATGCAGCAGGAAGGGCATTATGGGCACGACGGGCCTGTGTTTGTCTTTCTGGTGGCAGCGGGACACTACTTGTGCTTGCCATCTCGCCAGCTTGAACTGCACTTATGGGACTCACCACGTCACCACGTGTTACTGCAGTGCTGGTTTGACTACGACCGGGGTGTACTAGGCCGCTGGCACTTGCCAGTTCACCAAAACGCTACCAAAAAACTGTTAGCGATCGCAGGGATCAGGCCTGACTCTGCGAACGCTGCAGTTATGCTTTTAGTGTTTTGTAAGTGACAGTGATCGATCGATACTGCACTTGGGTGGGCTGGGCCGGGCGGAGGGGCAAAACGCAGGTGCTAGCAGGTATCTGGGCTGATCCCGCTAACACTGCGTTTTTGGGAACCCTAAACTGCTGGTGACGCTAGTATAGATCTGATCGGATCAGATATTGATGCGATCAGATACTATACCACTAAGGGTGGTGTACGGTGCGTGCGTGGGTGTTAGCGGTACTGGCGCTAATCTGACGCTGCCTGGGGCTGGTGCTTGCCAGTTCACCAAAATACTACCAAAAAAACTGTTAGCGATCGCAGGGATCAGGCATGACTCTGTGAACGCTGCAGTTATGCGTTTAGTGTTTTGTAAGTGTCAGTGATCGATCGATACTGCACTTGGGTGGGCTGGGCCGGGCGGAGGCGCAAAACGCAGGTGCTAGCAGGTATCTGGGCTGATCCCGCTAACACTGCGTTTTTGGGAACCCTAAACTGCTGGGGACGCTAGTATAGATCTGATCGGATCAGATATTGATCCGTTCAGATACTATACCACTAAGGGAGGCGTATGCTGCGTGCGTGGGTGTTAGCGGTACTGGCGCTAACCTGACGCCTGGGGCTGGTGCTTGCCAGTTCACCAAAATGCTACCAAAAAAACTGTTAGCGATCGCAGGGATCAGGCCTGACTCTGCGAACGCTGCAGTTATGCGTTTAGTGTTTTGTAAGTGACAGTGATCGATCGATACTGCACTTGGGTGGGCTGGGCGGAGGCGCAAAATGCAGGTGCTAGCAGGTATCTGGGCTGATCCCGCTAACACTGCGTTTTTGGGAACCCTAAACTGCTGGGGACGCTAGTATAGTATCTGATCGGATCAGATATTGATCCGATCAGATACTATACCACTAAGGGAGGCGCATGCTGCGTGCGTGGGTGTTAGCGGTACTGGCGCTAATCTGACGCTGCCTGGGGCGACGCATATCACCGCCGGGCGATCGGGGGGCTAAACCTTTATTCGGTAATAAACGGCGGGTGCCCTGACACTATAAAAAATAAACAAACTAACCAGCGTCAACCGTAACGGTTATACGGTGATCAGTGGTGAAAGGGTTAACTAGGGGGCAATCAAGGGGTTAAAACATTTATCAGATAGTATAGGGGGGTCCCTGACGCTATAAAACGCTGACGGCGAACCTAAATATTTACCTCACTAACTAGCGTCACCAGCGACACTAATACAGCGATCAGAAAAATGATCGCTTAGTGACACTGGTGAGGGGGGGTGATCAAGGGGTTAAAACTTTATTAGGGGGGGTTAGGGGGGTACCCTAGACCTACAGGGGGCTAACAGTATCTGTCCCAACACTGTAACTGTCACAAACTGACACTATGCAGTAATCAGAAAAAAAAAAAAAAAAAAAAAAAAAAAAAAAAAAAAAAACTGCTGGTGTCAGTTTGTGACAGGGGGGGGGGGTGATTGGGGGGGGATCGGGGGGCGATCGGGGGGGGGATCGGGGTGTTTTGTGTGCCTGGCATGTTCTACTGTGTGTGTGTGTGTTGGTGCACTCACATTGATGTCTTCTCTCCTCGGGCCGGAACGGAAAATACCGACCCGAGGGGAGATGACATCATTTCCTTTGCTGCTGTTTAGCATACAGCAGCAAAGGAAGATTCTCATTGGCCGGCGGCGATCGCGAGGGGGGGGCCACGAACAGATGGTCTCCCCCTCATCACCGATCGCCGCTGGACAAAAGACGACCGCCTCGGGCACCGGGGGGGGGTCCGATCGGACCCCCCACCCGCGGAAGGCAAATCACGTACACTGTACGTGATTTTGCCTGTCCGTGCCACTTTGCCGACGTACATCGGCGTGAGGCGGTCGTCAAGTGGTTAAAGGATGGAAATGGGGTAGATCAGTATTTTGACTTAATTTGTGACTTGACCAAAATAAATGACTTGACTTGCTTGACTTCTAGCAGGGACTCGACTTGACTTGCTTGCTTTTCGCCACAGTGACTTGGGACTTGCTTATGACTTGAAGGTTAAGACTTGAGACTTGCTTGTGACTTGCACATGTGTGACTTACCCCCATGTCTGCAAAAAACTAATCTCTGTGGTGGGGCCCTCAGTTTTGTCAGCGGCCAGGGGAACACCAAACCGTTCTGCAATGTGTTGCAACGTTGACAATAAAATCGCACACACACTGGAAGACGGTGGGCCTATGCATAGGAAATCATCTAAATAGTGTATCATAGATTCAAGCCCGGACACCTCTCTTACCACCCACTCCAAAAAGGAACTGAAAACTTCAAACATGGCGCAGGAAATGGAGCAACCCATAGGCAAGCATTTGTCCACATAAAATTGTTCCTGCCACTGGCAACCCAGCAGCCAAAAACTGTCCGGGTGTACTGGCAGCAGCCTAAACGCTGCCTCAATATCAGCTTTTGCCATCAGTGCCCCTTTTCCATAGCGCCTGACCCATCGAACCGCCGCATCAAACGAAGTGTATGACACGGTGCAGACGTCCGGGTCAATGAAATCGTTAACCGAACCCCCTTTTGGAAATGATAAGTGGTGAATGAGCCAAAACTTATTCGGCTCTTTCTTTGGCACCACCCCCAGAGGGGACACCACCAAGTCATTCAATGGTTTTGCCTCAAACGGCCCCCCCATCCGTCCTAAAGCCACTTCCTTTTCCAATTTCTCCCCCACCACCCCCGGGTGTTGCAACGCAGATTTTAAATTCCGTGCTACTGGAGGAACCACCGCCAATGAACATGGAATTTTGAACCCCTCTCTAAAACCCTCAGTGATCAGTAACGCCGCTTTCCTATCCGGATACTTACTTAGGAAAGGTTGCATCCTTTCCACCTTCACCGGCGTCATCCCTCTTGTGAGCAAACTCCCCGGTACGTTTACCTTTTTTGAAACACCGAGACAGGGTGTGGGCTCCCCCACAGCCTGAACACTCGTGCTTGAATTTGCAGGACCCCCCAAATTTATAGGATCCTTCATTATACTGCCAGCATACCCCCCATTTTCTGCCGGCCGGTAGTCCTGAGGAGTTAGTACCCCCGGCCCCCCCTTGAAATAACTGAGGCGGGGCCCTAGCCGACGACATCAGTTTCATCCACAGGCTAATATCCTTATGGTCCCAACGCAGAGCCGGACGCACCGCTCTGCGTTGACGAAACTGCTCATCGTAACGTAACCACACAGTTCCCCCGTACACTCTGTGTGCCTCACCTATAGCATCCATATAACAAAACAACCCCGAACAATGTTCAGGGTTCTTTTCGCCAATGACACTAGCCATGATAGCGAACACTTGCAACCAATTCACAAACGTCCGCGGTATCAATCTATATCTCCTCTTCTCCTCATCCTCCTTCTTGGAATCGTCGGGTTTAACCCTATCCAGGTTAAACTTTTCCAATGGCAACAAGGAGAAAATTTCCACGTACTCACCTTTATAAATTTTTTCTCTCACTTCAGGTTTCAAGTGTGCCCCTAACGGGCCTTCAAAACAAACATATATCTCACATTTTGCAGCATCTGCCAGCCTAACCACATCAGTCCTGCCTTGTTTCTGCAGCCCCCTTCTCACCTGCTGTTTCCTTGTCTGCCACCTTCTCTGGCGTTGTGGTAGCTGGCACCTCTGTAACCGCAGCCCCCCCTGTCCCCCTTTGTGCATCCCCTTGCGGAGCCTGCCCTGGTCCCTCTCCAAAGCGACCAACCAGGACCCTTAAACCCTCCAATAGCTCCTGGAGCTGTCCCCTTGACCCCGAACTGGCGGGTGCAGTACTCGCCAGTTGTTGGTCAGTAGCCTGACCCACCCCGCTCTGCGAAGGTGTCACCATCCCTCCTGCAGTTGTTGCTATCCCCCCCAGCAAGCCCTGCAAAGCATTAGTAAAGGAAAAGTTATCACTAGACTTACCGGGCTGACCAGGATTCCTCCCAACAGCCGCTGTGCTGCTCTCTCTTGCTGGTTCCGGCTGCTGTAGCCCATCTTCCTCTTCGGACACCTCGTCTTCGTACTGTTCCCCTTGCACTGGGACTGGCATCAGAGGTAGCCCCCCAGGAGAAGCCCTCCTGGAGGCCGGAAGCTCACGCTGGTGTGAGGCCTGCACTGTGCGACGAGTCACTGCTGATCCCTGCTGCCCTGAACTTCCAGCTACCGGGCCAGCCTGGGCACTGTTTCCATCGCCATCTTGGGACACGTCCCCCCCGCCCGGTAAGCTCCGCCCACCCGCGGTGCCGCTCGATCCACGCGACCCAGACGTTGCGGCTCTCGGCGCCGTTCTCCCCCTTCTGTCCACCCGCTCACACTCGTGCAGAGGTACTGAGGGGCTGTTCGAAATCCTCCGTGCAGTGCCAGCGTGCGGGGAAGCGGCGCCATGTTGGCCCGTGGCCCCGCCCACCGCTCCGTGACCGCGGTGTGTAACCCGCCCGGGCCCCGCCGAATCAACCGTGTGGCTCCTCTTGGCCGGCGGTGTCGATTGCTCCCCCCTCGGGCTCCGTGTCAGGCGACCCTGTCCATGTCCTGGCCCAGGTGAATAGCGCGCCGGAGGCCGCGATCTCCGCGCACGTGCAGACGGCTCACCTTCTCCCCCTGCATGGCTTGCTTCTCCCCCGAGCATCGCTGTGACCTGGCTGCGAAGCCAGTCGGATCCATTCGCCGCCGCCGCCTGCCGCAACCGCGCCAAAAAAAATCGCCTCAACGTCCGCCATTGTGTCTGAGGAGCAGAGAAATTCTGCCTGCTCGTGTCTCCTTCCCAGCACACTGTTCCGTTTTTGCTCCTCCCCTCTTTTATATGGCCACTCCTCCTTACTTTCCTGTTATCTCCTCCCACACTTTTCCTTGAAACATTAACCCTATGTGTGTCACTAGACACACTGTCATGCCCGGCCCTGCACTATTCCTCTTCTTTCCATCATTCCGAGCCTCACTTTCCACTGCATTGGCAGCCCATTTAAAATGAATGGACTGTTTATTGCAATGCACACAGTGCAAAATACCACAGGTTACCATTCTGTAATAATGCTCCGCCATAGGTCCTTATAGTTGAAGGGACCCAGAATGAATTAAGTGTGTTCCTTATTTCTAAAGCATTTGTGTTAGGGGAAGTGGAGTGAGTGTAGGGTTGCCACCTGTCCGGGATTCACCCGGACAGTACGGGTTTTGAAACATGTGCCCGGGTCTCTGCCCGCCTGAGACCCGGGCACATTATTCATTTCAGACCCGTGGCTCCCTGTGCCGAAGCTGTGTCATCAGTGCGGCCGTGGAGTTCGGGTCCGTAGCACCGCCTTAGCGCTGCTTGATTTCTGCTCCTGCTCAGCTGTCTGAGTGCAGGACGGAGTCGGGACACACAGGCGGAGCCTCCATGTTACCGGCCGGGTGCTCTCCTCCAATCCTCTGGCTGCCAGCAGAAGGGACAAGGAGGTGGGCGGAGCCTCCCCATTCCCTGCTGGAATGTGTGCACAGATCACGCTGGGACTGGAGCCCAGCTTGTAAGGTAAGTTTTTACCATCCATGTCAGGATTTCAAAGTACTCTCACCTCTCCCCCCCCACCATACACTATACATACATATATACATACACCTCCCCTCCCCCCCACCATACACTATACATACATACATACATACACCACTCCCCCACCATACACTATATATACACCCCCCTCCCCCCACCATACACTATACATACATATATACATACATACATACACCCCACTCCCCCCACCATACACTATATATACACCCCACCATACACTATACATACATATATACATACACCTCCCCTCCCCCACACACACACACATAACACACATACACACACATATACACACATACAAACATACATACACACACACACACACATCACAATACACATACACACACACACACACATAC